>VMKM01000094.1:102500-669964 GCA_008360985.2 Macquaria ambigua | reverse complement strand
GAAGTGAAATCACATAAAGCATATACACCGATCAGCCATAACATTATGACCACCTGCCTAATATTGTGTAGGTCCCCCTTTTGCCGCCAAAACAGTCCTGACCCGTCGAGGCCTGGACTCCACTAGACCTCTGAAGGTGTGCTGTGGCATCTGGCACCAAGACGTTAGCAGCAGATCCTTTAAGTCCTGTAAGTTGCGAGGTGGGGCCTCCATGGATCGGACTTGTTTGTCCAGCACATCCCACAGATGCTCGATTGGATTGAGATCTGGGGACTTTGGAGGCCAAGTCAACACCTTGAACTCGTCATGTTCCTCAAACCATTCCTGAACCATTGTTGCAGTGTGGCAGGACGCATTATCCTGCTGAAAGAGGCCACTGCCATTAGGGAATACCGTTTCCATGAAGGGGTGTACTTGGTCTGCAACAATGTTTAGGTAGGTGGTACGTGTCAAAGTAACATCCACATGAATGGCAGGACCCAAGGTTTCCCAGCAGAACACGCACCCGGCCATCCACATGATGTAAAAGAAAACGTGATTCATCAGACCAGGTCACCGTCTTCCATTGCTCCGTGGTCCAGTTCTGATGCTCACGTGCCCATTGTAGGCGCTTTCGGCGGTGGACAGGGGTCAGCATGGGCACCCTGACCTGTCTGCAGTTACGCAGCCCCATACGCAACAAACTGTGATGCTCTGTGTGTTCTGACACCTTTCTATCAGAACCAGCATTAACTTTTTCAGCAATTTGAGCTACAGTAGCTCTTCTGTTGGACCACACGGGCCAGCCTTCGCTCCCCACGCGCATCAGTGAGCCTTGGCTGCTCTTGACCCTGTTGCCGGTTTTCCTTCCTTGGACCACTTTTGGTAGGTACTGACCACTGCAGACCGGGAACACCCCACAAGAGCTGCAGTTCTGGAGATGCTCTGACCCAGTCGTCTAGCCATCACAGTTTGGTCCTTGTCAAAGTCGCTCACATCCTTACACTTGATCATTTTTCCTGCTTCCAACATCAACTTCGAGGACAAAATGTTCACTTGCTGCCTAATATATCCCCCCCACTGACAGGTGCCATTGTAACGAGATAATCAATGTTCTTCACTTCACCTGTCAGTGGTCATAATGTTATGGCTGATCGGTGTATTTACTTTGTTTGATTTTACTCCTTATTTTGGCATCAGAGCAGCTCTTAAAAACATTTTTCTTGGCTTTATGGAAACATTAACTATTTTCTCTGCAGATGAAAAACAATATCACCACAAGGTGTTTTAGCGCTGTTCTGGATTTTGGCCCCGTTCCTGATCCAAGTCCTTTAACAGTGGGTATCTGCCAATACAGAGTCCGACCCGATACTTGTATTTACCTAAAAGCTGACTAAACATGTATCTGGAACAATGAAATAACAGGTGTAACCTATTAAATTTGGTAAACCTTATTTTTCACAGGCTTTTTCACAGAAGGCGACCCCTGAAATATGTGTGGTAAATGAGAGCCACGCTGCAACACTAGCAGGCTGAGGGGGACAAAACACAGAAGATTACAGTAAGGAAATGATCTGCATTTGATTGGGTTGATTTTAGCTGTTACCGATTCATTAAAATAATGTCGTCTTAACCCTAAAGATTTGGATTAACCCCTAGGATTTGAATTTAGGGCTCCAAGAGTTCTAGGACAAATTAAGAGTCAATAAACCCGAGCACCAGTCCCCCCAGGAAGAAGTCGTGAGTGCTGTTGTATTCATTCTCACTCTGTTGGAGTCGTCAAATGCAAGAAACAGGATGCTTACAACCACCATCAGTGTTTTACAGCAGACTCGTGCTCTTACAGTATCTCAGGAGGAGGCAATAGTTAACAGCTGCTTGGTAGCTGAGCCTGGTCTGTTTGCGAAATACCTGCACACGGCCTGAATGGAAACAATCAATTATTTATTCAAACCTGATGTTTTCCTTACCCTGTGAAATGCTTAATGATAAGAAAAATAACTTCAATTTAACAGTATATTGCACAATGTAGGAAAGCAGAATGTGTTTATCTTTTAATGGTTTTGGTGCCGGCCTGGCTCAATGGCGTCATACTGGTTGATTGCGACAAAACAGACTTACCAGAATGGCCTCAATAAAGTAGGCCTGGTTTTAATATAAAAATACAGATATTTTGCATGCAAACAGGCGAAGCTTTACCATGGCTTTACAATGATGGCAAAATCAACTAAAAGCTGTTAAATGCTGAGAGATTTCCAGCTCCTGAGACCAGATGATGACCAAACTGTCCTGGTCCAGTATCTTGGAACTCTCACCATTAGATGGAGGTCTTCCTGGGTGGGTCCTGGTACCTCGAAGCTCTCCCAGGTGTCTGCAGAGCGCCGGTACAGCAGCTTCGTCCCGGCTACATTGTACTCGCCTGGAATGCTGATCTTCCAGTTACCGTTGATCACAAACTGGGAGCGACCGTTCTGGAGCGCTGGATGATGGGCAGAAGGTAACGAGAAGGAAGGAAAGAAAAGTTTGGTGTTAATAAGAGAGTCAACAATTAGCTCTCCGTGTTGAGGTAAACAGAAACAGAAATATGTCAGCTGGCTACACATGGCAGCTGTCTCTCCTCAGTGCTGGGAGACGGATTTTCCATGACATGAAACAGAAACAAGTACCTTCACCTGCCTTGCCCCACTGGTCAGATAAAGCCTTTACGAGCGTCCCTTCAAGACCACAGTGTACCATTTCGGGGCCTGTTTTATTTTAGTCTCATAAACAAGGATGAGAATAGATGCCCTTGGTTATTATGTTGTTGGAAAACAGAGACCAGATGGGACTGCTGAGCCCCTCCTGTCTCTGAGGAGAGGAAGTAATAGCAAGTCTAGGAATTAATTTAAAGTGCCTGATTTACACTGCAGCCATGGAGCCAGTGACGCAAAGTGGGTCTTGTGCAGAAAGTTGAAACTGATATACACAGCAGGCCAGGTGTCCTGTGTGTGTGTGTGTGTGTGTGTGTGTGTGTGTGTGTGTGTGTGTGTGTGTGTGTGTGTGTGTGTGTGTGACAGGCTGAATCTTACCTAGATAATTCCTGCTGTTATCAGTGACTCGGATGTGAGTGGCTCCAGCTGGTATCATGGCCACTTCGTTGTATCCGAAAGGACCGCCTGGCAGACGGAGACACTCAGTTAGAGACTTGGTTTTAATGTTAATGTCCCCTTTTTTTAACTGCTTCACATGATTAAAGGAAAAGTCAATTTTTTACAATCTGGGACACACGTGCTGCACTGAAAACAGCTTTACAACAAAGTAAAGTGAGGCCAATAAGAGAAAAGCCTCAGATGGCTTTTAAAGTCAAGTTATTTGAAACATTAAATGTCAGTACAGATAATCCCTTAAGACTGTCTGTTGCACTGCAGAGACGAATCTAGGTTCAACCTGCAGGTTGACTGCATGTGTCCCAGTGTTTATACTGGGATGCTGGGATGTGACCTAAAGCAACTTAGAGGTCAAACAGAATGAAAAGTTATATATACAGTCCAAAATAAAAAAACGTCTTTGTTGTTAAAGGGAGGCAGGGTCTAAAGGCTTGTCTACACAGGGGGTGTTTCAGACGTTTTTTTCAGTCGTCCGTCTCACGTGTGTTTGATGAACATACAAAAAAGCAAAATGGCTCCCGTTTCACTCATGCTATACAAGTGTAAATGCGACATGAAGTGTATTTTCATCCCTTTTACGCGTGTGACTACAGTAATTGGGTGTTTTGCTCTAGCGCTGCCAAAATGCAGATGACCTACACTCAGTACTGCGCCTGAACGCATCCTGTGTAGACACAAACATATGACAAACGGACTGAAGCTGCTGCTCTGCTAATGTGCTGCTTTCGCGATGCAGGCTGCGTAGGCAGTCTGTAAAGAAAGACGCAGAAAGTTGCATAATGGGAATTGTAGGATCCAGGGTTTTTGTGGAGCTTGCCGGATTCTAGGGACCAAAAGTCAAGATATCTCGGCCTTTGCTGCATCGATACTGACCGTTCTTTTTAAAACTCTGTCTCTTGCAACACTGAATCACTGGAGCAGTGTTAAGTCTTGTATGTTCTTGATTAGATTGGACTCCATTGTGAAGCTGTTTCCAGCCGAGTGCTCATGTACGATACCTCAAAAATGACCGTGATTACCGCAATGATATGCCAACTTATAAGTATGTAAATTAACCAAAACTACAAAAATACAACCAAGGTTGCAAAATACTGTAATTTTCCTTCAAAGCTCTAATCTACGATTGGTGTCCACATGGTTTGCATATAATGACAGACTGTGTAATTATATGCAAACCTCAACATCATCAACGTCTTCTTTTGGTGCTTATGATTTTGCACAATGTAAACATCACTAAACATGGCGTCACCTGAGGTAGTTATTATAGGCTCATTGTCTGAAGAAACACCATTTAAGTTATTTAGGTTGACTTTTAAAATTGTGTAAATCCACTTATACAGTAAGTGTAAATAGACAGGTCTGCTCATTGAGATGTGCAATGTCAGCACAACCTGCAGCACATGGAGAGTATTTAATTAATAATAAATTCTTACACAAAACTCCTACACATTAATGAATGATCTTTGAAATATTGTGGACACATTCCAACAACAGCTGCACGTCTCTAAACATTTTACTGTACCATTATTACAGTTCAGTGTGTGGGTTTGAGAAGTGCAGCCACTTTAAACGAAATAGATTACTGCAGGCCTTCAGTTTGTACTGTGCACTTCATATTCAGGGTTAGGTAATCAGTAACTCACAAATAATCTGGATTAGTAATCAGATTATTTATGTTCTCTTGAAAAGATCTTGCCAAACACTGGCAGGTTGTGGGTCGTATTGCAAGTCTTGATCGTCTGTCATTATAAAACAATTCAAAATCGACGATGTCAGTAATGATTAACTGAGATTAATGATTCACGGGATCGGATTACGAGCACAAAGAGAGACAATTTATGAATGAGCTGAAACCACAACCATTCATTACAGAGTGATATTTCACTTCTGAGCCGAAACAAAAAGAGGCTGGGACAGCTCTACGGTTCCCCTGAAAGTAGTCGCAGGATGAACTCCATTCATTACGGCGTCTAAAGAGCACATAACTTTGGTTGCCCTGCTTACCCGTTTCAGAGAGAAACTATGCACAAGGTTCATCTGCAGGGCCTCAGCTATACGAAGACGTAGCGCTGTGACTGAGGAAATGTCAGTTACAGACAGGCAGCGATGAGCTCAAGGCCTTCAGAGACCGCCCTCCATCAGTTCTCCCTGCGTTGGGAAACGCAGCTGCAGGAGGAGAGAAAACCTCCCAAGGTTGTTGAGTTGCACAAACAAAGCGGCCATTATCAGCCTGTTTTCTTCTTGCTCAGTCTGAGCCATTATGGCCGGCACTCTGCTCTGCCTACACACAGAGCTGTGCGAGGAAGCCTCCGTTACAGAGCCGAGTCGCACGCCAGAGGTGTTGGGTACTTTCTGTTGGTGCGTGTCTCCATGATGTGTTCAGTCTCACAATTTGATTCAGTTCTCAGCAGAGGGCAACACAGGATCTAAATGACATTTTTGCCCCGTCTTGATCACAGCTAATTCAATTTTCTTTCTCTTCTGCATCACTGCCAACATTGTTCTATCCCGGTCCGTCACATTCTTCACCCCATCACAATCTGAGTGATTATTTACCGTGTTGACTGTTAGAAACCTGAAGACCAGAACATTTTTAAATGTTTAATATATGATGTTGACAATGTTCAGGTTTCTGCATAGGATCTCTTCTCACCTGTCCTAACTTAGCTTCAGTTTCAGTCTCTAGAGAGTTGACGCACGTCATAAAGTCTGTGGTTTGTGGGATTTTACATGAATGGAAGGGAAAATGGAAAGTTAACAAAAGAATCCCACAACATCACCTCCGCCACTTCTTCTCTGCCACTTGTTTCTGTGGGCATTTCAACGCTTTACAAGCTAGCAAGTAGCTTGCTGGTTAGCAAACACTGTGTAAATAAGCAACCTACGACTTTCTCTAACAATTCCCATGACTTTATGCCAAGCAGCACTTTGTCTCCGTTTGTATCTGTAATCTTGGAGGCAAGGGAACCACAGTAATGACACAGTAAAGACTTAACATTCTGCCGCACCACTGCATCACTTTCTTTCACCATTTTACGGCAAACCTCTACGGAGTTTATAGGGAAATTTTGTGCTCGTTTGCATGAAGTAAACATTTCTCTTTTTTCAACAGGTGTGTCTGTAATTTACCCAGGTGGAGGGGAGAGAGAGAGATAACTTAACATTTACCACCTCATGCCGATGGTTTCACAATTGGTGACAAGTTTGCAGGTCTGCCTCTAAGAGTAGAGCCGCTTCCTCCAAATTTAACAGTACAACCATTTCCTATAATGATCAATTCCTTGGGAGAAGTGTCTCTGATTGAACGGTAAATGCAAGTTTCAAGGCCGTTTAATGTTATTTTTTTCTATCTCATCAGGCATACTGTTGCAACATCTACAACATTGTCCCATCCTTGTACAGAGGCATTTGCATGTGTCATTTTTTGAAAGTTTGCCTCTACAAACTGAACATTAAACAGTTCATTTTCTTTAGTCTGAATAATAGAGCAAATGTTTACTTTGTGGCATTTTTGTGCTTGGTTTGCACTGCACATTTCTAAGCAAACTGAAAGTCACATGGACTCAGAAGCAGCTTGTTTATTGGACTATTATATTTGGTAACCTGTAATTCAAGTTGTTCATTTAGCTACAGGTATACTGCCTTCATATTCCATCTTCTTTTAATAGTTTTCTTCCTTTTTTTTTAGGGGATATGTGGACAAACCAAAGAAAAACCTCCCTCCTCGTAACATGTTTAATGTGAACAGTCGGACCCTGTTGGCCTCTGAACTGCAGGTACCGATGAAGGTAGGAAATGTTTTGGTGGCATTGAGCCAGAGTGTCATTTGGAGCCTTGACTTTGAGCCTGGAGAACTCTGTGTTCTTCCTCCTCTTTCCTGAAATCTTAACGACTGTAATTTCGGAGGGCCTGTTGTTAGCTGAATTTCTTCCTGGAAGGCAGCCAACAGGTTTTGTTTGTTGCCGTGGTTAATGTTCACTTTATCAGAGAACAATAACCCCTTGACAAAACTTGATTGACTAATAACCCTTGGGAGGGAAAACACGAAGACGGCCTGGAATTAGATTGTGTTGGTCCGAAACTGCTGCAATTGATTCCTCGTGGACTTAATATGATGATTGTGTGTGTGTGTGTGTGTGTGTGTGTGTGTGTGTGTGTGTGTGTGTGTGTGTGTGTGTGTGTGTGTGTGTGTGTGTGTGTGTGTGTGTATCCTACCTGCCTCCAGACCGTTGCTCTGGTACACGCTCTTGTGGTGCAGACAGGTGGTGTTTTGTCCTCCACACACCATGCAGGCGTCTTCCTGCTGCTTCGAACCCAAGATGGAGTCACAGCCGGGCTTCTGTATGACACACACAAACAAACGCTTAGGAAACAACAGTTTGATCTGGTTGGATGTCTCTTCTGTTTCTCTGACAGCGTGTTGATAAGCTGGACTCCCAACTTCACACATTTTCTGGCGAGAGCCCTGGCAACTTCTAACCTTTCTTTTTGCTTTGTCTCTGCTGTACAGTCACCTTAAACCTTCTTCCATAACTCAACTCAATCCACTCTCTCTCCTTCTCTTATTTGCTTCTCTGTGCCATTTTCTCCATCTTACAAACATTTACTTTGGGGGGAAAAAAACGGCAACTCCGGGCCTCATGAGAGGAGGACAGGTCGGAGAGTTGTCTCTGTAAACATTAAAATGCCAAAGCAAAGAGCACGGAGGATGAGCTGGATGGTTTATGGTGTGTGGAGAATCTTACAGTGGACGCTTTCTTCTCCGCACTTCATCTCCCGCTCTGCAGAGCAAACCAATCAAGGGGGAGGTTCCCAGGCAAGAGAGCAACAATCTAGGGACCTATAATCAGCCCCCTAAGCCCCTTAAAAACACAAAAACACTCCAAGCATCTGTGTGTGCACAACAGGAAATGAATCCTCGGTGACAGAGTAGCAGAGTGCACGAGGGCCCCGCTGAGGGAGCAACCAGAAACACCAGAAAACACTCAAGCAGGCAAGAAAACTCATCCGTGTTAATGTAACTTTGAGAGTGTAGAAATAAACTTCTACTAACTAACTGATCAGTATGTTTTGTTGGTTTTGAGCAGCTGCTCTACCGTCACTTTTGGTATGTGATTGGCCTATTACTGAAGCAATTAGTCAATTAATTGATGAGACAGTCAACAGAATATTAACTGACAACAATTCGGATCAAATTTATTAATCGTTTTAGTCGTCCATCAAGCAAAAATGCAAAACATTGTCTGGTTTCAGCTTCTCTGTGAGGGTTTGAGCGTGGCTGAATTGTCCAATTCTTTTGTTTATGGCCAAATACCTGCAAAACTAATCATATTGCCTTCATCCTCAGCTTTACTTAGTGTTTAGTGCTAAATAGAAAATGTTAGCATGCTAACAGGCTAAATTAAGATGGTAAAACTGGTAAACATTATCTCATAATATTAACATCAGCATAAAACCAAAACCATATATTTGGATTTTGGACTGTTGGCTGGAAAAAACAATTTGCCTTGATTGCAAATAAAAAACACTTATTGACACTGCAAAATTACTTAATTAATTCTACATACGCCGCGCGCACACACACACACACACACACACACACACACACACACACACACACGCTGCGTCCGAACCAGCCATGTGTTCTGCAGACTGATCTCAATTTGTGACCTGCAGCCCTTCACACCAGCTGCAGGCTGCATCTGCTTCCTGTTTCAGGCCCTGTGCTGTTCTGACCTCTGCCAGTCGAGTCAACGGTCCATAAATCCACTTATTTACTCCACGCGCTACACGTTAGCATGTACACACACACACACATATAGACATATGTAAACATAGACGCACGTTAATCTTTTGTCAGTGGTGTAAAAATAACTTTGCCTGTGTGTGTACCCTCATGTAGCAGATGTGTCTACCGAGCATTACGTGTGTATGCTTTTAATCTGCATGAGCTGCAGGACCCGAGGGATACAAGTTCATTTCCAAGCATCTCCATCTGTGTGAGGGTGAGAGGGGTGAGCAGGGGACAGGCTGGGTGTGGGAGCAGGACTGTAATGCTAACTGAAGGCTGCAGTCCACACTGATGAGTGCACTCTGGTCCTAACGCACAGCATGGAGTTCACTTCTCCAGAGAGCTCCAGTCAGAGTGGTCAACATCACTTATACCACAACAGGGTGGGAATGAAGAGAGGAGAGAGAGGGAGAAACCTTCGCTTAATCCAGCCTCATTTTGAAATCTACTTCAGGCCAATAGATGTCGGAGGAGTTTTTTCAGGCGTCTAGGGTTCTGGAGGTAAAAGTCCCATTCATTTTCTCATAGACAATGTTAGCAGCCTGATAGTTGGAGCACTTCCAAGGCTTGGATGGACATGAAACTCTTCTGGTTGAATCATCAGTACAACAGATGAACAACCAGAAAATATCTGGTTCATTGATTAAAAAAGAAAAAACTTACAAGCCTTTGTAAATGAAAACTTAAGGAAAGAAGTCAACTATGGCTCCAAAAAGCACTTTGGTTATTTTTGGTAAGAAACCTCCAATCATAGAGCTTAAAATGTGGTTGTCTTTGCTGCTAACAGTGAGCAGAAGCTAAAGTTTGAAAAAAATGATGGGCATAAAATGAACCTATAGTATTGTTAAATTATCCAGCAGACTCCTGTGTTTATAGGTTGAAGAGCATTAAGATTATCCTTAAAATAAAACTTTAAAATGGGACTCCAAATTATACTTTTTTTCCTCTATGTTGGGAAATATAAATGTGTTTTTCTACAAAAGTATTTTTTCATGCAACAAAAGAAGTCACATGTTAAATGCTGCAGCCATACAAGAACTCTGCTGATATAAAATGGTCTAAAACTGTCCAAATGTTGATTTAAATCATGAACTATCTGACTAAAGAATACGTAAACAAGACGAATCTGAGCAGACATTTTTCAGTGCCAACTTTTAGTACTTGACTGTTGGTGGTACGAACACATTTCGGCTGCTACCAGCAAAGTGTCGAGCTTTGATACCCAGACTTGTACCAGTACCAGTACTTGACATTTGCCATTTTTATGCCATTTACTACTACTTACTACTACACGCAGCATTTAGACCATCACTATAGATTAAGGGCTTTTAAGGTTAACAGCTGTGTGAACCAAGATGGTACATCCATCAAATGGTATGAAAAACTGGCACATTAGGCCTTTTAAAGCTGCATTAATGCATATTTTTTAAATGAACACTGAATCAAAAGACTTTGTTTTGCAGTGACAAACCAACAAATATGTATCAACCGACTCTGCAGCTCTACGGAGCTTTTTGGTCTATTTTAGTTCCTTGTTTTGGTTCTATAGTAAACGTACTGTATGGTTCCCTCTCACCGCTCTAATCAACCTTGTTTCCAGCAGACAAGCTCTACACTACCTGGACACTACCTGCCGACCACCAAACAGCAAACACACAAAATTAGCACCTAGCTGGTCAAAATATAGTGGAGCATTTAGCAGCTAAAGAGACAGATATTTTTCTCTGGAGCTGGTGGAGATCAAACAGAGCTGAATATTGGACTTAAATTCATTAATTAGACAAAAACATGTTGTTTGCTAATACATTAGATATAACAACTCTAGGGAATAGTTGCAACAATATGTCAGGACTGTGTGTTGTGGAGTTCTTTTGCCCGAAAATCACTTAATGAAGCTTCAACTGAAAAGTTATTATAAGCTGAACACAACTAAATGCATGAATACAGTATGTAAAGAAAACACCACACACACACACACACACACACACACAAACACAAACACACACACACACACACACACACACACAGTATTGTTGCCACTCACCAGGCAGCGCCCGTTGACACACACCGCTCCAGGCTCCTTGTCGCAGGCTGTGCCATCGAGCACACGGCCAAAGTTGTAGTAGAAGTTGTGACCCAAGGCCAGGCAGCTCAGTTCACAGGGGTTAGAGCCTGGCAGGGAAGAGCTTCAGTCAGTGGCTCATTAGTTTATTATGGGAAAATAGGTGAAGCAGAAGGACGGGGAGGGAGGAGAGAGACACAGAAACAGGCAGGAGAGAGCGGAGAGGGAGCAGATGTCATGGAGAAAACTCATAACCCCGTGTGGATTAAACACCCGGCAGGCCTCACAGTGGACATGAGAGCCATGGCAGCATGGAAAGTTTACCACATGACTGCCAACAACACAGTAACTAAAGTTACACATGGGGGGCAAGAAGAAAGAAACACCCTCCCAAAATGATGGGAGTGACGTTAACTTCCACGCAGACCCACAAACTCTGTAGTATGGAAATCACCAGGTATCTCTCCACTGTTAACCTTGCTGTCCACCTGTTTTGGAGTGTATTAGGTTGTAGTGACTTGAGACTTGATTTTTAACTTTGTAAACTAATTATGTTAAAACTCCAATAAAAATACAATTTAAAAAAGACTTTGTAAACTTGACAAAGCTTCACATTTTTCAAAACAACCCTTTTATATCTCTGTCATGGTTCAGAACAAGTTGAGCCCAAAGGATGCATTAGGACCTTCCAAATCACTGTCTTGTTATTGATGTCCACTTACTTGATGGGTTGACTGAAGGTCTGTGGCTTATGGCTGACAAGATGAGAGCACTAATGTGTGTGTGTGTGTGTGTGTGTGTGTGTGTGTGTGTGTGTGTGTGTGTGTGTGTGTGTGTGTCTAAAAAAGGAAAACATAACTCAACATAATTTCTATTTTACTTTCAAAATTCTAATCAAATTAAGCTCAGATAACAAAAATTGACTTTACACAACACATCTCTCTTACCATCTGTGTCTGTATTAGGCCGTTTTGAGGAATGATGAAAATAATGATGTAATAAAGTGCCCTGATTTTTTCAGGTATTTAATTCACTGGATTAACTAAAAACAGCTCATCTGGATATTTGATCTATAAGTAGTTACTAAATTGAATTCCCAGGAAATTTACTGTATGGCTATTGTAAAATAAAATTACACACGTATGTGATAGAAAAACCCCAACCCCTGAAAAATGTAATAATAATAGTTTCAGTCAGACAAACGTTTGAAATGTTTATTACAGCAGCAGAACATAGTAAGAGTTTGGCGTCTAGGCTCCGACCTCATCACTCCCCGCAGATATGTTTACATAGATCTCTATGTAAACATATCTGCGGGGAGTGATGAGCAAATCTTAAACCCCACAGCCGGAGCCTGCAGGTGGATGTTGGGGTGGCGGTGGTGGGGCTGACACAACAGGCAGTAATACTGATGCAGGGCAGCAGTGGCATTGACAGGCAGAGGGAGAGATGGGAAATTTTGCAGTTTAAATAGACCGCCGGACTGGGAGGGTGTGTTTGTTAGATGGTTGTGGAGAGTGAGGTATGTCACGTGTGTTTACAGCAGTGCAGCTCGAGTTGACTGCCTGAACGAGCTCGCAGGCGTCGCTCCATTATGTTTATACATGTAGTTCTAGAAATGTTGGTTTATTTTAATTTAACTCTTGAATTGATCTGACGGCACTTGATTTAAAGTCTTAAGATTTTGGTTGGTTGTCGAGATGCAACCACAGTTGACTTAGTTACACTTCTTTTTCTTTTACACGACTATATTTGTCCGTATCTATGCAACTGCCAGTAAAATGGGAAGAATGACCCACTTTGTAATGCAACAAATGCCTGTGTATCAACAGAATACCACAGTTGTGAAAACCTCGTATCTCCAAACAACAAGTCCTGAGCAGCTGAACAGCGAATTGTCTCACTGACCTCCATGAAAGGTGGTCCATCTGAAGGAGTTTCCAGCCACTAGCGGTCTGTCATTGTAGGCAGAACACTGCATCTCTCTGAAGTCCTCCGAGCTGGGGGGGCACTCCTGCACGTGCACACACACACACACACACACACACACGTACACTGTGAGGACGTTGTATTGCATTGTGAGAACACTAAAAGTTGATCTCAAACTCAACCGTAACAACTTCATGCCTGACCCCAACTCTTACCCAAACCTTGACCCTGTCATAATCCTAATCTTAACCCTGAAACCAAGTCTAAAATACGTAAATGAATACCTTGTGGTGAGTCCCCATGTGTCACAGTGTGAACGGGTATTTGCCAGATATAACTTCATCTCACGAATGCAGCAGCAGAGAGAGAAGCTCTGAGCTAATCACACCGTCCAAACTGCACATACATTCAAGCATGCTTAAACACGCTGCATCCCATCTGTGTGTTTTTCCTTTAATCAATATGGGCCACAGTGACTGGCTGTCCAAACACACCCACCCACACCCACACCCACTCCAACATGACTGACAAACAGCCACTGACCTCACAGCACGTTTCTAACACAATAGCAGGTCTGATACCTGACTGCAGCACTTTGATTGTGTTATATCCCTGAGTTCAGTGCGAGTCAGTGTCTGTGAAGACACGGGTTAATATGTGAGTGAAATTCCAGATCACACCCTGAAAGCCCTCGACGGCTCCACCTAACCCTGAACACACCTATATGACCAACTTCTAGAGCAAACATCAGCCATTGTTCTAAAATGTTTGCATCGAAAGTTGGTTTTTCATACAGCGTGAAAACCTTTATGCTTTAATGACCTTGGTGTTGCAGATCTTGTACTGTCTGGGATCTCCTGCACACGGTCCGCCCACAGGGTTCCTGGGACGCAGAAAAAAAGAGATTTACGGGAGTAAGTATGGCAAACAAGACGTCTTCATTATCAACTGGAAACTATGTAGTGAGAGTGCAGGCTGCTGTAATGTCTGGTTCAACAAAAATAATCTTTATAATTAATAATTACAGTTTAATTGGCCTCATTATTTTTATTAAAATGGGATTTTATCAGTATTTGTTTACATTATTAAAAAATATGTGAACATTTGATTTTAAAACTATTGTTTGGAACCACTCGATAGCTATATGAAGACAACAAAATGAATACATGTAAATGTAGTTTAACATTGCAATATGGTCTAATTCAACTTCTGGGTGCACTGAGACATAACATCTGGGTGAAAATTAGTTCAAATACATCTGATACTTTTTTGTGTTTTGTGGTAGAAATCACTGAGCCTTAAGTTGATCTTAAAATCTGTACAGAATATTCTATTCGCAAATAAAATCAAATAAGTTTGAAATGTTTTAGCAAAGCATTAAAAAATATGATGCTGTTTCACCTGTATGAACTACCCAAAAATATATTATTTAAAATGCATTTCTCTGAAAACACAATTCAGAAACACATTATGGCTTTAAGTTGCATTTAACTTGCATTCCTGAAGATAATTGGGAACCTACTTGAAATGCATTATGTCTTCTGTCTACCGAGCTGTGATGCCCTGCAGGCCGTGGCTGTTATCTACCTGGTGATGCAGGTGCGTGTCCTCACTGAGGCTCCGCTCCCACAGCTCCGTGAGCAGACAGACCAGCCGCTCCACGTCGCCCACTCGTTCCAGAAGTGCAGCTGCCGTCGGGCGCGCGCCATACGCCCCAGTGAGGCCTCACCGGAGGGACCCCAGGCAGAAATCCAGGACTGAGACACAAATGACAGAGAGAGAGACTTTAACATTGATTTCACACAAACACTTTGTTACAGAGTGTCACAGAGGAAGAGAGTGGGACAGGCTGAGACACCTGTCAATCAACAAACTTACACCTCTCTTTAAGCCTTAATATCTTCTTAGTGGAACAATACTTTTCAAAATTGTCACCTAGACACACAATAGAAATTGTGGTATTACCTGTTGTGACTTCTTAGGAATTTTTTTTTTTTACTTTGTATCTCAAGTGAAATTTTGGCCATTAGAGGAATTGTATTTTAAAGCACCTCTACAACTTGTAGATAATCCATTAGTGTATTTCAGTTACTTTCTCTTGGTAATTCTACTTCAAAATGTTAGTTCTTCTTGATGGGTATATTTTTTGGAAATTAGAACTTTATTAATCTTATTTATTTAAAGCTTGAGTGCAGGACTTTTACATATAAATGAACGTCTGTTACATTCAAGCCGTTGGCAGATGAGTTCACACAGTGCTGATGGTAAATCTTTCTGTATGTCGCAGTATACACAAGTTTTTAAATCTGGTGTGTGTGGCGATATTCCCGAGCTGGAGCACCGGTAGTAAAACCAGAGCCATGCAGAGAGAGAGTCGCGTCGACAGAAACCATTGGTGGAGAGGCTGAAAGAAGAGCAGGGGCAGACAGGATGTGGCCTTACTGCTCTTGGACAGGTTGGTCCGTAAAATATCTGGAGTAGGCTGTGTAGCTGTTACATTTACTCTGCCTAAATAATGGAAATGTGAGCGAGCTCCCCTGTAGGCAGATGTCAGTTTGTGTAATTACTCTCACTGCCAGAAGGGGGAGACAAAGGTTCCACACTCCTGCTTTAAACCATATCGTTTAATTTCTTGTTGCAAAAATGTAAAGAAAGCAAAGAAAAACATCTGTATACAGCTCGCTGATGCATATAAAACTGGCTGACTGACTTGTTCTGCGATGTAAACGCTTTTTAAATGAACAACAACAATTACTGATAAATGTAAAATCTTCTTGGCGTTTGCACCTTGATACAAGGTTCACAATAGCAACACTTTTCAACACTTTCAGAGGTCACACTGATCAGTTTCTACCCTGCGCTGCTGAGCTTCTTTCTGTTGTTTATATTGTGTATCTTGGACACAACATAACTCCCACTGTGGAGCTCCTGAGACAGCAAACACTAAACACTGCAGGGACAACATGACTCTCTGCAGCATCACTCTGCAGTGTTGGCCTGCGTGTTCAAAGCTGTCAGGTGGCAACTGGCAACTGTCAGCAGCTCACAATCCCTGTGTGTGTGTGTGTGTGTGTGTGTGTGTGTGTGTGTGTGTGTGTGTGTGTGTGTGAGTGAGAGAGAGAGAGAGAGAAAAACAGAGAGACAACAGTGTTGGCAGAATGATGGGATATCATTTGTAAAAGGGAAAAAGTGTGTTGGGGGGAGTTATATGTGACGCCTAACAAAACCCACGTTATTTATAGCCAAGAATCTAACAGGCAGATAAATCTATTCAAAGCGTTGGTGGTATACAGTAAAAAAAACAACAACCTTGTGAGCCTGGTGGATCAGGATCATCAGAGCCAAACAATAAAAGTGATTAGAGAAATCTCAATGGCGCTCCTCGAACACATTCCAGAGTTTTTGCCCCGGAGGAGGACTGAAACTGGCAGCGATCCCATTGGTTTCTCATACAGGAGCTGGCTCACACACACTTTTAACTCTTCACACACACATTCTACAACTGCTTCAGCTGCCTGTCTACCGGGAAGGGCTGAAGTCAAAGTCATCCAGAGTTATCTGTTGTGCAAGATGAGATTTCTCAGGCCAGACGTGAATGAGAACACGTACAAAACACAACTTAAAGTGCTCGTCCTCGTTTGCCGTCACTTTCCTCATTAATATGCAAATGTATGCAGCAGGATTCTCCACTGCGTAATCAGATACTGTAAAGTAGGAGAAGTGTTGTGTAAGCAGGATGTTTGTCATGTTTTGCACTTGATTTATTGTGAGGAATCTCTCAATTTTTTCCCCCAATTATCTGATTATTTGTTGAGTCTGTGAAATGAAAATAGTGACAAATGAAAATTTCTCTTTGTTGTATGAGAGATTTTTTAAAATCCAAACCGTCAAAATAAAAATGAAATAAACAGAAAAAAGCAGCAAAAAAAAAAAAAGAAGAAGCTGAAACTAGAGAATATTTGCATTTTTTCTGGATAAATTATTATTATAAACAATTAATAAACCTTAAAAATGTCAATCCACTAATCGATTAATCAATTAAGCATTTTAGCAATAGAACAGACAGATGGAACTAAAGTCACATACTACCATGACTGACAAAGATAAATATAATATACTAGGGGGGAGCTTAAATGGGAAAAGGAAGCAGCAACCACAGTGGCTGACTGTGATAGGCTGACACACCTGTCAATCAAGCAAACAGGCCGCAAAACATACTTTTCAAATTATTTTTAAAACTGCAACCAGCACACATATTAGAAGAATCTAAATCAAATAATGACACTCTAACG
Source organism: Macquaria ambigua (assembly GCA_008360985.2). Taxonomy (NCBI): domain Eukaryota; kingdom Metazoa; phylum Chordata; class Actinopteri; order Centrarchiformes; family Percichthyidae; genus Macquaria; species Macquaria ambigua. Next base: position 652,765 of record VMKM01000094.1, on the reverse strand, counting down.
TCTCATCAAAAAAAGGGACTGGCTTTCATACTGTATGATAAGTTGTGGTTTTCCCATTCACTTCAATTCAGTGTTTTGTTGAAGACAGTAGTAGACATCATCATCATCATCATCATCATCATGTATCGATGCAGTTCTCAAATCAGATTCTGAGTCACTGTCTCTGGTTTGGAAAATGTACGATGGAATTTTACAAGAAATTTTCTAACTGAACCATAGACTGTGTATAAAGAGGGACGCCATGAAGCCAAAACATCTGGATCGCCCCCTGGTGGCTGGCTGCAGTATAGGTCATAAACCCCGCCCCCTCCATGTTAGCGGATGGGACATGGGCCAAACTGAAAAATCAAAGTACACGTGAAATAAAATATTCCCAAAGATGGTTTCTGTCATTTTAGGTAGTTCTTATCACGCTGATGTTTGTTCAAGTGTTCATTTTTCTGATCAGTTTGTTTTTAATTAGTTATTTGATGCTATAAAAAGGGGGTGTGACGTCATGATTGACAACTTGTGGTGTGCTTGTGATTGGTTCGGGAGGGTGTGTGGGCGGGACCTCGATCACTACCGCGCAGACTCTGGCTCCAAATGATGTCACCAGCGCAAGATGGCAGCTCCTGTATCCGGGATATTTTGGCTTCATTTTTGTACAGTGGGAGGAAGTGGAGACGTGTCGTCCATCTTTATATACAGTGAGCTGTGATCTGAACATAATATGATCCTGTAAATAAAACAGAAACATCCTGCTACTGTATAAGCGACATGTTTAAGCTGTTTGGTTACCCTCCACCATCCTGGCTCCCAACTGATCTCACCGTCACCCTCCTCAACACATGAAGTCTACTGAGGTCCTGCAGAGGTTATAAAAAACAAAAACTAAATCATGAATAAAATGAGCAGCTACTGATGCGTTCACACCGGACGTTCATATCAATATGAGTTAAGGTTCATCCAACACAACCATTCCTGTCTGTTTCTTAATTAGCAAACAACACATTCTGCTGTGGGCTTTAATTGACAGTGGCATGGCTTTAGAGACAAAAAAGCATCAAATCTTCATCAAGGATCAGTGACCACCATGAAGTGCTCAATGAAGCTTAAATTATTCTATTTAGTTTAATTAGTAACTAAGTTTCCCAACTTGTTCTTCAACAAATCCAAATGCCGGTTATTCAGAGAGTTGAATGGAAACAATAGTAAAATATGGCAAGTCGCCATACCTTTTATGTAGTATCTCCACGACAACAGTGCTTTTGACTGCTGATATCCATAAATGTCTGTGATACATCTCCCACAACCAAAACCTCAAAACTAATAAACTGCAGCTGACGGCGCCGAGATTCATGTTGTGTTTCTGTAGTTACAGCAAGAGGAAAAAACCTGAGACTGACTGAGGCTCTTTGACTTTGTGACTCATGGAACAGAATTGGTCAGACATCATGCACACGCGCGCGCACGCACGCACGCACATGCACGCACGCACGCACACATGCACACGCGCACACGCACACACGCACACACACACACACACTCAGCTGAGAGCGACCTGTGCTACGACTCTCCATCATTTTCCATGGCAGGGTCACCTGAGGTTGGCCTCATTAGTGTTACCGCCGGCCAAATTAGCGTTGATAACAGTTGGAGATGGGGTGGGCTGACATTCTAGATTAATGAAAGTGACCTTTGACCTTTACAATGCTCCCCCACGCCCCACCCCTTATTCACATGAGCAGAAAAAACAGCAAACTGCATACAGTAAGAGAGACAGAAGGACTTGAAGGTAAAGAGTCAGAGTCCCCAGACTGTACAATCCAACATGCAAGTGAACAGATTTATTGAGAGTAACGTTGTCTGACTTTCCCATCAGGCCTCTCGTCTGTCAGACAAACTGGACAACTGGTGAAGACAGAGACCACATTTACAAACAAATGAATCCCATTATGTACAAAATACATAGACATCAGCTCAGACTTACCATCTTAAAAATTACTCTTAATTCAGTCCAGTTGTCCTGTTCAGGTAACGATTGGGTGATTAATCAATTAGTTTAATGAGGGCCGAATCCGTGCAGTGTCTGCGTGGCTTAAACCAAATTTCCCCATGAGAACAAAGAAAAGTTACTACTAGCACAACTATATAAAACTAAGCTTGTGTACACTCCACCGCCTTTGTATTCACGATACTGTTAGTAAACGGAGACATCCACATTCAACATGGTCACAACCAGCTTTGACTCTTGTATTTTGCCTTTCTTGATCCATTTGGACTATTTGTCTTGTTGTCGTCTTTGACTCGCCAAATGTGGACAGCAGAGACATTGCCAGTGCAGCTGTGACGATGACTGAATGCAGAAAATGTTTCAGCAATCTAAAACATCCAAAACAACTTCATTTTGTTTTCCTCTAAGTGTCATTACTTCTGTGTTAATGGCACCAGCGTAATACTGACAACAGACAAATGAAAAAGTGATCTTAAGTGTGTTGACCCTCCTCTACCTTCCTGTGTTTGATGTGACAGAGTGGGCTAGTAGCTGCCAGCCGGGCCTGGGGGAAGGTTGACAACAAGACAAACAGTGATGAAATATGGATGCTGTAGTCGGAGGAGAAAAGGTGGCGCAGCAGCATTCAGAGCGTGGCAGAACTACTTAGAAATGTATGTAAGTACACTTAAAGGAGGTATGTTATAAGAAGTCAAAGCTATTTAATAAAGACATTGGTTATGGCTCCATTAAACGTCATTAAATGTTAATAAATAAAAAAGTTAGAGACTAGTGAGGAAAGTGGAACATTTAGCAGCGAAGGCGGCAGATACTTGTCTCAGGAGCTGTTAGAGACCGAGGCAGGAGAGTGAATATTGAATTTTGATTGATCAGTAGACAGAAACATGACTTGATTCGGATGCTAATGTTGCTGAATGTTTGCCAACACATTAACCATAACAACTTCATAATATGTCGATAATACGTTGTTTATCTGGCTGATTTTTGGGGAGTTCTTCTGCCCCCTAGTGACCAAACTTTTAATAAATAAAATAATGCAGCTTTGTTTAGGTTAGAGCTGCTACGGTTAGCCAATTAATCGACAAGTCAGTCCACATAAAAAATTATCTGCAACTATTTCAATCATCGATTAATTGTTTTTGCCATTTTTTTAGCAAAAAAAGTTTGTTATGTATAATTGTTACCTGAATACCTTTGGACTTCTATACACCAAACAATTAACTTATTCATGAAAGAAAATAATCAGCAGGTTAATCGATAATGAAACTTATCATTAGTTGCAGCTGTTTGGTTCGGTTTTGGACAGTCTCATGGAAACTCATTACAGCTGTGATTGGCTGATTAAAAAGCCTCCACTGTGTAGGTTTGCGTCATTAGAAGGAGCTGTGGTTGACAATCAATCCAGGGTCGATACAGTAAGAGGTGTTGAAACTGCGCAGAGGTATTTCTGTCGAGGCCATGCAGTGACTTGTGGTGATGTGGGCTGTTGATGTCGGACTTACACTCTGTGGGGATGACAGGCAGACGGGAGCGACCAGCAGCAGGACAAAGGTCAGGGCCTGGCACTGAGTCAGCTTCCTGGAGGCAGGGAGAGAGAACCAAACGCCGTCAGTCGGATGGTAAAATCATCCCCCGACGTTTTACACGTCATATACACAGGAATGCACAAACACAAAAGTGAAGACGTATAGAGGTTGTTGCAGCAGAGGTGTTTGAGAAGGAGAAAGGGAGCACAAGAGAGGAAACAGAAATAAAGACACGACTGACATTTCAAACAGCACAGGTCTTTAGGTCATTGATAATATCCACAAATAAGCTGCCACACCACTGCGAACCCCTGTGGGCAGGAGCCAAGGTCAGGAATGCCCCCCCATCCAGCAAGTATCATTAATTCCCCCTGCCCAGTCCCCCACCCACCCCAACAGTATCTTATTAACTCCCACACAGCCCGAGAGGGAGGGACCGCCTGCCTGACTGAACCCCAACTCACCCACCCCTGTCCAACTGTTGACCTCCGTTACATAAAAGTTTGCTAGAAAACCTGAATCACCTGCTGCGTTTACATGAAGCCTTTTAATTTCACTAATAATCTGAATAAGAGCTCAAATTAGAATAAATATCCAGTTGCACCAACTCTTCACAAGTTCAAACTAATTATAACATGTTTACTACGTGGAGTTTACAGGGTCATTCCTATGTTCCCAGGGTCCCATGTTCCCAAGGTCCCATGTTCCCCAGTTCTTCATGCTCTCCCAGGGTCCTGTTTCCCGGTTCTATATAGCAAATAATGTGAACCTGAAAAAGATGTTCCCCAGCTCTGTATTCACTTAATATGACATGGGCTATTGTGGGAACTCGTCAAAAGGGTTTTCTGTTCCCCAGCACTGCCGTATGGCTCTCAGTATAATATAATATAATAAACTTGAGGGAACTTATCAAATGGTTGGAGTCATAGTATGGCAAGCAGCAATAAAACATTCTGGGGATCAAACCCAAACCAAACAAGAGTTTACGTGAGTTTAAGTGTGGCACTGGGTGTTTGAAAAGATAGGGAAATATTATATATATCGGAGGGTTAATGTGTGTATTGAACTGGGGAAAATAGGACCCTGGGAACAAAATACCTTGGGAACTTATGACCGTGGGAACATAGATATACTCCCAGATTTACAAATCACTAAATAAAACAGGTTGCACCACACAAACTAGTGGATGAGAGATTAGTTGTGACTAAATATCTACACCCAGTTACATGCCAGGTGTAACTGTTAATGCAGCCAACTGACAAAGCTAACGTTAGCTTGCTAATACCACCCGTTTACAGTGAAGAGTAAAAGAAATATGAAATGTGCTCGACACATCTGACCTGACACTGAAATGCTGTTTAACAATGATGTAACTGGGAAGATTTCGAATTTCATTTCACAAAAATCACACAACATACCTCAAATAAAAAAACATTATGCTAACGACTAAATAACCTCATAACATCAGCTGGGTTAGCATAACTGGATATTTCCCCACTTATTCTAAATTGGATGAATAATACAACTAACTAAGAAACACATTTTTTCCATATAAGCATATACAAATAAAACAAAGAAATTTTACAGCAGCATATTTTTGCATATTGATGAGTCAAAAGCAATTACAGGCAACTGTAGTACGAACACAGTGAGCCACTTCTGAGGTGCTACCAGATAAGACCTCCACTGAGCTCCATTGTGTTGAGTGTCTGTTGTGTTTGCTCTACTAGCTGCCTCATCTCCTTCTTTACCTCTGGGCAACTGTGAGGCAACGATTCTCCGTCTTTTTCTCCCTCTGATTCATCAAAGGACAAGTGCTTTTTCCTGAGAAGTGCCAGTGATTCTTGGAAAGCCCCTCTCTTTGATTGCTTCCTGGCACTGCTGCGCTGACAGCCGCAGTGTGTCATACGTTTACGGGTCTGTTTTGTGACGGGACCTGTCATTTTCATTAACACACTGAGGAAATACATATGACATGCTCTGTATTTGGAAAGTTACAGCAACTTAATCTTCTCTATTTCCTTTGCCTCTCCCACATCTCACTTCGTCCTCCTCCATCAGCTTCCAGTCTGTCTGTCATTTATCTCTCTCCGTCTGTTTTGTCTCTTTTATCTCTCCCTGGGCCGTGAACACAGATCTGCTCCAAAGCCTTTGGAGTTGGCTTTTAGCTCAGTCCCAGGTCAGTAGTTGCCCTGTCCAATTAAACGATACACATCTCCCTCACACTTGGCTGAGCAGCCCTTCCCTTTAGCTCCCGTCCTGGCCTTACATGGGGGAATTCACATCAGAGGTAACAAGGAAGGTCGCGTTGATCAAAAGAGGCAATGGGCTCATAAATCATGTTTGATGTAAGAGGCCTTCTCATTTTCACACAGACTTTATTTTACTTCCAGCATCTAAGCTGCATGACAAAAGAGCCAGCATGTTTGAAGATTTACTTCCTCAACTTCGAATCATGTACATTTTACATTTTTTGCTGACCATTGTCAAATGTAGACTGTACTGTTTTAAATATCTGGGTGTGTTTTCCTACAATCAAGCAATTAGCAGACGCTTAAAAACTTGCTTGAGTTGTGTAATCCATCACAGTGTACATTAAGTCTGCATTCCTCTTTGTCAATGTTTAATTGTGTGGTAGTGTGTCGATTGATTTGAGAAGTCTGCACTGCATTAACTCGCAATGATTTTGTAACTTTTAAAAAACTAAATGCAGACGCGATGAATTACACAACTCCAACAAATTCATTTTCTCACCCGAATGAATGGAAACCAATGACCTGGATGGTTTTCAAAATGGTCAGTTGTGATGCCAAATAAGCTAAACATGAATTTTAGAAAATGTAGAAAATCTTCTGTATTTTATACAGAAGATAAAGGAAAACAAAACAGTTTTCCATAAAAAATATTCATTTCATTATCTCTCCTTGTTTTGGGACCGATCAAAGCTGCTATAATCAATAGTTTTATATTGAAAATGGATCAAATGACTATGTGTAATGTGAAAGGAGTTGCTGTAGTGTGTAGTGTGTAGTGATGAACCCACAGAGAATTATCACCCTACTCTGCAGTTCCCCTCAGCTCTGCAGAGTGCTTTAGCGTCTTTCAGCTCATTGTTTTGGTTCAGTCTCGCCGCTCTCACCATCGCTGTTTTCCAGCAACAGAGGGCAGCTGTTTTCAGTGTATAAATGCTTTAATAAACCAACTATACACTACTTGTCCAGCACAAAATGGCAGACAGTCAAAGTTAGCTGGCGAACAAAGAGCCAGGAGTTGGTGGAGACCAAAAACCAAGCTAAAAGGAGAGTGAATATTGGACTTACATTTGTTGGGTAGAAAGACACACGATGTCTGCAAATAGGCAACTGTTTGCTCACACATTTGGCTAAACAACTTTATAAGGTGATAATATGTCAATGTTGTGATTACAGCTGGATCTGCTGCCCCCAAGTGGCCAAATAAATCTGTTACTGCTGCTTTAAAAAAAGCATTGTACAACTTCTTTTTGTTAAATCAAAAAGGTGCATTGTTTGGATGATATGCATCCACTTTCACAGACGACCAACACTTACTGTTTCTATGTGTTTTCAACATCAGTGGTGATGAGCAGGGTTTACATTGCATAAAAGCTAAATTATAAATATGAATGCTGTTGACCAAAGTAATCTGCAAAGATATAGTCATTTCTCTCAGTTTCACTTAATGTTTGACATGAAAAGACAGCAGCTCGGGTCACTGACTGGTTGGCCCCCTCCCTACAGGGGCCCTTACAGAGGTGAGCAGGGGTCAGTCCGCTTCCTCCTGCTCTCATTAAGACTATAGCAGCACATTAGTGAATAGCTCCGGGGCAGGGAGAGGAAAAAGGCTTTAATCAATACGAGACTAGTTGTTTATTTTGACTGACATTAGTCGCTCTCATGACCGAAGAAGAAGAAGAAGAAGCAACACAAACAACACTAAACTGCTCTTAAAAACCAAATCATATTCAGACTGAAATCATCAAGTCAACGAGCTTTTATCTGAGTACGGCTGCATCATAAATAGAAAGACTGAGTGCTAATGAATCACATGATCAAACTTTGCAATTCACTAATGATCCGTGAACCTGGTTACAAAATCTAAACTTTTATACTCTTGCTCACATTAAATGCAGATGAATAAATAGGATAATAAGTTCCATTTCACAACAGCTATGGTTCATTAATATGGACTCATAGCAAATGAAAAGCAAAAGAAATAGGGAAAACAATAAGAAAAAAATAAGGGGATAAAAATAAATAAATGAAATTATATAAAAAGTTTTTTTAAACATACAGAAAAAATAGAGTAATTTATATGCAATAAATAAATAAATATTTTTAAATATATAAATAAATATATACAGAAATAAATGAACAAATAAATGTAAATGCTTATAATTATTTGTTTATATTTTCTATGTGTCTTTATATTTCCACATATTTTTATTTACTTATTTATTCCTCTTTATATGTTTTTTTTTATTCTTTTACAGCTTTATTCTTTTTTATGGCACTCCTATGACTCCATACATTAAGTGTTAGATAACAAAATGAGCTGAACTCAGTGATGCTCAAATCTTCACTAACACTAAATACTGTAGTTTTTCACTCCTGTTGCTCTGGTTATCATTTCTTTTCTGAGTTTGAAATTTGGAGCTGAAACAATTAGTCGAGTAATCAATTAGTCAATCCTTAAAAAAGTTTTTGGCAACTATTTTGATAACCGATTAATCGTTTTTTGAGTCGTTCCTTCTGCTTTTCTCTTTTTATAACTTTGCAAACTAAATATTTTTGGGGTTTTGGACTGTTGGTTGGACAACACAAGTAATCTGAAGACATCACCTGAGGCTCTCGTAAACTGTGATGCTTATTTCTAAATATTTTCTGATATTCTATAAACTTAACGATTAATCTAATAAATAATCAGCAGGCTAATCAATAATAGCAATATAATAGCAATATAATAGTCCTGTTCCCTTGTTTGTTAGTTAGCAGGGTATCTCGTAAAATACTTCGACTGAAATTTAATTGAAAACCATTTTGATAATCGATTAATCACTTGAGTGATTTTTGCTGAAAATGTTCAGATTCCAGCTTCTTAAATGTTAATATTTTCTTTGTCTTCTATCATAATAAACTGAATGCCTTTAGAATTGCACTGATATTTGGAGACATTACCCTGGGCTCTGCTCTCTGTTTTATATTTTTATAGACCGTTCCTCCAATCAATTCTCACACACACACACACACACACACACACACACACACACACTTTATTTAGACAGGTAATCTCATTGAGACACGGGGTCTCATTCTCAAGAGAGACCTGGTCGTATATAAAAAGATGCATAGTGACAATACAAAGTGACACCACTTAACTCACAATTACATAATGACAATACGACACGTTTAATAGAGAAGATAATCATTAATCGTGAGGAAAATAATTGTTAGTTGAAGTTTTTGTCCAGATCCAGAAACATTTAAAGTATTTTTTTAACATAACCTTTTTGAACTATTTTTCTTATGATCAACTGCTCCTATGTGATGTAAATAAATTTCACATGTAGCCAATGAATTCTGAATTTTGATGCAGATTTGTAGGACTGTGCAGCTTTGGCAGGAATAAACACTTTCTAAATATGGCTGAGAAAGTCTGGTTGTCTTATGATGAAAGTCCCAGATGAATCAAAATCCCATCAACTGACACGAACAAAGTGATCTGTCCACATACAGACAGTCAGACAGACAGGCAACTTTACCTCCATCCAGCCTGAACAGCAGAGGTAACAGAGGCTGCACACTCCCCACCCTCACCGATAATTCCTCTGTAACGACTGAAACACACCCTGACAGACAGGTAGCTCTCACATTCCCACCCTGCACAAATAAACAACAGTTTCATGCTGTTATCATGCAATTACATTGAAGCTGTGATTGTGCACCGGTTAGAGCGCACTGCAGGTGAGAATGTGTTCTTTGACCTCCGGGAAGGTGTGAGTCATGTCAACACAGGAGACACCTGACTGAAGATCTGTGCTCCTTTAGTTTCTTTGTGTGGGATCTTGGTCTAAGTGTTTCTGTATGGTGACCTACAGGCATCGCTTTTACGATTTTCTGCACACCCACCAAGTTTGGAAAAGGAATACGTCTTCCAACCAGGGGCCGGTCTTAACCTTTGACCCACCCGGAGATTTAGCTGTGACCCGCCCAGTGTTTTGGGAGAGCCTGGTGGAGGGTCTGATGGTTATATGGAGCATGATGCTGAATTAACTGACACAACCCCTCAACAGATGTTCAGTCTGAAGGCTCTGAGGTCAGCTCTGACCCCTGGATGTGTACTGACTATGAATGAGGCAGCAACAATCGAACGCTCAGTGGCCCCGGTCAGCACGCATTAACAAAACGAGCCTCTTTGAACGCAAGTGGAGGGTCTTTGTGCCTCGGCAGCTGCTTCACTTGAAGACGTAGTAAGACATGTTAGCCAAAATAAATGAAATACTATTGTATGTCTGAACAAACAGCCAGAGAGGATTGTGGTAAATGACTAAATGAAAGACAGACGTTGGTATCATGTCGTTGGTTTTGTTGTTGCCAAAATGTCTAGACTCGGCCTCTTGCTCAACTATGGTCGCCTTCCCTTCACTTCGCTCCGCTGCACTTAATTCGCTCCTTCATGACAGGGAGAACACACTCGGTACGCCGTCATACCTCAGGGATTATGAGATTATCTTTTCACAGCCACTTTGACGGAAGCAGAGCCTCTCAGGTCATCTACAGTCGTGGTCTCACAACATGAGAAACATGCAGAGATGCACGCAAGTAATATTGTCACAAAAAGTAACAGACTAACATGATGGATGATGAGCAAAACCCAGAAAACTTTTAAATATGAAAGAGCAGACACAGTTGAGGGTAATCACTTCTTCTACCAGGCACAAGTCAACGATGAAGCCTGTCTGGAAAACGTCTTCACCCAAACACATTACAACAACACTTTTATATTAATCATAAAAATGTTCATCTTGAAGCTGCAAATGTACCCGCATGATTGGGAGTTTGTCTCCATCAGTTTCATAACTACAGCTAAAAAACACTAATGGTCCAGAGTCAGAAACCCCAGATCTGGATTACCACCAAAACCAAATCAATTGTTCCTTGGCGCAAAGCCAACGTGTCCATCAAATTTCATGGAAATTCTTTCAGGAGGGTTTTAAAACATCCTGCTGACAGACACAGAAACACGCTAACTGTGTAAAACCACAACCCTAATCCTGCTTGGAAGCAAACCTTTCACACAGTAAAGCACCGGCTTTTCATCAGGTTCGTGCAGAGAGACACAAACACAGAGCAGTAAACTCTTATCTGACTGAACCTTGAAACTAAGACAGTGTCCATCAGTAAGATCACCGTCTGACTTCTTCATTTTCTCTGACAGAGAGCAGGGCTCAGTGTGCACAAGCGAATCAAGATCAGGACCTGGTTCAAAGTAACCTGGAAACAGTATTTAGATTAGCAGGATGTTGCAGTGGGACATGACATGAGGATTCTTCGGTTTTCACCCTAAACCACGTGTTAGCCTTCTGTTAGTGTGGAAGTTGTAGAGTTACACGTTGTATTATAAGACTTTATGTGGTTTTAATCTTTGACTGGAATCTTTCCAGGATGTAGACACTCAGACAAAGGTGGAGCACAAAAGTACAAAAGTACAAAAGGTTGTCGCTGGGGCAGAACATTATGGTCTCTTTCTTGCAAGTCTTTGTACCTTAAAAAGAACAATTAGAGTATGCACCCAAAGTAACAATAGGTCTGTTTTCACAGCAGACATTATCACCCTTTGTCCAAGTAATTTGTGCCTTTAAAACTACAATGATGTACCCCGAGTGACGAATGGTTAAACAGGCCACATTGACAAAATGAGTGTGTCTTTTAGACAACGTTAGGTGACACTTCAAGGCTTGAATGGACATGAAACTCTCCTGGTTGAATCATCAGTAAAAAAGATGAGCAACTGTGTCAGAAAATATCTGTTTTTTTGATAAAAAGCTGGTGGACATAAAACCTTTAAGGAGACATTAACTTTGACTCCCACTGTGCATTTCAGTAAAAAACTAAGATCTTTAAATTCTGCTACATGCACCACTAACAGAAAGCAGAGGCTAAAGCTTACAGTACGCAGTTGAAACCTGGTAAAACCGTCAACTGTTTAAATCAGTTCACTTTCATATTCTGGGTCAATTTTGGATGAATTCAGCAACTGTGGCGCAGTGTTTTCTTTCCAAATGCAACAACAAAGCATTTTGAATTTGCTACAGCTGTGATTGAGACTGCCTTCTTATCCATAGCAACTGAGGCTCAAGGGTATTGTAGTATTTAGAGCCATCCGCAATACCAAAATGACAGAAACTGAACTTTCTGTACTTGGGTACCTTGAACCGGCCTCAATAAATGTGCTACCTTAGTTTTTTCATTAACTGTCCCTTTAGTTCAGGCTGAGTTAACTATTCTATTAACGTTATTGTGGATCAGAAGCTGCGTGAGCATCTTGGGGCCCCATCACAGTAAGAGTCTGTAGAGGTTTGGATAACTTTTGGCTTTTATTTTTCATCAGGGGACATACTGATGTCCACATCCACAGGGAAGAAAAGGATTAAAATTCCTCCCCGCAGGACAGAGTGACATCATTGCGTGTAACACCAAATTAGAGTCCTCGTTTTGAAGCTATATGCTCAATGTTCCATGGTAAGTAGATTAAATATGTTCACGGGGCTGATGGCTCCTTCCCAAACAAACATTCTTTCAAAGCGTTATCAGAGAGACAGAAAATGTGCCCTGAGCCAAATCTTTCTTTCCCTCCCTCGTCTCCGTCTCTTTCTGCAGACCAGTCAGGCTGACAGCGGTCCGTCTCACAGACAGTCTACACATTTCTCCTGACACATCACATCAAATGCAGCCCATAAAAGGGAAAATCGCACTTTAACATCTTGGGTGCAGAGTGCAGAAATGTCAGCGTGTGTTGTTTCCACTAAGAGGAGTAATCCAGAGGGAAAGACGTGGCCTAGGTACATTTAAAGATCCCCTCCAGACATGCATTAAAACATATATACAAATAGTCCTGCTTGGAACAACAATGTGTGTCTGATACGTTTTTTATATATATATATAATTTCCACATTCAAATCATTTTAAAGGCATCTACTCCTTCTAGCGCATTAAAAATTCCAGAATCTATGAATATGCAGGTTTTGTTCAATTCTAAAGTTTTCCTGCTGGACACAAGACGTCTCCTACTTCACTGTGAAGTCCATTCTCAGCGTGTGTGCACCAGCAGCTTCAAGTTTCTACATCACACTTGTATAAGGTAAATATTTGGATCAGGATTGGCTTACAAACTATTAGCAATGTCACAAATCATGCTCGTAGGCCCCACCCCTTAAAATCACTTTCTGCAGATGAACGTGAAAACATCCTTTTATTCTCAAACTCTGCACACACATCATTCTGTACAGTGAAGCTCAAACATTCAACTGTAGGAACAAGAAGACAAACATATTTTTGAGTGGAGGGGAACTTTAGGTTTATGATTTTAAGAGACATATTTAGAAGAGCATAAAGATTCAGACCCTCTGCAGTCCCCTGTGTTTGTGCTCTGTGTTGCAGGGATGGGATTAGATCAAATATGAGCAGGGTATTTATAGCTGGTGACATTTAGGAGATAAAGGTAGTGTAGCAGGATGGTGGGAATGTAGAGCCAGGAGTTGCAATATCCCAGATACTGTGTGGCAGGAGGATTACCTCACCCACTGACAGGAGGCAGCCCACAGCAGACTGGGTCATCTAAACTGCTTTAAGTCAGATGATGTGTGACACAGGGGCTCTGAGAAAACACATGTTGCAAAAATGCACCTGAAACAACTCAGAGAAAGTGTTTCAAACCACCACTTTTTCCTGCAGGTCTGATGAAGTGAACCACAAAACAAACAGCTTCCAACTGGAGGGAAAACAAACTCAACTGTCGCTGGAATTTATAACCTCCCATCCTTCACTATACTGCAAAAAATGTTCAAGGCTTTGCAGCTCCTTGCAAGCAAAATGACTCAAGGTAAATATTTAAAGCCACCACATATTTCCCCCCTCCCATGAAATGCGACTCAATCAGAGTACAAACAGCCTCCGCTTAGAAAAAAGAAAAACTAAACCTGTCTCAGGAATTTATCACCTCCCATTAAGGCTGAACACTTCTTAAAAATCACCCTAATTCACTTCTCATGCGATCCTCTCCGCAGACAACCGGGAAACCTCATCAGAGACCAGCGTCTTACCTCGTCAGTAGTGAGGACATAGTAGATCCTTGTGGATTGGGTTCAGGTTATGTTACATTCGTTGTCAGGTGCAGTTTTGCTCCCGTATCATGGTGTGAAACGTCGCGGCTCAGATGCGCAGTGCATCCCAGCTGCAGGCTGCTCCGAGACACGGCTTTCAGACCCAACACCACCCATATCCGACTCTCCTGCGGGCTTCTCCTTCCTATTCTTCTCCTTTTTTTTAATAAGGGAAAGTTTAAAGAAACTTTTTCTTTCTTTCTCTCAGCTGCAGGGCTCGTCCATCCAAACAGCTGCGTTACTCAGTTCCCACAACACATCGCATCAGTTTTGTCTTTCGGGACGCGCAAAGTGTAAAAAATACGCATCTTCTGCTGAACTTTCAGGTGCAAAAAAGTGAAGTCTTCTCTAACCTTTGCTGGGTCTTCTTTAAATAAAAAAACACTTGCTGTGATTCACATGGGCACTACACATTAATCCAAATAGAGAAAAGTACATTTCGTGTATAACAGTCCTACTATCGCCTCCAGGCAGGTGATTTCATTTGTGCCCAGTCCTGCACGGATAAGACACTCCTGTATCAGCAGGTAGCTCCAGTGGTTGTTTCTTCTCTTCTCGACCTTCCTCGCAGCCCAAACAGGTCCAATGTGCGCCCAGTGCGGCAGAAAAGCCCGGTAAAGACCACAGAGAGCCACCGGCAGCGCTCCACTTCTCCACCGTCTCTCTCTCTCTCTCTCTCTCTCCCCACCTGAGCTTTGCATTCCTGCGGTGAACACGCCTCTCTCCTCCAATCACAGCCCAGCAGCTCCTCTGAAGTCAGAGGTGACGCGACGTTTCCTACAGAAATACAGAAAGGTGAAGAGGAGGAGCTGCTTTACAGTGCTGGAGAGATAAACTCAAAAACTTAATAGAAGTAAAAAAAAATAAAAATAAAAATAAAAAAAATAAAAAAAATATATATATATATATATACACACACCAAAATGAAACAATAGTCCAGTGCAAGTAAAACCTCTGCATTCACAAGTTCAAGGTAATCATTGTACAGTGAGTAAAATGTACCCAAGGACCAGTGGCGACAAGTAAAAGTGCATTTACTCAAATACTTAAGTACAATTTTGAGGTACCTGTACTTTGCTTAAGTATATCCAATTTATGCCACTTAAACTTCTACTCCACTACATTTGAGAAAAAACATTGTACTTTTTACTTCACTACATTTATTTAACTGCAATAATTAGCCTACTGGTTGCTTTGATTTTACATACAAAACATATGATCAACTTATTAAATATGATACCTTGTTACAGGTTAAAGGACCCTCACAGGTGTTTTCAGGTATGATGCTGATTGGACCTGCTCAGGTTGGAGGTCTTCAGAGCCCCTGAAGTCCCCAAAAAGATACAATTTTTATCTTGTTGCACACGACAATGATGTGTGTGTTAAGATAAAAGAAATATATATCTTTCGGGACCTTGTAGGCTCCAATAATACACACATACAGTCTGAAAGGGCCCATTTTGCAAAGTGAGTACTTTTACTTTTGATACTTTAAGTGCATTTTGCTGGTAATACGTATGCACTTTTACTTGAGTAGACTTGAGTTTACTTGAAACAGAGTTTTTTTTTCACTGTGGTATTGTTACTTTTACTTAAGTAAATGATCTGAGCACTTCTTCTACTGCTGGCAAGGACAAAGAGTGAGTGAAGAGCGGTTAATCCATTAATAGTCTGTATAAAATCCCCCAAAATTGGAGGCGGTGGAATTATAAAACTACCCCAAACTGGACGCACAAATTGAAAATTCATAAAAAAAATAGAACTTTTGAGGATGTTTTGGTGCTTTCAGATGAGTAGAGGGATTGTTTCATAGTGTATGAATTAGCAATCAAACTGAAGCATGTCTGTTCGGAGCTACTGAATATTTTGGAAATGTCATTTTTACTTGACAAGAGTGATATTTTATGATTTTATGTTATGATGAATGTAAAGTAACTAGTACAGCCATCAGATAAATAAACAAAAACTCCCTACAACGTGCCTTTAATATCTGTAAAGGTGTTCCTATGTATTCAGATATTACTGTTTATGGCATTTTGTGTCTCCTGTGCTCCGACAGACAGGTGACACATTCAAGGAAAAACCTGAATAAATGAGTGTAGAAACATAACAGATGCAGATGCTTCCACAGCGTGTTGGACAGCGTTCTCCACCGCCTGCATCAAAACACCCGTCTGCATATTTCCTATGATCTCATGTTACAATATTCCTATATGGCCTGCTGCAGTGTAGAGGCACTAACTAAGCAGGTGCTCAGAGCCCAGCGTCCATGGCTGGATTAACATGTTAGGGGACGGTGGGGTAAAACATGAGGTGCTACTCCCCTACAGTATTAACCCCCCCATTGCAATGTATACAGTTTTTCTTTGCCATAGCACTTCGTGGCCCCAGGCAGTGTGTGTGCAGTAATTTGATTAAACACATTCATTTAGAGATATGCAGTACAGAACTAAAATAATGAGGATCTTGATCCTAGAAATGTTTTTATTAAATTAGCCTGAACCACACAATCCACACACAGCAAGCCTGGCGCTTTGGGGGGCCCTGGAGTTCTGGGGCAGTTTCTCGCATAGACAGGTTAACAATCCAGCCTTGCCTGCTCCCCCCACACTGTCACTGTAGTATAGAGTTTCCAAAAGTTCCTTCATAAACTTATGTTTTACGGTAGTCAGTAGAGTTTACAGTGACCTTTCTGAATACACACACACACTTCCAGCTTCATCCCTACCTTACTCACTCTTTACACATTTCTTCCCGTCTTTCTGTTTTCTTCACGTCCCGTCACCCTCTTCTCATCTTCCTCCTGCTCTGTGACTCCACTGTTTCACTAGGCGATCGCTTTAGGGAGATAAACCTCATCTTCATGTACATGTCAGGACACCTTTCCGTGTTAATCACTCCATACCAGCTTCCCTTTTTCACAGGGACGTCTAAAATTCCTTCTTTTTTTTTTACAACTGTGTAACTGTATCCCTCGGGCATCTCCTGTGTTTCTCACTGAGCTTTACATTTGAATTACCACATCTCCTTTTAGCAGGTCTTGTTTTACAGTTGGAGCACATTTTGTGATGCATGAGGCAGTAACATGCAGGTCATCTCCAGTTTCCTACACTGCTTGTACAGTGGTACAAATGGGACGGCTCAGTGATGGTGAAGCAACCACATGGCCTTTCTGTGAACTCAGAGCACCGTCTCCACCTCGGTCTGTCACAGTCCCTTTAAGCTCAGCCAAGGCAGAGGCAATTCATCTGAGCTGTGCTACAGTTTCAATACTCTGACCTTGAACTATCATCTGGAGCCGTGCAGACATAACAGAGGAAACAGGGCAACATTAGTTTCTCCACGCAGAGCTGCAGGTCTTACCCGTCAGTTTCCGGTACTACTAGTTAGCTTGTTTTTGACCACACGGGGTCATGTAAAGATATTGTAAATACTGTGCTGAATCAGACCACTTACCAATACACAGGATGTGATGCTGCAGTCATTTGAAGCCCATTACAGATGCCAGAAGAATGATTTACAAACCTACAAATGTTGACTTGCAGACAACATGAGCCTGCAAGCGCCATAAATCTACAGGAGCGTCAGCCAGGCCGCAGCAATCAGCAGAGTGTGGGTGACAGAGTGCAGGTTTGTCTTTTTTTTTTTTTTTTTAAATTTCAGCACTCTCTACTTATAGTCTAGTTATACTTTTTACTGGCGGAGTCTGCCTTTCTGGGATTCAAACAGTGTACCCACACACAAGGGATTCACAGGAAATTATGTTTGCATGTACTGGAAATGATGCCAAAAACAAAATATGGAGCATGTACGCATGCTGATACCCATGAACGAAATGCTGGGTCTTGTATTATTAAAAACACACTTACTGTCAACACCAGTAACCAAAGGTATTGGTAATCAACCAGGGCTTAAATCGAAAGAGTTATGACTTTAAGTACTTTATTACTCAAGGAGAGAAAGTAATCGCACAAACAGCTACTCTGAGTAACAGTTACTTAGCTGTATTAGGGTTCACCATAAAGCTCCAAAATGTTCACAGTCTTTGCTTTACCAGAAAGAAGCAGAGGCAAACATCCTCCCTACCAGAGTATATTTAAAGGATAGGTTCACAGTTTTTTCAAGTCTGTCTTAATATAATACTCACATGCCCAAATGTACATTGGAAGAGTTATTGGTCGCTGTAATTGTTCCTTCTGTCCACACTGGCGGTGAAGAGATCTCTTCCTAACGTGAGTAAGAGATGGGGGACAAAAACCACAGTCGTCATTCTGTGCAAAGATATACTCCAGTCAAGTTAAGCTGAAGCTAATATGAGGCTTCTGCAGTCTGAGTCAGTCAAATCAAGTGGGTATCTTGCAAAGTTAGATTCTTTTTTATTATGAAATTCCTTCTTTGTGTCACCATCACTTCACTGCAGCAAGGAAACACTGTCCAAGGAAACACGAGAAACACAAAAAGGGAATTTGCGCACTATTAAGACCTTAAGTGTAGTCAAGCATTATAAAGTATTTTCCACCCAACACATTCATATTGTGCGCGTGGGGCCTTTAGATTATAGGTGTTGGCATATTCTCTTGCTCTTGGAAGTACAGTTTCTCTATTTTTCTCCCATTTGTGGGAGAATGTACAGATAGTCAAGTCTGGCTGTGGTTTAGTCCATACAGTTGGACATGGACATTATTATAAATCTAAACAGTCAGTTCTGTGGAAATGTTTCCGTCCGCAGTGAGTGGCTCCTCTGTACCTGTGTATATAATGATTAGTCAAGTGCTCCAGCGTCTCTGTGCTTGTCTCGGCTTGTAGAGACATTTTCCTCTGCCCTCCCTATAGTTCCCCCGTCTTCACTGAACACGCTTCACTGTTTAGTGCGCCGTGTGTTTACTGAGAGACAGATAGCCAAATGTTTACAGTAATCATCACATTCATGCACGTACGCTCTCGCTTTCTTTCTTTGTGTGTGTGTGTGTGTGCGTGTGCGCATTTGGCAGCCTACAGTGCTGCTCTGTAATAAGAGGCTTCTGAGCTGAAGAGGCACTTTACTACTCCTCAGACATTAGTGGGGAGGTGGGTGGGGGGTGTGGGGAAGAGTTGGACTGCTACACCCCCCATTTATCCACCCCCCCTCCTCTCTTTCAGGTTTTTACTGAGCTTGGCAGCCTGCCAGTACGAATGGAGAAACTTGATGGGTGGACAGGATTTCACACACCAGCACTGATGACAGACCACCGGTGGTGGTGTGAAAAGTCCTATACATTACATGCAGCCTTAACACAGCTGCAGCTAGGGAGGAATATGTGTTTTGTTGCTGTCTGGTGAAAACCCCCAATTTAAATCGGACTTTAAATATTGTACCTGGAGGATTAAAAAGCGTATCCACTAACATGGCGACACCGACGACGACTAAATTGTTAATGTTGAAATAACAGTGAGAAGCTCTATTTATTTTTCTTCGGAATTTCCACCATTTTTGTCGTTTGTTCAGAGCATGGATGTATAAAGAGAAGTGGATACAGCGTCGGAGGCAGGGCCCCGTTCATTCACATGAAAGGACATACTGATTTAAATAAGGGCTATTTAACAGTTCATACTGGCTAGTTGTTGTACCTCAAAAAAAAATTATCCTCTTTCACAATGTAAGTCTATGGGAAAAAGTCTCTTGGGGTCAGTGTGCATCACGTGACGGACCTGGAAATTGTAATTACACGGTTTGGCCACTATGTCAAATTGGCTTCAAAGCCTGGCGCTCTTCCTGGGGGCTTGATTCAGAATCTGCTGCTGACCTTACGTCACATTCTGACATACTGCCCCCTCTGTTCAGCTGTTTAATTACATGTTGCAGACACGTAGCGCTCACTTTTGAGGATGCACACAATCGACGCTCAACGCAAGCGTTAAAAGCAAGTATATCACAAGCTTTGAAAGTCTTTCAAAACACACTGGATAGACTATCTCCACAGTTGTGGCTGATTAAAGTAATTACAAGACAAGTGAAACTAAGTTGGGAATGTTGATTTATAGTTGAGAATCCTGCATGTCTTTAGTCTCTACCAGCGCAGTCTGCTCTGGGACACTAGTGCGCGTACGCATTTTAATCCACTGATGGTGTTCTTAATTTCTTTCATTTTAACGTAGCCTAGCTGCTGTCCTCTTTGCGTCTTACATCATTTTATTCAGTTTTTATCTAAAGTAGTTGTTTATTGTCATGTTCCACCCAAGGGGGAAAATAGCAGTAGTCTTGAAGGGCATTGCCCTGTTACAGTTACAAGGTAAAAACGTAGACATTTTGACATTTTTTGTGATTTTTTAAAGAGATACTGCATGCACCAAAGATCTGGCCCACATTCAGGAGATCACAGTAGTGCTGAATGATTTGAGGGAAATTGCGTTTTTTTCATACCAATATTGCAATTCTGATTTATATTGTTGCTTTTAGAAATTAAACTTAAGGCCTTTGTGTTTGTGGTCTGCATAGCATTAAACAAGATACATTCATTTCGAGCATATTTTACAAACTTACCTCTTATATGACAAAATACAATAAAATGATGCCGTTGCCTTTTGTTTCTGTCCAAACAGGGTTAGAAATCTTCTAGAAAAATTGAAAATATGACCAATTTAGCTCACACTCAGTAAGAGATTACATTAGTGGTACTTTTTTTTAAATAGGTTTCATAGCACTTATTATAAATATAAATATTACTTAAAGGGCTTGTTATTGGTTCAAATGTCTTCAATCAACAACAAATCAAACATTTCCTCATCTGGATAGCACATTTTTTGGTTTTAAAATAAACTTAAAATTCTGATAATGATCTGCTTCAAAGTTTAACTGGTTTAACTGATACTGTTCAGTATCCACCAGCTGTCAGTCATTTACACTAACGAGCTCGTTAGTAGCAGAGTGTGACAGGAGGTGGTCAACTACAGAGACTGTTTATGTAGAGAAAGACGCACCACTCTGTTGGTCTTTAAGAACAACAGAAAGACAGGCCGTTCTCTAACTTTTCCAACATTTTAATGACACAGAGAGGTGATTCTTTTTTTCAACTAAACCATCTCTTAATGATCGAAACATCTCACACACTGGCATGCAGAGAGCATGTTAACCAGTTACACCTTCTTACACCTGATCAATAATTCTTTCACCTCTTACAGCTTGTAAAGACATTGCCAGATATTTGTGTTACAGCCTAAAGCCTAAAATGTTGTGATTTTGATTTAAAAATGACTCATAGTTCAGGTTACCTGGTTGTCTGTGCACCTTACAGTGAGCCACAAACGCTCTTCAACATTTCTCATTTAAAACAAGTTGTTGATTTATTTATTCATATAAAGTGGAGTAAAACACTTTTTTGTGCATCACATAGCAATGAAAGCATTACAAACAAGATGAGTATGAACAGTACAGGACTCAAGAAGGCACAGCAGTGTAATGTGCACGTCAGCTGTTACGCACTGAGGTACTCACCAGAGTTAGTTCATGGTAGTACAGTTTAAAGAGACACATTATGTTTGTTTGACATAGAGTAGTAAATATCAGTACAGATTTAATGTTACGTTTGAATCTGTGGCTTTACACACACAGACCACATGGTGATCTCAGGTCACTTTACACTAGCCCAGCTTAAAGCTTAAATCTATGTCTAAGATGAATGGACTTCTTTTGTCAGTAGTTTTTTTCCTGTGATTTTATCACTGTGTTGTTCCGAGCAGCAAATGCTAACATTAACCCCCTCAAAAAAAATAGCTTGAGCATCCTTGGCGGAGGTATGTATGCGCTCTCTGAGTGCCATTTTACACTCTGCATGTTTGCCCAGCGGGCTAAAACTGTATCTGTAACAAGACAACATGCAGGTCTGGGCAACACAGACAGGTGATTAAAATCTGGACGAGTGTCAAAAAAATACTAATCGTCTGGAGCAGCATATTTGTGAATTTAGTCAACACAAGAGCGTGCAGATGTCTACAGCAAATAAATTAACTGACAAATGAGACTCTCTTGAGATTGAATTCATTTTATCCAAGACGTGTGGTTCAGCCCAAAAAAGATAAAAGAGCTAAAAGAAGAAAAGGTATGAAATAGAGTAGGAGAATCCTCTGATTGTCTACATATGCAACAAAATGGCACCATCCCAGCATGCATCATGGGTGGTATTTGAAGTGGAGGTAGATGTGCCCGCTGGATGACATGACGGGCTTTTATATTTTGAAAGCCTGAAAGTCTTCCGAAGACCCTGCAGGCACTTCCTGCTTTCATCTCAAGCTGTCGTCCGTCACCTGGGCAACACATTACCGTATACATGGATGTGATGTTAGGACATGTTTTGGATGTGGACGCTGGCTTAATGGCTCTAGCAGAATTATGTAGTGAGCAGGCGCTCGCTGAGGCTGTGAAGGTTTGATGTATGGGGTTCATAAAGTTCATAAAATAAAGGAGGTGGAACAAAGAGAACAACAGGTTTGATTTACTGCTGGAAGGAAGGTATGAGAGAATTACACAGTCTGTGACACTCATGTTAGAAATCCTCAAAAACAAAGCTGCTTCCCAGGACCTGAGCGAGCAGTCGAGCTTGTTCGTCAGGACTTGAGTCAGTCATGAAGCTATGTGTTGTCCACACTCATCATAATAAGAGCTATTCATTACATGCAACCACCATGGTAATTTAACCAACCGCTTTCCCAAAGGAGAAAATAACACATGCAAAAAAAGCCACTTGAAGCCTCTAGTAAATACCATCCACTACATTTACTGGACTGTTTGAATACTGTAAAACAGGCTGAACATCTGCAGCAAGAGTTTCTGTACAGAAACCAAACAGTCACATGCTGCTCTCAATTGGCTGGATGAATAAATCAGAACACTTTGAGCAAAAAGATGTCAACACCAGCGTGTGCAGAGTTGGAGGATGTGATGAACGTTTGGGAGCCCACATTTTGCAATACAAAAAACATTGACTTGTTTAGTTAAGAATATGTTTTTTGCTATTTCCACTGCAATCGAAGAAAAAAATAATAATTTTGACAGTCTAAATATGGTGTGTTGGTATTATGTCCCCAGGGGTATTTTCACGCTTTTAGAGAGCACATTTGGTATCGTGAAAACCTGATGTCCACATCAGATGTGAAACCATCCACTCTGCACAACAGAAGTCAGCAAAAGTCAGCGGGTGGAAAGAGCATGTTGTGGTCTGCAGGTGATCTGGATTGACTACTTGAAATGTGAAATAAAGAGAACATAAATGTTTAGAAAGATGTGTATGATGGATGCATCACTGATGGCATAAAATGTTATTTGTAAGGATTGTTGTTATGTGTGAAACCAAACCACACTGACCTCGCAACCGCATTATTGAGAGCATGATACTGGGTCTGAATTGAAATATGAAATATAATATAATAATGATAATAAACCTTATTTATATAGCACCTTTTAAAACAATGCCACAAAGGAAAAACACAATTAAAACAAATCAAGCAAATAAAAGTATAGTCAGTGAATAAAATAGAATCAAATACCCCAAATACAACAAAATAAGATAAAAATAGTAAAATAAAACACATAAAACATAGTGGAACTGGGAAAATAAAACTTTGGTCCAACATTAATAAAAAGCTTTTTAAAAAGATACATTTTAAGAAGTGATTTAAAATGTGTTGTTGACATTCATTTTCAGAAAGAAAAAATACATTTCATCAGCCATAATTGTCTTTACTCAGATTTTGCTCAAAGTGTTGTAAAAACTGAACCATAAACCTGTTTATACACATCTCTGAGATGAGTGATATCTGAGGATACCTACACACTGAGGCTGCACCCGACTCAGAAGTTTGTCAGTCGAACTGGATTTGTCTGTTCAACACAAATATTCAACTATTTGTTCCTTTTTTTCCATATAAACTATCAAGCAACTCTTTATTGAACTGCCAGATTTTTGAACGGGGTTCAGCGGGACGTTCAGGCTGACAGCGACGTTCACATAATATAGTAAACAAACCAAGTTAGCCCTCCGAGCTAATGCGTGCTAACTACGCTAACGATGGATCGGAAATGTGCAACAACATTTTTTGTTGACACTAGAAATCAAACAAAAGACAGAGGGGTCTCATACTGATGATTCGAATCTTCGACTTTCAGGGGGCAGCCCTACTACACACTGAGGTAGTAAACAGTTGCTTTTCCCTGTAAATTCACAGAACCAGTAAGCTGTCAGACTTGGTCTAAACAAGGCGTCTGGATGGGAAACATCTGCTGCCTCTGTCCAGGCTGATGTCTCAGTGTCTCTCCTTCGCATGTGAAGTCCAGTAAACCTCATGCTTCAGTGCAGGCTGCCTCCTGTCCAGCACACTGGACGTTACTGCGAGTACAATAAATCACACACACACACACACACACACACACATAGATAAACACAATTCTCCTTGGGCTGAGGTTGCACAGATGCAGTGGATAAGTTGTGTTTATGTCAGTGGCACGGTAGTCTAAGAAACACATCTCAATACAAACATCTATCAGCCACCAAACACAGCTGCAGTGTGTGTGTGTGTGTGTGTGTGTGTGTGTGTGTTTCTGACTTAGGCTACCTTCAGGGACACATTTCAGACTGTGCCTAATTGGGAAAAAGCTGATTTTTGGGTTTGTGGTTAAGGTTAGGGTTAGGTAAAGTTAGGGGACAGTAAGTCTCCAGGAAATGAATGTAAGTCTATATAATATCCCGAAAAGTGACCTAACTTGTGTGTGTGTGTGTGTGTGCGTGTGTGCGTGTGCGTGTGTGTGTGTGTGTGTAAAGATAACTTCACATTTACTAAATGACAATAACAAACACGCAGTAAACAAAGTCGTTGCTGACTCGCTTATTGCCGACAGATGTTCCCACTGAGCAGAAATGTGGTTCAAACTTGTTGGCTGAGAATAACACATAGGCACGTAAACAAAAGCCAGAACCAGCACCGACCACATCCAACACATCCACTCACAACGCAGACCGCACATCAGATGCTGCTGCTCCTCCTGTTCTGGGAATGAGGTTTCTTTGAACCTGTTCGGCTCTGATCCTGCTCCTGTTGTGTGGGATCAAGCTATTTCAGTCACTCGCAGCACACAACACCAGAGGTGTGACGCGCTGCCATCTGAGTCCCAGCATGCTAAAAATACAGATCACAAGCATTTACACGGTATGATATGAGAAGGTTTTTAGTCTGTTTTTTTGGGGGGTAGTCAGCATATCAACATTGTGGTTCAACTGTTTCAGATTCTGAAATTTGGTGTAGACGTTCATGTTCTTCAGCATTACTAATAAGTTAAAATTTTACTTCAATTAGTAACAGGATAACTCTAAAACTGATGAGTGAACCCTTCGCCCAGCCCCCAGAGTTCAAACGGTGGCAGATTTACTCTTGAAATGTTGCCTTGATTTCAGGGAGAGGTAGACAATATCAGGCTTCTCTTTTTTAGGCAGACTTTATCAACTGTAGCTAGCTAGCTAATTAAGCTAACGTTTGCTGCATGAGTTGGCAGAAAAGAAAAGTCTGTCTCTGACTGCCTTTTTAATCTTTCCAGCTGACTCGTTTTAAAATTAGACTCCTATAAAAGCGCTCTTGATTATGCAGTTGATGTACATGATAATGCACTTAAAAACTGATGCTAATAAAAAAGTATAAGTATTATAAGTATGATATGGAAAAATATGTAATATCACTGTTAATTTGTTCTAACATAACCCTGTTTGGCTGCTTAGCTTACTGCCCACATGTCACGTGTCCTCGAGCAAGACACTGGACCCCAAACTACCCTTGTGTGTGTATGTGGGTGTGTCCCTTTGGACAAAAGTGTTTGCCAAATGGATGTAATGTTATGTCTTTAAAACACAAAAAAGCACCAATCTAACATATGTGTGGCTTTTAGAAGTCAGGGTTTCTTACTTATAATAGTTTTTTTTAAAAACATGGCAAAATATAAAAGTTATATTTTCGTATTTGTTTAGCTCTATGTACAGTAGCTGAGGCTTAGAAGCATTTAAGTCTAATTTTTTCTTTCTTCTCTCTCTCTCTCTCTCACACACACACACACATTTACAAGTGATGCCAGAAGAGCACAAGAGTGCCAGTGAGAAGCAAATGACTTCACTGTATGTTTTGTGTCTCAAACAGCAAAAGAGAGTCTTTTATTCTGCTCTGAATAAATGCACTTTAAGTCCGTCAGAAAGTGTGGGCCGCTCCCTGACTTTCATTCCATGCCAGCACTTTTTGAAATCTGCCCAGCCTTTAAATGAAAACGGGACAAAGTGTTCAAAACACATTTCTATCTCCTCTTTTATCAATATCACAACCACCTGAAGAAATCCAAATCTGGAGACATTTTCGGTCGCAGCTTATAGTTTTTCTCTGTGGGGTCTGGCTGGAATTAGCTGCCAAACAGCACAGAGACCGCGGGACTCACTCAGCCACATAAACATCAGCAAAACGTGGTAAAAACACAGAGTCAAGGCAGTGAAAGTCAAGGATGCTTCTCATTGAAAACAGTAAAAGAACAAGGACATGAGAACAGTTAACTGCAAGCAAATGAAAAAACAAGAAAGAACACACAGGAAGGGAATGTGGAGAGGACAGGAAATTATGTTGTTTAGTAACTTAGTTAAAGTTATAATCTGTAAACTTTCACTCCCAGGTGATTTTGCCGCAGCTGTGGTTACTGGTGGTAACAGCAAGCACATTTTAATTATACAGGGCCCAGAGTTTCATTCAGAATTACTAATCAGCTACTAAACACATGATCAAAATCCCTTGTGCTTGTGTATACAATTTGAATTCAGAGGGAAAGGTGAACTTACCATAAACTACCATATAAAGAGGCAGTTACAGAATGAAAATACATTGAATGGCTATTACTGAAAGAATGGGCTTTAATATAATCAAAATCAATTTTAATGTGATTATATCATATTTCATATATCACAAATTATTCCGATTGTGCAAGTTAATGTTTGAACAGAAATTAGACAATCTTTGCGAAACTTGGGGTAGTGGCGTCATTCTTGACACTACCACTAGGAGGCGTCTAAGTAAAGAATTTTCAAATCAAACACATTGTGGCTTTAAATTAACAAATATGTGATCTGTCATGAATTAAGTTTCCATCTAAAATTAGCACAAAATGTAACCGAATTTCAAGAAAATCTGAAAAGAAAAAAAAGCAAATTAATGTGCATTTCCATGTAGGCTACCTCATGATTTATTCACTAAGTCTGTTTCCATTGTATTTTGTTGCATTTTGCTTTTACCGATACACCAACAAGCATTAATACTTTTTGTGAATTCGATTCACTTTTCAACATTTCTGAGAATTTCCTCCCAGAGGGGCTGGAGACACCCACAATATACCAGGTCTATACAAACACAACAATGAAAAAAGAAACAATGATTTACCAAGCAGCAACGACGAGGGAGACGTCAGATAGAAAGATAGAGAGACGCAGAGGTGAGGTGAAGCGGGGGAAGGAGGGAGGAGGAAGAAAAAGAATGACAAGAAGAAATTTGTCCCCACTCCCACTGACCTTCAGGACTCTGCAGAGGTCAGGGTCGATGTACAGCTGTCCCCCCGATTCATGGCACAGTGTGAAGATGTGAGACACTAACATGCTGGTAAATACACATTTATCACTGCAGAAGGCAGCGAAAACACTGTCTTGTTGCCAGACGCAGAAGAAGAGACTCTTCAAAGAGAATTTAGTGAAGAAGTATTTTGATTCTTGGGTTTGGAAAAAGGTGCCAGTGGGGAATTAATGAAATCGGTTGAAAGAAACACATCTCTTTGATCGCCACCTCACACACCATGTTTACTTTCATACATATATTAATTTGAGTCATGCTTGAGTGGAAAAATATCAGGCTCCTTAGCTGCTATATGTTCCATTTTCTCCAGCAGCTAGTTGCTAACATTGGCCTGGCAGGTAGTGTACAGTGGGTTTATCACAGCCTGTTTCCCACAAAATGTAAACACACCTTATACAGCATCTGAAAGCATTAATCATTTAAGGAGTTTTTTCCAAACCCCATCCACTGACGAAGACTGTGAGATGCAGTTGAAAGCTCTGGAAAAAGCTAGTAATTGCACCTTAAAGGGTAATTCCGGTATTTTTAAACCTCTATTTACCTATTAGTCATTTAGACCCCAAAGTATGTAAAAATAGGGCCCAAATTTAAAAATACCAGAATTACCCTTTAAGTTCAGATAACTTTATTATAAAGTTATAGATAACTTGATTTACATGTTCTCTAGTTTTCATCTGTGTATTAGAAGACCTGCCACTCAATTTAGGAGTGATTTTGTCCATATATCCCAAATTTTGTATGAACAGGTCTTCGCTCTGAGTCTGGATTTGTTCTTAACAGACTTAAATTAAAGTTAAATAGAATAAAAGCAGTTTCCTGCTACACAGTTATCCTGCCAGTGGCTTAACAGACTTCATTAATTACTTTCAGCCAGCAGCTCAGTTCAGTGCTCCTTCAGGTTCCCACCAGCTGGACAGTACACACACACACACACACACACACTAACATCATCCTCAGAGGAATTTCAGGCTGGCATCCTGACCTGCCCAGACTCACTCTGTGGACCAACTCCAGCTCTCTGACTGATGACTGTGATTATCTGTTCAGCTCCCTCGCTCTGCGTCCGTGTTGTTTTGGGAACTCGCTCCCAGATTGCATCTATAGATGAGGTTTGGCTGATTTCCAGGAGCCCACACAGTCCATCTGCCAGACTATACGGTCCTCACACACTCCTATGTATATACTGTTTGTGTGTGTGCGTGTGTGTGTGTGTGTGTGTACGCATGGACTGCAGTTCCCACCGGCTGGGCACCAAATGTCAGATTTATAAATCCAATGTTCAACAACTGAAAACCACCGATTTGACGGACAAAATTAACTATTTCTTGGTAAAAATTGACCAAACACAGTTAAAGAAAAGGTTCACATTTTTCAAGTCTCTCTTGAAACAATTCTCACATGCAAAAAAAATGTATATTGAAACTGTTTTTGGTTCTTCCTGTGTGAACTGGCCATAAAGAGACAAAATGGACAAATGTTGAATTTAATCCCACAGGCTGGTCGGGAGGTAGAAAACATCTTCAAATTGTTACCATCTGACTCCAATTTGGATCTTGGCAAATAAACACTGAGTTATTACTGCCATCAATTTCACCTGAAAGGACTTTCTGGTGGCCTTTGATGAGCTGGACACAGCTGGAATACCAAGAAAAACAACATGTGTCTACTTTGTATGAATCAGGATTGGGGTCAGTGATGTTTCACTTAAGAGGAAGCCAAAAGACAAAACTTGAAGAGAATTTTCTACAGAAAGTCCAGATATTTCTCCAAAATGTTGTCTTTTAGGAAATGATACATGAACTGTGCCAACAAGCCATCTACATTTTAAAAGACTGATGATGTAGTTCAGCGAGTGTTGGCAGAGGACGAACGACAAATTACAGAAGACATGAGGGAAAAGATTATTTCATGTGTTGAACATAATTACATTCAGAGGCTCCTCCTAAACTGATGGTCTGTTAGTTTGTCTCATCAATGAAACCAAACAGACAATAAGGATTACAGAGCTGCTTTAAGAGCTTCTCACCAAAAAGAAAAATAAAGAAAGCAAAGAAAAAGCTGCCTTTGTTTTAAAAATTATTTGTATTTTCTTTTTTCCAAACTCAACACAGGGATGGTCTATTTGTGATGTGAATGCACTGCTGCCATCTACTGGCAGGAACAACAACCGCACCCTGTGACATTAAGACAACAGAACCTTTAGACTTAATACACAGTATAGAGTTTTATTGTTTATATTAAATCAGAAAGATAAGCACTATAACATACGTTACAAACCAAGAAAATGTTATATCTTGGGGAAAAACAAACTTACAAAAAAAAAAGTAGTAACACTAGTGGACAAGACATTATTTAAATAACAGAACTGTACATTTTAATATGCAACTAAAAAAGTAAGACACCAAAAAAAAAAAAAAAAAATTGAAACAGTGAGACTAAGTGACAGAAAAGAACAACGGGCAGTTAGTACCAAACAAAGCTAAAGCTAAAGGGAACTGATTACTAGCTGATACAGGTTACTGCTGGAATATGAAAAGTTAAAATACAATAAAGTAAGGCAGCAGAAGGCAGGCGTTTAGACAGCAGGAAACAGGCTGGGACAGCGGGAGGAAGAGACGAAACAAAACATCAGAAACAACAAATTCAACTGCAAAGTGGCTCCATCACTCACCCAGAGTTAACAAGAGAGCAGGTACAAATGTAGAATAGCTGAATATAAACTCTTATAAAACAACCTCATGACGACCCCAACACCCCTCTTCATTTTGTATTTGACAAATAATCTCTCTTCC
This sequence comes from Macquaria ambigua, assembly GCA_008360985.2. Taxonomy (NCBI): domain Eukaryota; kingdom Metazoa; phylum Chordata; class Actinopteri; order Centrarchiformes; family Percichthyidae; genus Macquaria; species Macquaria ambigua. Next base: position 622,441 of record VMKM01000094.1, on the reverse strand, counting down.
ACACACTCAGAAAGAACCCGCAGGCCACACAGTGCAGGTACGACATCGACTGACTGAAAAGTTAAAAAAAAACAAAGAAACACAAACAGTGCCATGCACCATTCTGCCCGCAATCCAAAATGTTGCACGAGTTCCTTTAAAACCATTCACTACAAAAGCTCTTGTTCTCCGACTGTTGATCAGTAAATCAGACAGCAGACACTCATCTAACTGACTGAGAGTCAACACACTCTGTGGACACTGGACATATGTAATATTGTGTGATTTCTAGCAAATTTGATCCCCCACATTATGTGAACACAACAAAATGAAACCTGCAAGCCATGTTACACTGCATAATGTACAAGTTGCACCTGTTCAACAGGTTCCACTTACTTGAAAAAAGTTGCATAGCTAAAAAGGAGCAAAGTAAGAAAAAATTGCTTTTCAGAAGCAATATTAAAAATAGCTCTTTGACTTTATTAAAACAGACACTAGGGGGCACTCAATGCCCTGAATGGCTGAGTTATTACATAATCACCTGTAAATATGAGCTCTTTACAAAAACATCACTATAGGACCAAAGCCCAGAAAATAAAATGAATTTCTCACATCATATCAAAATGAAACACCTGTTGCTGGTGTTTTTAAATGTGTGTATGTGCAGTGACTATATATGTATATCTTTAGTCACATAAAGTCTCACTTTTCTTAGTAATAGCTTTATTCAACTTCTTTGGGTTATCAGGTAAAAAAAATAATGTTCTTAACCTGGTGTAAAAATATCAGTCTACACACTGTGAACCAATTAGTGCAAAAGAGGTTGAGTGCAATGTTACATGATGTCCGATGTCCACATGCTTACAGTCTGCTCTCTCAATGAGTCACTTTGACTGTTCAGCCACAGAGGGTGGGTGGGTGGGTGGGGGGTTACTGTACGGCCGTACCACGAGGACAGAAAGCCGGATGCAAAAAAGATATTTAGGACATAATCGATCCACAGTAGCACAGCGCATGCCCTTATTCACAATAAGATTTAAAATACAGTACAAGCGCCATTACAAGTCAGTACAAAATGGAAAATAAAGCATATGCAATGAATGTACATAAAGTATTTTTCAAAAACTGAACAAAAAAAAAGTGAAGTTCCTTTTTAAAATGGATTTCGACGCTGTCCCAGTGCTGTGAGAAATCACAGCTGACTCATCTGTGAGCGGGGGGGTATCCATCCGAATGACAAGGAAAAATAAAGCATTTATTCAACACATCTTAGAATTTTAATTAGAAATTCAAAAATCTATACTCTTAAGTAAAATGTACTTATTAAAATCTTATCTTTGTAAACAGTTTGCCCTTTTTGTTTCTAGTAAGTACATTCTAAATCAGACTGTTGAGGCTTATATATATATATATATATATATATATATATATATATATATATATATATATATATATATATATATGTGTGTGTGTGTGTGTGTGTATATAGATATAGATAGATTTATTTATTTATTTATGGATCTGTGGCAAACACCTGAAAAATAATCTGACACCATACGTAAAGAAGTACATTTAAAACAAAAGCTCTAATCCCTCTAGTCTTCATTTCTACCATGATTGTTCGAGAGCCTGAAGTAGCCACGGCACGGCTGGTTTCTACTTCACCTGAAGAAAAGTGGGCGGGGCCAGGTGTTTCACGCTCCAGCTGTGGACAGTAACTGCAACACAGCTCTGGACTCCCATTCCCTCATTTACTGGAGCTGTAAGAAAAGTAAAACTGTGCGTTGGCATTTCTGCTGCTCTTCAGCATGGCGATGGGGTTGCTATGGTGCGTAACCATGGCGATGAGGGTTGCCATGGCTTCAGGGGGGCTGTGAGCTGGTGACGAGAGAAAGAAGCGGGAGGTTTTTCGGCTCCTCGACGGATCGTCTCACGTGGCCGTCCGAGTCTTTTTGGTTCGAGGGGGAGAGGCGGTCGGTCTGGAGGAGGTGCAGACTCTCAGACCTGGACCTGCTCCTGCTCCCAGTGCTGATTTTAAACCCCAAACTGCATCGATCCACCTCATTTAAAACAACGTCTGAGAAATACTAACTTAACTTTGCATGAAGCAGGTGTAAACAGTGTTTGTTTACAAGTGTCCTGTGCATGACAGTGCACACGGTGTTCATGTCTTTCACATTTAATGAATCTTAGTGGCAGCGGATGCATGCACAGTGGCCCTATAGAGATTGTCTGCATGCATATTCAGATTTGTACACTCCATACACTGCAAATCCATGTGTGTGTGTGTGTGTGTGTGTGTGTGTGTGTGTGTGTGTTCTCTTTCTTGAAGCCTGTGACGCTCTTTATGTTCAGAGTCTGTCGCTGCGAAAAGTATCCTCCACAGATGGGTCTGGCAGCACCATGTCGGGATCACTGAGCATGCTCAGACCGTCCAGGCTGAGGGGCTCGATGTGCAGCTCGTCCTCCAACGGGAAGCCTCCCTCTGAGTCAAAACATTCAGGCACCGTAGAGAGTGCACTGCTGATGTCCTTTGACAGACTGGGGTTGGAGTCATCTGGGAGAGAGAAACAGATGATGGTGGGTGAATGTTTCCTCCAGTCTGAAAAACACTTCCTCTCGCTACAGCTAACAGTCTCACTGCCCTCACCATCGTCATGACAGCTCTTTTTTTAAATACATCCGACACTCTCCTCCCTACAAGACTAAACTGGAGTATCTGTTCAGCCATGGTTTGACCCAAATATCAGCACTTGCAGCCAAAACAAAGCCGGAGCCGCTGTGAGAAATGTCAAGCTACAATGCTTGGTTCCTGGAAAACAAGCTGCTTTGATTTAAGCCTCAGGAAAGAATCACTAACATGGCAACACGCGCTAATATTTTCGTTCAGTGAAATAGCACTGTGAACAATGAAAATTCAAGGAATGATTATCATCTGCCTGGAGAAAATTAATGCTTTGACTGCAAAGAACTGCAGAATGCCTTTAGTAATATGTACTGTATGTAGAATCAGCCAAAAGAAGCCATTTTCCCTCATTGCTCATCATAATCATTAGTCTGGGAACCAAATGAATCTGAGAGCTCATGTTTTATTTGCTCTGGCAGATGTGTCTGGTCCCCCTCCCTCCAATCAAACAGATTTCCAGCCGACCAATCACAACCGTTTATCTAATATGGGGCGGGTTTGATACGATGACCGTACAGAGGAGCCGTTGAGGCATTTTTGTAAACAATCAAGATGGCTGCCGCTGATGTGGAACGTTCTGAATCCACTATCACGTCACTATTAAACCAACTGGACAGTATATTTTCTCTAAAAGAAGAACAAACAGCTGCACTTAAAGCTTTTGTTGATAAGAAAGATGTGTTTGCTGAACTTCCCACAGGATTCACTCAGCGCTGCGTCACATGTTTCATTGCCCTGATTGGTTGTAGGTCTATCTAATTGTATCCAGAGGTACTTTGGTCTGCGCCAGGTGATAACGCCCCTTGGAAATTGAAGAATTGAGAGGTTCCAGACTAATTTGCATTTGCGAATTAGTCTGGCGATGTCTGGCTACATAATCATAAACTAAATAGTAAAAAAAAGACATTTTTTTGCCTCTTTTAGCACATTGTTTTGGTTTTACAGGACATTTACTGATTGGTTCAGTCTCAGCACTCGTCAACCTTGTTTTCAGCAGCAGCAGCGGCTGTTTTCATTAACAAGAATCGATAGACCCACTCTATTTACCTCTACCTGCCCAGCACCAAACGGCAAAGCAATAATATGTCAGGGCTGTGTGTCTGTCAGCTTTTTTCTGCCCCCTAGTGGCTAAAAATCAACGAATGTAGGTTTAAATAGGCAACAAATAATTCTTGCCATTTAGTTTGATTTTTGTGTTTGTTTTCTGTTGTTTTCAGTTAAAAAACACAACAAAGCAAACAAACAAACAAACAAACACTGAATTCCTGTTGCCCAGGATGCACCTATGGTGGCCTGTGATGGACACCAAAACAACCAAGCGACCTGTTAGACTTACCAGTGAGTATGATGTTGGGCAGTCCTCCGCTGCAGTTGGAGTACAGCATGTTGGACCTCATGTGCATCGGGTCCTGCAGGTTGCCATGGCTGCCACCCAGCCCCGAGAGGGCGGCCTGGGAGTAGTAGAGCAAGGAGGAAGAGGAGGAAGGGTCGAAGCAAGAACCCCCTGCCGTGGAGCTCATGGCGTTCTCCAACAGAGTGAACTGGTCCAACTAGCCGGCAGATGGTGGAGAGAAAATGGCAAACGACAGAAAAAGTAACAAATTGGTGAGCCGAGTTGTCGTTGTGTTCAACCCGGCAGCCTAATTCCATGTGATGTCTTCACATGTTTTACAGTGCATATTTAACACTACAACAGATGACAATGACACATTCTGTTCAGCTCTGTGGTCTGACAGAAACTGAATTGCTGTTCAATGTGTGGGCCAGATTTCATGAAAATCTATTCATAAGAGTTGGACACATCCTGCTGACAAACTGACCTTGCAGGGGAAAAACTCAATTTTCAGGTGTGATGAACTGATGCCACAGAGACATGTCTTGTAAAACTGCAAAAATCCTAATAATTCCTTGGCTAACGATTACAGATTTAACATGTTCGTGTAAAAGATTCACGTCTGTGTAACAAGTAGATTGTGCTTTGAGTCAGGGTTTAATTTGCAGCAGTGATTTTCCCATTACATATTTAGTTTAAAATATTTGTCCGATTACAAATATTAAACATTCTTGCATCCACATTTCCTGCTTCTGTTGGCCATCACTTAAGGAAATGCTACAGTGAGAAGTCTTTTTCCTTGTTGCAATGCTTTTAACAATCTGACCTTACTGGTTGAAATGTCTCTCCTGAGATGAATTCTGACTACTTTGTGCTTAAACGCGTGTATGCTGTTGTCTGTGTGTGTCAACCTGTACCTGATAGGGGAGGGTCTTGCTCTGGCGATTGGAGAACTGTGGCTCCATGAAGGGGTCATTGAAGAGTGTCGCCATGTTGTTGTGCTGTAAGGGAAGAAAAGAGTCCCAAAAACATCACACTGTTGTCACATTCTGGAAGAAAGCAAACAGTCTGCAAGTTTTCTTGTTTCTAAGATTAATTATGACATAATTTTTTATCAGTGGTTCATCAAGGTGGAGCAGACCAGGCTTTAGGTGTGGTTAGGCAATAACATAAATGTAACTGTCAATGATTAGTTGATTGACAGAAAATTATTCTGCAAAATCAGAATCTGATTTATTGCCAAGTAGGTTTTCACATACAAGGAATTTGCTGTGGTATATCGGTGCATAAATAAGCATAGTAGAGAATAAGAAAAAATATATAAAACAAACGCAAATAAAAAGCAAGTCAAGAATACAAATAGAAAATGGAAATATTTGTATTGTAAAATAACATAAAATAAGAAAGAACTGTGCAATATATCTTTTATGAAAATGAAGAGCTGTACAGTTTGTGCAGGATGTGGATTTCTCTGTTTTATATAATTGTGGACTGTTGGTCAGGCAAAACTAGACATTTGAAAACCTTGGAAATGTGATAGACATTTTTCACAATTTTAAGGCATTTTATAGACTAAACAAACAGACAAAAAACTACAGAATAATGAAAATAATTGTTGGTTGCAGCGCTGAGGGTGGCAGTCACACATACACACAAAAAACCTGTTTCTCTAGCTATCAAACTTCACTGGCTTGACTACCTGGTAATGATTAGGACTCAACTTGTTGAAGACGTATGATATGATGTCCAACATGAATGGAATCTACCAGTTCCATCAAGATATTAATGTCTATTTTCAGACCTTTATATTTATAGCTATGGACAACATTTGCAGAATATCTGTATCTGTTGTGGAGGCCTGTTTAGCAGGAGAAACAAACTACACAGTAAATGTAACTGCTGAACTAGTGTGGGGTAATAAGATTTCATCGCTGAATCTAATCTCTCACACTAATTTCTGCCCTGCAGGGAGACAAAAACAAGTTATGGACATCAACCATGCACACGCACAGAACACCACAAACACTAATGCACAAAATAGGATTGTCTGTGTGTGTGTGTGTGTGTGTGTGTGTTTGGCCGCCAGCCTGCTGTTCATGCACACACACCCTGACAAAGACGCTCTTCATGGCACTTACTTGGCTCGTGTTGAAGTCCATTGGGATGCTCTGAAGGGGGGAGACAGGCTGCTGTTGCTGCTGTTGTGGCGGCGGCTGCTGCTGCTGCTGCTGCTGCTGCTGCTGCTGCTGCTGCTGCTGGTGGTGTTGCTGTTGGCGTTGTCGGCCCTGGTCCACTGCATGCTGGGATTGTTGGTAGAGCGGATAGGGTGGGGGCGGCTCTCTTGGCATGTTGCTGGTATCCAAAGCAACTCCCTACACAGGACGGAGAAAGCCAGCAGGAGTCACTAAAGACTGACTACGAGCTTAACGAAGGGCTGGGACGTGAAGTTTATTTATTCTGATTGTGGTGTCATTACTCAACTACACTTCCCCCATCAGGGCAGGGGTAAAAACAATTGCACCAGTGTATTTTGTGAAATGGCAGGAATTTCTACTTGGAGGTCAGACTTCATTTTACATCATTGTACATTTCTGTTTTTTTTTAGATTTTCTATTTTAGCTCTAGTTTTAGTATTTTTGACAGCAGTGGTTCTTAGTTTACAAACCGCAATGACACTGGAGACGCCAGGGCCCCAAGAAAATCCACAAAATAGCCCTGAATTTATTTTTTGTTAATCTAAACAAACAGTATACAAAAACTACTAATGTTTCTCATACTATTCAGTTTTATAGATGCATGACTTTTAGGTTTTATTGCTATTCTAGTTCACTAGAAAATCCCTCTTGTTATCAGGGGAACGTGAAACCTTGGGTGTGAGGTACCTGTGTGATGGGGGACAGCGAGGGGGACATGGTGGGAGACAGCTGCTTCGCCAGACCCCTGCGCTGCTCGGTGCCAGGAGACAGGGTGAGGGGGCTGATGGGAGCGGGCCGTCGCCGGGGGGAGTTGTTGGACAGACGCAGGGAGGAGTTGATGGAGGGATTGCTGAGCGACGACTGCAGCTGGCAGTTGTTGAGGGACGCCTGAATTGAGGGATTGCTCAGAGAGGAGGACAGACCTGCAGGGACAGTGAAGACAACAAGACATGGGACAGATTCAAAAAGCATCAGAGTGTAAATGTACATTAGAATGAAACTAATAAGGCAGCTGGGAATCCAGAGCACATATCAGCCCCTAGAAACCAAGTTGTGATGTAGTGTGTACTCGCTTTTCCAGCATCCTCTTGCAGCCCCGACCCAAAACACTAGACTGTATTGTGTGACTGGGGAGGGAGAGAAAGATGGAGGGAGAGAAAAGGAAAATGAGAAGACAGAGGGGAAAGAAAAGAGCTGATTGTAGAGAGCCAAAACGGGGTCAAAGTTCCTCTGTCACTTTGGAGCTCGGCCAAGCTGAACTGTGCTCGACGTGAGAGCCCTGCCACACATACACTCACAGAACACAGGCAGGAAACACTGAGAGGGTGTGATCAGATCAGGGGTTCATAGTGAGGAAGCTGGAGACAGAGAGATCATTCAGTGACCTATCCATAATGTATGGACGGCTGGCAGAGGAAGAAACCTGGAACTGGCTCAAAACACTGTGGATCCCAACTTTAAGTCTAAAGCTGGAACAGACCTTAAGATCATTAAAGCTACAAAGACTAGAATCCCCACAGATGATGACTCACTTCCACTGACATACACAAACTTCATAGTCTTGAACACATGCACATGTTGAATGACTACGTGAATTCAGATAATACACTGGACGGCAGGTGAGTAAATCCACTATGAGTAAATCCCTCAAGAAGACAAATTCTTGTAAGCGACAGTCCCAAAGCAGAGAAAGGCATTCATCAAAACGTCCTGTGTCTCACTCATGTCCAGTATGCCACAAGTTTTGCAAAAATACAACAAAAAAAACAAAAGAGGAAACCAAAACTTCATATGAGCGAGGTGAGCATTGGCTCCGCACTGAAACCTGATGAAGATTATATATTATTCTAACTCACAGCACACTAATAATACAATAATTGATGCTGTTTGCAATTTTTGCCTGGTTTTGTAGTTTTTTGTCTATATCGTTAGATTTATCCAGATTCCGATATAATTGACTCCATGAAAGTTTTCATTTATTGTTTGTTTGCAGGTGACCAGTATCATTTTACAGAGATAGACGTCGCTTCTTAATACTACTTCTTCTGTTGTCAATCTAAGATACAATATCTTGCTGTCCTTAGGAATCTCATAACATAAAATGTCTTTAAAGAGGTGCTGCACACTTAAACATGTTCTTTGAGCTGTAAACAAAATGACATGACTGTACTGTACACGTCAATGCTGCTGTTAATATTGACATTTCTTACCAAATGTATACAAATCTGCATTTCATGGTTTGAACATGTCTCAACACGCCATCTACTATTTTAAATCAGCCCTGAACCTGCGAGGCCAATGCTGACGTAGAGTCAACCGGTTGGGACCTGTTTACGTCATGAAACTTATATAAAACAAGACTCTAATCAGTGTCTCCTGACCCACACACTTCGTAGCCACAAGGCCACACCTGCTACAGGTGTTGCTCCCTCACTCCTCTGTTGCATTTTTAAAATTTGCTTCAAATCCAATTTGCTGGCAGAGAGGGTTCTAGCAGAATTTGAGGGTGTAGTTACATTTTAAGGCTTAAACATATATTCTCCCAAAATATGTTCAATGACCAAAAGATGTGGGAATGACTAGCATTTATGTGCCCATCCAACAAATTTGTAGCAGTGTGTTGTGTTCCTCCTCTACTTTTAGTTCTGGATCTGTGAACCTTGATAGTTTCCAAATTATTCTTTGAGACTTTGTTTCAGTTTTTTAGACCAAGACCAAGGACTAAGGACTGAATGAGCTGAAATATCAAGGCGTATTTAGCATCACATGATATACCCTAAGCCAAAAGGTTCCCAACCTTGGGGTCCGGACCCCTCCCACAAGGTCGTAAGATAGCTCTTTTCATGCTTTCCTTGAATCTTTGCTTTTTACCACACATACAGGTAGAGGCCGTAAAAAAAGACACAAACACAAAGCTGTGCTCCACCCACCCTGTGAGTTGCCGATGCCTAGGTGCATCATGGCGGCCGGCAGGTTTCCGGTGCTGCTGCCCCCGCTGAGGTTGGGGTACCCTCCATTGTCCTCTGGGTCCAGCGGGGTGGAGAGGGGTGACGGGAAGTGCAGGTTGCTGAGGTCGGGCAGGGAGCCACCGGTATTTAACAAGCCCTGGTAGTGGGACAGACCGGGGTTCTGTTCCGGAGACGGGAATATACTGCGGCGAAGGTACACAGAAAACTTGTTTGACTTATCAGGAACAACACTGATGCTCAGACAGAAGCCATTTTAATTCATGTAAATATTGTGCATAATTAAAGGCAGGGTCATTGAATGTGATGCCATTGCCATTTCAAATTGACAAGACGTTTCTTTGACTCCAGTCCACTTGTTCTAGCCTCTTCTTTTTTTACACCCACTCTCCATTTCCTCTATTATTTCTCTAATTTCCATTTTTGCTCATATGCTGTTAATGCAGCATATGAGCAGCAACAGTGACTCATTGTTGTCTGTCCCCACACAAATACACACACAAACTGGCACAACACAAAACAATGAACAAATGCTTGCCTCCACAAACATACAAAGCGCGTGTCTCTCTCTATCAGAAAAAAACAGACAGCATGAAATAAAGAGGCCAAAAACCGCTGCTGCAAAGCAAATGAATTGCTAGTAAAAATGGAGACATCCGTTTGTTTCTAAATCATGACATGACACTGGAGGTCGTTTGCAGTGGGAAGACAATAGTCTCGGCAGACTGTTGTTAAACAATGCCCATGGAATCTGACTAACTCTGTTCCTTTAAAAGGGTTAGAGGTATAAAGAGGAAAACAGACATCCTGTTTGACGAGGTGGGAATGTGTGGCATTTCATTTCTAGACTCTATTGTTTCTGTTGACCAGCTACAGCAGCTACTGCCAATGTGGCGTTAAAAAAAGCTTTGTGTAACATCACATAAATAATGATTGGGGTAGAATGGAATTTAAAAAATTAAAAAAAAAGAGTTTAATTACGAATAAGTAAAAAGTACACGTTGACCCTGTGCTGCTGCCCTCACTTACTTGATTCCAGGCACTTCACATGATTTAGGCCTTGATGCCAGAGACTGGACCTGAAACAGAAACACAAACACTGTAGATTGCTGTTCAGCACCAAATATATTACGGCATTAGGACAGAATGGGAAAAAGAAGACAACATGGTGGCTGCCACTAGGACTTGTACCATCTGTGATATGGGATGCACTGATCCAACTTTTTCTCTCCCTCAGCTCAGGGTATCTGCCAATAACCAGTACAAATCAGATATCAGTGCTCTCTTCTCCCCAAATTTAAAGTCTGTATACCTCACTGTACAGATCATTGGAATTATGTTTTTGTAAGGCAACACAAGGCCACTGATTGCTGTGGCATTAAAAAGTGAGTTGCCAGCCCACCATGACTAAATGAATGTACATATATTATGACATTGACAAAGAAACTGTATTTAATGTGGACTGGTCATGTCATGGCCAATACCCGGTCTGCTAAATGAGGTCAGTATGGGCACTGATACTGGTCCTGTGTATCAGATCAGTGTATTACTCTCTGTAATAAGCCTCAAATCACCTGAAATCCACAGGTGTTTTCAGACCAAACAGTTCTGGGGACTCCAATAGGAACGCTGACGTGACGTAAGCCAGCTGGCGGATGGTATAGCAACGTCACTCACAACATCACACACAAGACATTTACATTTTACGAGTAAAAATTGCATTGTATTTTCCCCGTTGCATATACGCTCAATACAGCCTGGACTTCATTGTGGGTCCATTTGTTCGTGTTTTGGTCCATTTTTTAAGGCTACCGTTACAAGCTGTCACACAGGTTTTTAAAGATGGTGGTTGCTGGTGCTGCATTGGCTCATGTGTTCGACCAATCACCCTACACTTATGTCACTCAAGGTTCCTCTTGTGCTGGGAGAGTACCTACTCTGAAGTAGGAGCTAAAAAAGTCCCTCTAAACAGCATTCTAAGAACTGCGATCGTCCCCAGTTCTTGCAGTGCGAACACAATAAAAAGGGGAGGGGTTCTCCAACTGTTCTTAGAACGATGAAAAAGGTTCCTCTGGTCCAAAAACGCCTCACTACAAAGTGTTCCACATTAGCAAAAACATGCCTCCTTCCAGGATTGGCTGAGCAAAGAAAAGTAACGGCCAGATCCAAAAGACATTGATTGTCAGGAACGAAAATGAGCATCAGGCATTAAAATGTGTTGTTTCATCTCTGTTGCTGTGGGTGACGACATTCCTGATCGCAGAAATTTGTTTCTGGCCCATTCTGCCTCACCTTTATACAGCCACACAGGAAAGACTGGTTCAATGTGTAGTCTGGCATGTCTCTGCCAAGCCAGCAGTTTAAGGTGTCACAAACACCTAATCTTACACCGTGACCATTCTCAAAATACATAACTGTTGTGCAGTCTGACCCCGTCATTACAGTCATTATTTTGGAGTGTTCATCGTCAGTATGGCAACAATGCACCCAGATGTGAGAGCAGCGAAGGCCAGGATTTACAGAGGATGATCTGTTTCCATAAGGAGTTACCATACGTCAAACTTCATCATCATCAACCAGGCATTTATGTAAGAAGTAATAAGAGCAACAGTCTCACCTTCTTGGCCTCCCACAGCTGCTTTGGAAGGGGCTTACTGACACCTATTAGACTCTCATCGTTGGGCAGGGAGGGGAAGGAGAAGACTGCAGAGAAGAAGGTGCGCTTGAATTAAACATGTGTTCTACAGAAAAACTAATGCAAATCATCTCTTGACTATTGAAGGAAAGTGCAACTCACCATTTCCGGAGCTGTCCACATCTGCCTCGTTTACACTAGCTGCATGCCAGCCTCCACGAGACGCAAACAAACGAAAAAAGGAGGTGGGGGAGGGATAAATGATGGAGAAAGACACAAAAAAACAAAAGCAGAGGAACATTAGAGGATATTCAATATTAACCAGCTGTTTGAATTATCCTGGCATGTCTGGCACGGTGATCAGTCCCTCTGACAGGAACAGGCTCTTTGGAACATGCACTGCAATTACTGTGCAGTTTCATAAACACAACAGCTGGGCATCTGGCATCATGTTATTAGTCACACAGATGAGGAAAGGGAGGAGAGAAGTTGGGTGGGGGTTTCATAGATTGATGAGGAATAAAAAGAGGGCCATTGTTCTTCTCGTGCCACAAAGAGCCTCTTTCTCTTCATCCTTACTGTAAACCCGATGCCAGATAGACATGCCTTTGTCTTTTCCTCCTTTTAACTTTTGTCTATTCCATGTCTAACTCTTGAGTTTAGCAACAACACTTCCAGTACACTCTGTTACTTATTAGGAAAATATTTTTTGTTTCTCTTGATGCCTCCTTCAAGTCTCCTCATTGCTCAGACTTGAGCTCAGCTTCTCTTACATTAGCCTTTGAACCACTGCCCACCCATTCCTTCTCCTTCCATGCTCTCAGTCTCTCTGAGGCCCATTCATTTTGAGAGGCAGCTTCTCGGCTGCTGGAACAGATGGGACAATGAGGCGATACAACAGTCTGGCATCATTACATTTCCCTTCAAAGGTGTCTACTCGCCGATGCTCGCAGAGGCGCAACTGGGACGGAAACAGGACAACTGGGATGGAAAACGGCTGGCTTGTGTCCCTGGCTGGATCACTTACACTGTGCAATGCACACAATGTGTGTTGTAAATGATCAGGATTAAGAAACAAATATCACTGTCTACTGCTAGAGCATAGCAGTAATCAGAGGCCTTTCAGCTGCAGAGGTAACATTAGATTTCTTGTGACTGATGGTGCTCCTTTTCCATTGCTAACAATTGGCAGAAAAGAGATCACACCAAAAAGACTGTAGCTGAACTCTTCTGCTCTAAGTGTTTCCACCCCGGCAGTGTGACTCATAGCTGTAATTCCTAGTTAGATGCTTCTTTAATCAGCCAGGGCTTAACACCACTCCAAACCAGCTGAAACCTTTAGAGGTGTCAACGAGGCCCTGGGGCTTCACAGCTCTCTGCGCTCCTGCGATGGCAGCAGTGAGGCGATGAGGCTGCGCCGCTCGTTCCCTTACATGAACCAGTTTGGTGTCATAGCCTCTTTTAGAGGAAAGGACATACAGCCTGTACAGCTATGTGTAGTATGTGCTGGTGGACTATATACCGCAGGCTATGCAAGAAGACTGTACTGTATATACTATGTGATCCTCCACAGTCAACTCAGTTCATCTTTGGGGGAAATACAGGCCCAATCCCAATTACCCACTTGGCCCTACCCCTCCATTTTGTGTACTGGGTAGGGTATCCTGTTCCTTTTGGGGATCGAGGGGTAGTGGTCATCCAGCCCTCCAAATGGCCCTCCAAACAAAGCGTTTTCAGATGCAGACTCCAAACAGAGCTGTAGAAGAAAATTCTCAGAATGCTTTGCGAACTGAGGCAGTATAACATGGAACATGGCTACCGGTGCGGGGAAAGAAGCCCATATCTTCGCAAATAATCATGCAATTTTTTAAAACTCTGTTGGAAAATCTTAGTTTAATGTAGATGCAAAGAAATATGTAATTAGATTGTTATAACAAGCATTTCAGGAAAATCGCTATTCACGATGTCAATAAAACTTCGTGTAAATGACGATTTGTGAGTGACAGTACAGTTATTTTCATGAAAAATAATCCAGCAGGTAATTCTCTGCACTTCCCCGCTCATCTGTAATACCACACCTGGCACCGGCATTGTGGAAACCTCTGCCTACAGCCTCACCACTGGTGTGTAACGTATGTGCCATCTTTGGCTACTGATAATGTAACAAGTGGTGTCCCATTTCCTGGGTCAAGATTTCAACCCCTACCCCTTGTAGCTCGTTCTGAAGGGCCACTACCCACTCGGGATTGGGCCATATTCATCTCCTTACACATACAGTTTAACTATAATGGCTTGATTCTAGCTCTGCACTGAAGGAGGCTCTGCACAAGAGTAGAGCTGAAACAAACAGTCGATTAATCCTGTAGTCAATCGACAGAAAATGTATCAAAAACAATTCTGATAATTGATTAATCGTTCAAATAATTTTTCAAGCAAAAAATCACTGGTTCCAACTTCTTAAATTGGAATATTTAATGGGTTTCTTAGTCTTCTGCGATAGAAAACAGAAAATCTTTGGGTTTTGGACTGCTGATCGGACAAAACAAGACATTTTAAAACATCACCATGGGCTTTGGGAACTTGTGATGGGATTTTTTCACTATTTGTTGACATCCTCTGGAACCAAATGATTAATCAAGAAAATAATTTGTAGATTACTCAATAATGAAAATAATCGTTAGGTGCAGCCCTATACACACGGGACATACAAACTGGGAGCAATCATAAACATGAAATACCTGATATCAGCTATTTTTGTAAGCAACACACACACAGGCCAACATTTGGGTCTAAGGTGAGCCATTTAAAGCACAACAGACAGTGTGCTGTAATTCCTCTATCTACACTGGGTTGATTCTGTTTGTACGTGAAACTCATACTTGGCCCAGATCTTAAGGCAATATCCTGTTTAAAATTGTTGGCTAAACACAGTGAGCAGTAATCCCCATGTAGGAGCACTTCTCTCATCCACTCCACACTTCATCAGCGCTGAGATCAGACAAATGTGATAAACACTGTCAAAAACACACTGGACGCTCGGATGGAAACAGCTCAGAAGAGAGGCCAGGGAATGGACGGAGAGTGTGAAAAGAGAGGGAGGAAGATTAATTCTTGGACTTAGATTTAGATCTCTGTCTTTGGACAAATAACAATTCAACCTCAAAGGTATAAACAGAACATTTTAAACCAACAATGGCCTGATGGTGATTTGTGTAACTGAGCCCAGAGTGGCTTTCGAGACTGAAAAGCAGCTGGCTGGATGGACTGTGTTCTCTGTTAATAAATGACCAGAGGAAACAGAAACACAAACACCATAAACTAGCATGATTACTATGACATGGGCTCAGTACAGCAGCAGCCTGCATAATGCATATGACTGAGAGGGTATGTACTATGTACTTTAAAAACATGTCGGTTCTGTACTGCAATGACCTAGAGTTCTGCACTCACAAGGCTGCACCCTCCGCTTCAAAGTACAGTGGAACTGCTTATAGAGATCACGTCTGTCCGGGTGTTTTCTTTTTCATTTATCATGCTGATTACCATCTAATTGACATTTGTACATTTATTATATAAATATAAAGTAATGAAACAGACAGCGTCGCTATTTACTGACTTTTATTGACTGTTTCAAAATACAGTACAGCTGTTTCAAATGCTTTTCAAATTGCTGTACTAATTAAATGACTGTACTTGGCTTAGTACTTACTGTAGCCAGAGGAACACCAACCTTTCCTGCTGCATCTCGTTGGCTTGATTTTGGCAGTTTGTTATATTAAGCTTCAAGGAGACTACGTTTTTCCAATGAGAGAAAATTACTTTCTTTTTTGCCGTTATGATTTCAATGTGCACTCAGCACCGGCCTCAGGTGTGGCACTGTGAGGCAAAGTATCATGGGAGTAAAGTAAAAAATTGAATTACCGTCCGTACCTTCATGTATGAAAAGACCCCAAATAAACACTGTAAGCGGACTACTTGATTACTATAAGCAAATTTTTTTAACAGCATTTGTATAGGAATGATTCTGTCCGAAGCTTTTTGATCCATATGAGCAGTTGATCATTGTAACCGTAATCACTTTAAGCGGTTTCCACTGTTTAATGCACTGGATGAGTGTTAGACGTGATGTCTTAATACACAAGTGGGTCTTTATTAGTCGCTCAAGGGGGGTTCCTGCCCTTGTTGGTGGTTTGCACGCCATACTGTGAATATTCCACCTGCTTTTCATCTGTTGATAGATCCTGTCAGCTCTGCTCCTCGTGCTCATTCACACTCACTTCATGAAACAACACAGGTTTGTGTTACAGCAGGTCAGCAACACATGCAAGACCAAGTTCTGGTTTAGCCGCCCTTCACCCAAATCAAGCCCACGCAAAAATGTTTATTATTTTATATTATTTTATGTAGTAGTTCTTTTTCAAAGTATGAAAAGCTGAAATAAATAGAGACTGCATAGCTACCATAGGCATGTAATAATTTAACATTTATTAAGAATTCCCCAATGAATGATTAATCCAATGCAGCCAGACCGAAAATCAGTATAGTGAGATCTTTTTCCATAATGACAGCAGGTAGCAGCTCTGTTAACAGGCAATGATAATAACAAATGACTTGTTTTACTTTTGTTCCTGAAATAAGATTTAGTCTGTAAAGCTTTTATGACAAACATCTAATGCAGTTTTTATTGTTATTATGTCAAGGCAAAAGTTTTGCTTGTGAGTAACATATAAGTCTCCACTAGTAGGACAGTGCATGGTTTAGAACAAGCTTGAAGATCCCCTCTAGACATGTTTTAAAATATATAAAAATACTCTGCTTTTAAGAATCATTTGTGTCTGATGTGGGTTTTCCACAAAGAAGTTCAATGACCCTGTTAAAATTCTTAGAATACTGTTTATTCCAGTTTAACTGTTGGACACAAGATAATAATAATAATAATAATAATAATAATAATAATAATAATAATAATAATAAACTTTATTTGTATAGCACTTTTCAAAACAGAGTTACAAAGTGCTTCACAGAACAGAATAAAACGGCAATTAAAGATGCCAATCAGCAGCAATGCAAATAGCCTTAGGCAACACAAAAATAAAAACATAACAGAATAAAACATAAAAATAAGTAAAAATGACAAAGCAAAACAATTATAAGATAATAGAGTAAAATAAGTATCAGCAACTCCATAAAATAATGCAAGAGAGCGAAGTACTAATATAACTATAATGAAAAGGCTTTTACATAGAGATAAGTTTTAAGAAGAGACTTAAAAATTGGTAAAGTGTTGGCTTGTCTGAGATTCTCAGGCAGGGAATTCCACAACTGAGGGGCCCGTATAGAAAAAGCCCGGTCCCCCTTGGTGATTAGGTGTGTTTTAGGAACAGCCAGAAGGCGCCTACCTGAGGATCTTAGGCTCCGATCAGGCTCATAGGGGACTAATAGGTCTGAGATGTAACTCGGTGCCAGACCATGCAGAGCTTTGAAAGTTATCAGTAGAATCTTAAAATAAATTCTAAAAGCTACAGGCAGCCAATGAAGCGAGGCTAATATGGGAGTGATGCGGTCACGCCTCCTAGAGTTAGTTAAAATCCTCGCAGCAGCATTTTGTACTAGCTGGAGGCGGGAAATAGCTTTCTGACTTTTCCCTGAGTATAGAGCGTAGCAATAATCGAAGCGTGAGTAAATAAAAGCATGGATGACCTTTTCAAGGTCAGAAAAAGAAATAAAGGACCTAATTTTAGCAAGGTTCCTCAGCTGAAAGAAACATGACTTAACCACACTACTTATTTGGGCATCAAAGTAGAGATTAAGGTCAGAAATCACCCCCAGATTACGGGACGCAGATTTAACATTGGTAGATAGGCTACCAAGCTTGTCCTGCAAGGAGCTAGTAACATGTGGGGGGCCAAATAACATAATCTCAGATTTAGCCTCATTCAGATGTGACATCCAGCACTTTAAGTCAGCGAGGCACGACATTACACGGTCCAAATTACCTGCCTCACCAGGCTTAAGTGGGACATACAGCTGGGTGTCGTCCACATAGCACTGAAACTGGACATCATGTTTGCGAGTAATATCCCCTAAGCATATAAATTGAAAACAACAAGGGACCCAAAATTGACCCCTGAGGAACACCACAAGAGAGAGGGGCCACGGAGGAGGAGGCATTACGTATGGCAACAGAAAAACTTCTGCCAGTGAGATAGGATCGAAACCACTCAAGAGCAAAGCCCCTGATGCAAAGCCATTTTTCAAGAGGTTAATTAAAATAGCATGATCAACCGTCTCAAAAGCAGAGCTCAGATCAAGTAGAATTAAAATAGAACAATTACCAGAGTCATCAGCGAGGAGTAGATCATTTAAAACCTTGACAAGAGCTGTTTCAGTACTGTATCGAGCACGGAAGCCTGATTGGAATTCCTCAAAGATGTTGTTACCATTCATAAAAGGCATTAACTGTGAGAAGACGCTTTTTTCTAGCAATTTTGATAAAAATGGTAGTTTAGAAATTGGTCTAAAATTATTTAATTCACAAGGGTCCAGATTTGGTTTCTTAAGCAAAGGTTGGACAACTGCTTGCTTAATATTAGAGGGAAAATAGCCACTAGACAGCGAGCTGTTGACAATAGCAAGAATGTTAGGACCGACTGTCCCCAATACTTCTTTGAGGAACCTAATAGGGATGATGTCTAAGGGGCAAGCAGAGGTTTTCATGCGAAGTATGAGATCCTCTAAGGTTGACAAAGAAATGCATTCGAAATGAGTTAGGAAGGCAGGGGGATTAGAGGAGATACAAAGGTTTCTGGAATCAGGGGAGATCTGTTGTCTAATACCCTCTAATTTGGTTACAAAATGATTGACGAACTCATTGCATTTAACACTGGAGGCTTCTAGTAGCTGACTAGGAGGGGGGTTTATCACTGAGTCAATGGTTTGGAAAAAGGACCCTGGGGTTGTGACACTGGGTAGAGATAAGGTTTGAGAGACAGAAAATCCTGGCATCTTTGACAGCACTCTGATATGCGGACATTAATCCTCTAAGACTGTCAAGTGACACTACAAGCTTATCCTTCTTCCAATTGCGCTCCGCTTTGAGATGTCTTCTATTTCCATTGGATGCACTAGAGATTCCACATAGCACTTGTGTAAGTTTCATATTGGACCATGAGTGGCTTCCACACTTGTTGTGATGTCACAAATCATGCTTGAACGTGTATCATGTCTTTCAGTCTTCTAGTGTCAAACTCACATGTACTGTACATCATTCCGCACAGTGAAGCTCAAACATCCAAGTGAAGTAACAACAAGCAAAACACATTTTTGAGTGGAGGGGGACTTTAAATTTTCAACCCAGTTTTTGTTTTACTCTTTCTCCAGGCTTCTGTGAGCTTGTCGAGATGGAGGTCTGACGATGGAAGATCAGATTAGCGACTTGAGTGGCTGAGACCATTCAGAATATAGATAACCTCTATAAACAAATACCTGCATATGAATGCAGAATGTGCAGGCAAGGGACAAGATTTTGATATCGGAAGCGTTCTGGTTTCTGTTTGTAGTCAGTTTGTAGTCCATTTGTAGTCCGAGTAGTACTGACCAATCACGTTTGAGCGGGCTTTGGTTGCATGCAGGTAAACAGTCCGTATGAAGAGCAAAAGAGGCGGAACGTATTGGCCGAAATGCAATCTCAGAACCCATCGGCTATCGTCAGATGATGGTTTAGCTTTATATCAGTTTTGGAACCCTAGAGATCAGCTTTTTATTAGCTTTTTAAAATGTATCTGCATTCAAATCGTTGTCAGATGATAGCTGATGGGTTCCGGGGTGCTAATCGGACTGTAAACAGAAGAGGAAATCTTGGCCCAGATATCCGTTATTCGGATTATCTTCTGGCTGTTGGCTAAATCAGATGGGTTCCGAGATTGGAATATAGAAAACATTTCCTAGAATAAGAATAATTATACTCAGCCTTTTTTTTAAGGGTTTTAAGATAAAAAACCTCAAAACTTCTGGTATATAATTGGTTTAAAGGTCTATGTAAGAGGTTTGAATTGTGCAGCTGTACAGCTATAGTACAGAGAAAAATTAAATTAAACAGAGATGAAGTGTAAAAAGACAAAATGGGTCAAATGATGGAACTGAGGTACAAGCCTCCATAAGATGGCGTGGAGTAAAAACAAGTCAAGCAGACACACAAATAAAGAAACTGCTCTTGAAGGTGAGTATCTTGTGTTCTGAGTGAGTGAGTGAGTGAGTGAGTGAGTGAGTGAGTGAGTGAGTGAGTGAGTGAGTGAGTGAGTGAGTGAGTGAGTGAGTGAGTGAGTGAGTGAGTGAGTGAGTGTGTGTGTGTGTGTGTGTGTGTGTGTGTGTGTGTGTGTGTGTGTTACTCTCACCATTGCGCTGGGGAGGACCTCGACCCATCTGCTGGTTCATGCCAAAGGGGTCCTGAGGGTTTGGATTCATAGCACTCGTATGGAGAGCGGAGTCTGAGTTGGTCCTGTGTAGGAGGAAGAGGAGGAGGAGGAGGAGGAAGAGGAAAATTATGCAAAGTGTTCCAGCACCTTGGACAGAGGCAGAGGATTTCTCAGGGCCGTAAGGTCAGTGAGTCATTCTGCTTCCTGCTCTGCCTCCACACAAGCTGCACTCATCTGTGAGCTCACACTGACCTTTACTCATAAACATCCTCACAGCACTGGACTGAATGTTTACCAGCCTGTGATGAAAACACATTTCGGCTCAGTGATGAAATAATAATCACCTTAAAGCACTTCATATAAACACGCTATGGTTTGTTATCCCTAATTATACTGATTCAGGGAAATTGACAACTCTGACTCTCAACCACAGACTGTATATAAAGATGGACGACATGACAGCTCCCCAAAAGTGAAGCCAAAACATCTGGATCGCCCCCTGGTGGCTGGCTGCTGTATAGGTCATAAACCCCGCCCCCTCCATGTTAGCGGATGGGACATGGGCCAAACTGAAAAATCAAAGTACACGTCAAATAAAATGTTCCCAAAGATGGTTTCTGTCATTTTAGGTAGTTCTTATCACGCTGATGTTTGTTCAAGTGTTCATTTTTCTGATAAGTTTGTTTTTAATTAGTTATTTGATGCTATAAAAGGGGGTGTCACATCATGACTGACAACTGTGAGTGTGCTCGCGATTGGTTCAGGCGCGTGTATGGGCGGGAACTCGATACGGATCACTACTGCACGGACTCTGGCTCCAAATGACATCACCAGCACAAGATGGCAGCTCCCGTAACCGGGGTATATTGGCTTCATTTTTTACAATGGGAGGAAGTGGAGACGCGTCGTCCATCTTTATATACAGTCTATGCTCTCAACCATCTTTTATGCAGTTTATAAAAAGGTTCAGGGATATCATTTTCTGACAGCTTTTAACTGATTTTACAGGGATGCATCCTATACAACACTTTGCCACTAGCTGTTTAACTAATAACATGTCAAATATTCTGCCTAAATAGTCTGTCAGTCCCCCCCCAATTTCAAAATTCAAAACGTGGCAAGCAACACAGTATCTAAGGACAATGCAATATTCCAGTAATGGAGAACACATTGTATATAATTGAATAAATCTGCCATGTTTTACATTAAATAGCAGTCAACACAAGGTCAGCATTTCATTACACTGAGGCAACTATTATGAGTTTTATCATGTTTTTTTTTTTTTTTTTTTTACAATATACACATTTATAACATTATGAGTTTATACATAGTCACCTTTAAAGAATACTGATGTTTTGGGAAATGTTTTTATTTGCCATCTTCAAGAGAGCCATCTGTTTTATGTAGAACAAGGGTAATGCTTTGATAAGTATTAAGGGTAGACACAATAAGCTTAGACTTCTGCCTACACCAGAGAATATAATGTTTGATTTTGTCTTATTTTTTGATATAATGATATAGTGTTATTTAACCACTTCCATAACTGTTTGGTCAATTTGTTGTTATTGTGTATAACTGACCAGAAATAATAAAACTAAAGAGTTAAGTGAGATCAATGTCATTTTCATTTCTGTGCATTAAATATGATGCATTTCACCTTAACATGTTATTAGTTATTACGTTATTATCAATCCTTACAAATGTTTGGTATTAAAAACTGTCAAGCACCGAATGTTGGCATCGAATGCCTCGTCAGATGTGCAGTTTTGTTTTACTTTCTCTTTAATCATGCATGTAGCTATTTTAATCAATTTTTCCAAGTTCATTTACGCAGAGTTTTTATACAGCTGCTTGTGTTTGGACAATATTTAACATTGGCTTCTTTATTATCTGGTTTATATTTCTCAAAGTAAGGTATCAAAAAAGGTACAGTTTTGGTATCTATGCTGAAACCCGGGTATCATATTGGCACTGGAATCGGAAAATTTAAAATGATACTCAGGCACTTTGTATGTGTGTATTTAAAATATATAAAAATATATTGGTTTTAACAAGCAGTTAGCTTACACAGTCCTGTTGTTGTTCCCCCGTTCGTAACCCTGAACAAAACCCAGCTGACTCTTAGATGTACTGCTGCCTAACAACATCTGGTTTAATGCAAAGCTAGGATAAACACGTCACAGAGCTCCCTCTGTAGTGAACCCAGAGAGGTCAAATTTATAACTCTTGGTAAGACAGCAAAAAAGTACATTTCCCAACATTTACTAAAAGGTATACGTTTACAAAAGAAACTTTTCAAATTTCCCTCAGTGAACCACTTAATGTTACTTAGTGTGAATATTTATGTACATTTTTATGTCCCATTGCACTACCCATGTGCGCTCAATGGTCAACTCAAACTGGATTTGCATTGAATTCAGAAATCTTTAACTCACAAAGAGATGAGTTTCAAAAACAACACTTTACAAATACAACACTTGGAGAAGAATGTACAAAGGCTGAAAGGAAGAAAATGTGAATAAAGAGCCTTGATGTTAGACTGCAAAGGAGCCATGAGTCCTAAAGCTGGGTTAGTAAGAGAGGAACCATTGATTAATGTTTTAGAAATACCAAACTGGAAAGATGAGTGGAAAACTACAAGGAGAGAAAAGAATTAATAAACCAAGCATGAGAGTCTTTCGCTGAGATTTTGTGGCCCTCTATCTCAGTGCTTCAAAGGAAGAAAGGAGGGGATTACTGAGATGTTACAAATCAGGCAGAGATTTACAAAGGATAGAAACCAGGACGTAATGCGGTCGAGAGAGATTGCAAAAAGACAAAGAACAGAATTGTTGGCCGCTGTGTGAGCGAGGGATAAAGCAGTAAAGATAGACAGAGGGAAAGAGAGAGACAGAGAGAGAGCGGGGGGTCAAGGGTCACCTGTTGAGTTGTGATATTAATCTAAACCCAGGCCGTTTTTCCTCAGTCCATGGCTGCTGTTCCCTTCAAAGAGAGACAGAGGAAAAGAATGACAGACAAATTTACTGGGTGAAAGCAGAGACCCCTGGCTCCTACCATAAAGTTTTTAAAGAAGAGGAAATATGGTTGTAAAAAAAATGTTCAGTTTGTGTCGGCGCACGTGTGGAAGGAAGAAAGACCCTGGAAAATACTCAGATGCAGCACAATACCGTTGTATATTTGAGGAAAATGGAAAGACAGAATAAATTAAAAGCAGAGTGAAGACATATGGGACGGAAAAAACGAGGACAAACAAAGACAGGAGCTCTAACGAGAAGAACGACTGCAGGCCAGGTTTATAAACCTGCAGCTGAGGAGCAAGCTGTTCTCCAGTATCTAATGGGGAGAGAAAACTGGTGCAACACAAGCAGCTCTCTGGTGAACAGCGGGCCAGAGAGAGAAACGACGTAAACAACTTGATGTGAAGGGTCATTGTCAAAGCCTGAAACGATGGAGTGGGAACAGTGACTAAGTGGATTTTTCTGAAGCATTCAGCAAAAAAGGGGTCTTGACTTTTCCTTAGGCTGAAGGTACACAGACCTGCTTTTTTTTAACAAATAGTATTCTAAAATTACAAATGGTCCACAAAATAACTATTTCCTAGATACATAGATAAATACAAATTTCCTAGAGACCACCTTTTTTTCAGCCATGCTGGTGGTAATGTTCTCGGTATGCTTTCGTACCAGAATATATCTACAGAATTAGGCAGGTTGATAATTTTCTTGTTTTCCATCTTTAATTAAAGAATCACATGGTGGTTTCAATGGCAGTTCAATGGCACTTAGGTTTAGAGGATAATTTCAGTTTATTTCAACTTGGTGGTCTTATTTCATAGTTTTGTTCTTCATTTCTTTTGGTTATGATAACATTGTACTCAAAACAATTGTTGAGATCAGGGAACACAGTGACATCTCTAGAATGAAGTCAAGACAGGTCAGATAATAAGACATGTTGTAAAAAAAAGTTTGTAAAAAACAGTTTAGTGAAATTATCTAAACCACTTGATGAAGAAGTGAGTACGTTTTTCTTGTCTTCTCATATTTTTTGTGATGTTTGTGCATTCTGAGATCTCAGCAATTCACTTGGTGAGTACAAAGTTATTATGGACAAACAGGGCTGGTTAACCTGCTAGTGGGCCCCGGGGTAAAGATTAGCCCTTTCCTCCCACTCTCTGTGCATTTGAGTATGTATCCTGTTGCCTTTAATTACCCATCAGGTACATACTGTACAGTTGTCTCTCTCATGGCCCCGTGCTGTGAAACATACATTGAGTAACGTGCAGGATGAAGCCAAGAAATGGACAAGCGAATGTTATAAAACGGCAGTTTGAGAATACATTTTCTTGTATTTTTTACATAAAGAAAGAAAATGTCATGTATTACATTTAATGCCGAATTCACAAGAAGACACAAATAATTAAGAATTTGTTGTTGACGTTTCACAGAGTATATAAAGTTCCCCTAATTCAACAAATCACTAAAACTGCACGATTTTTGAAGGGAGTTCAGGGACTTTTTCCCTGTGCGACAATGGAGTATCTTGCTGTCCTTTATTGTAAAATTAGTTGATAGTTTAATAGTTCTCTTTACATGTTTACTGTTAATAACATTTTATAAAGCGGAACATGAGTTTATTAAATATCTGTAGCCATCCAGTAGTTTATGGTGGCTACTGTTAGTAAACTTTAGATAGATGCAGCTACTGCCATTACTGAGTCAGTCTCTTACACTATGCTTTATCATTTCCCATTATTCCATTATTGTTACTTGTGGCCACAGTTGGTGTTAATCAGTAAAAGTTAAAAAGTTTTGCTTTCCAAAAACCTGTGACACACTTTTGTATAACCTTTTGAGACATGCCGGATGGTCACACTAAAAACAAGGCTATTACTAAGACCTTAAAAGTTCAACATGATGCAACATTTAAAGCCTGTAGGTCTCTAGTCATACGGGCCATCTCTGACGTGGCAGTGCCCTTTCATGGCATGCACTCTGACATTTGATGAGCAGTGTAAAAACAACATAGACAAACTACAATACCTGCTACTGCTGACTATGCTCGTCACTGTAGGGTGTAATAGTCTGTGTTTATATTTAGAAATGACAAATATCTGTCTGACACAATGACATGTTGAGTTTGTTTTTGTTTGTTAGAGCCATGACCTTTCCTGCTAGATTCTCTCTTGTCCAGAAAAGTGTAATTATGTTGAATGAAACACATGAAACTGATTTAACAAGCATATAGTTAGAAACAAGGCTCGGCTACTTTAATCAGCTAAAATAGTGCAGTGTTAAAGATGAATCAAAAACAGACGGACTGATGGCCAACTGGGGTAAACCAGCCCACTATTATGCAAGAACGGTCATGTATATGCGGCTTTGTACATCTGATGCCAACCAATGCTTTTTGGTCAACAGTCTGGAGTGCCTGATTTGTAATGGCACCAAGTTTGTGATGTGATTTTAGGGTGAGAAAGAAGTTGGTGTTTACGAGCAGAAATACATACTTTTTAATAGGACGGCAGCATTTAGACCACCTGGGTGGAGGATAAAACTCTCGAGAATCATCACATCTCCTCAAGAGGAAATTTTAAGATCTCTCCTCTGGAAGGCCTTTCTACAGAGCACTCTACAGAGAGCTTGGTCTGAGATTTCATCCCGAGAGAGGCTGGTACAGGAATAGCAGGCCAAAGATGGGTGAAAGGAAGAGGAGGAGGGCGTGGGACTGAATCAAGGCTCTGACCCTGAAACAGATGGTCTCCGAAGGGACGCATCCAGGCCTGTACTCAGGTCAGATGCCTGAGGACCACAGGAACCAATCCCCTATAAGAAATTCTCTTCCCAGACACCAGCGTATAGTCATATTCTTTGACATGCCACATCTCCGAACAAGCACTATACTTTGAGTAAACTCTAGAGGTCAGATGGTGGATATAAAAAGTCATGGCCCGACTCAATACAGATAGAAAAAGTTGGGAAATCACTACTTTTTTTTCCTGAATAAAAAAAATGACCTCACCAAATCCAAAGAGATGATAAAATCTGTTGGCCAGACTGCTGGTCACGGAGCGGTTAAAGGCTATGTGAACAGCTCTGTTCCCCTGCATTTCTGTCATGCCTGACGATCCCTTAGCACTGGCCCACTGCCTCCAAGTCTTGATCTAAAAGAGGCTGGGAAGCTTGGCATGACTCATCTTAATATAAACATGCAGCAGTAAAAATATAATGTAATTGCAACCCACAAATGGTGCCTTTCAAAATATGCATGCTTACTGCGCATCTCTCTCTGCCCCCTTGTTCTCAGACGTTTGCTCTAGGCCAGTCGTCAGTGCTCGAGCGGCTGGTGCACAGCAGATAGCTGATCGCTGAAAAAAGCACTGAAACGGTTAAAGAGCTCTGTGGCTCTTCTCCAGAGCTGACTGGCAGTAATGCAGTGCAGATGTGGTTGGCGTTGTAAACACTTACCGCCCCACTGTCCCCTGAGACAGACAAGCAGGGAGTCTGCCTCTCACTGCAACAACACAAGAGCCTAAAACCATTTCCATGGATGGATATTGAGTTGAAGCACTGATTTGTTCTTTGGACAAGAGGAAAATGTTTTTTATATACAGTATATTAACAATAGTCTCTTGTAAAGGAGTGTAACAAAAGAGAATTTTCTACAATGGGATTTCCTAGCAGGCTACTGGAAGAAGAACCTCCCTAATCTGGCTCGACTTCAGTCCACACTCTGATTTCCCACTTCCCCTCCAACTGTGTGTTATGTCTTCATTTAAGATACGTCAGCGGCCTAAGAGTAAAACACACCACTGATTGTGCAAAAGCAAGCTACTGTGCTGTTCATTAATTTTTCCCACATATACAGCTCACAGGACAAGGACACTCTTGTGAAATATTGATGTTGAAATGACATTAATCATTATATAATTTGTGAAATTACCAGGTTGCAGTGGTGCAATTTTGCTCCTGGGTCCAAGAAGTTGATAAAATGTTGCATGACAATTCACAATTAATGCAAACAACTAAAAAAATCAGATATTTAAATGAAATTCTCCTTGAACCCAGCGGTCTACCCACGACACCTGGGAATTGTGCAGGGAAACGTTAATGCTGACATATTTTGCGTGCTAAAATTGCATGAGAATATGCATTGACATCCTATTTTGGAAACAGAACGATGGTTCTGCTATGGTATGATGCTGAAGTACCATTGTCCAATTCTTTAGGGGAAAGCCTGGATTGTATTTCTATGTGACCTTTGACTTCAAATGTTCTACAATGCTTTCTACAATGGTAGCTACTAGTTGTTTTTGCCTTGTCTATAAGGTCTTTCTGGTCTGATTTTCAGGAGATGAGGAAGGTGCCTGCTTCATGCATCTCAAGTTCTATCCTACGACTTCTATGTAACATTCATCTCCATCTTCTTCATCCATTCTACTCTTTCACATGCTCTGTGAAAACCAGAGTCTGTAAATCAACCATGAATCATAAAAGTCTAATTGACTCATGACATCCTGCCAGATCCCGATATGCAAAATTTCAGGAGGGTTTACTAGCCGGCTTTTTTACATAGCAGGAGCACAGTGAGGTACTAGAAATAAGAATGAATAGCCAGGAGCACCCGTGTTTGTCTTGGCTGAGCCTTCAGAAAAAAAAGATGCAAGCCAGATATGTGCACGACAGATCTAGATCAAATCCAAACGTCGTTTTAAAAGTGAGCTGGTCACCACAAACGTTGGTCAATACATAATCAACCCAAAAGACAATTAAACTAAAACCTGTGTAAAATGTTCTTTTGGTATAAGTGGATTGGGACATTAAGCAGATGGATCTGGGTGCTCTGCAAGCTTTCAGACTCTTGTCTGTTGGGACACAGTCAGCACTAACGGGAAACTTGTATATATCTCTGCCTGTGACAGTGAAGTGGGCCAAAATCCACTGCTGAGGGGGAAGTTTATCTCTGTTACACACTGTGACAACAATCTGCTGCAGGTTGGAGCAGGAGGCTGGGCGTGGCCTGCACAGACTTGACAGAGCAGATGCCAATCACATATACAGGGCTATCGGAGGGGAATGGTGGAAGAGAAGAAACAATCAAAGGGCGAGATGAGCATGGGTAGAATAAAGTCGAGATAAATGGTGTGCCATTTCACAAGGTTACATGAAACATTGTTTAAAAGCAGGGAGACTGTGATTTAACAGCTACAATCAAAAACAGACTGTGTGCGTGGACTGTTATGACCACAGAGACCAGGTATGACAATCAATGAAAAATCATTTTGTCACAAACTGCTGTGGTCCATCACTTTGCAGCCTGCATGTGCCTTCATGACAGATTTTTAGATTTAATTATCTAATAAAATGGAAATAGTTGTCATGTTTTCTCATACTCTGACTGACGTTTAGATGACGTGTTGCTCAATCTTTCATTGAGAAACACAGTCTGGAACAAAGAAGTGCCGCGTGAATTAAACGTGAGAGTCTGCATTCAGTGCTTTGTGCCACATGGCTCTCCCAGAAACACACCCACCCTGAGAACACTGACGTCTGGTTGCTCCGTGAGGACGTTTGTCAGCCAGCCTGTTTTGTGCTGTCAACAAAGACGAGAGGGCGTGGGCCTTATTCACTTCTACAGTACAAGCTGTTATAGTACGCTCAACACGGAGCCTGGCGAGTGTCTGTGTCGGCGCAGTGGAAGAAGACGAGGCAGGGTGATTGGCAGCCGGCCAAGCCAGCATACAAAACACAAGTGTGGAGACAGAGCAAGAGTGAAGGAGAGTGAGTGGGGAGGAGCTTGGCTGAGCTTTTTATCACAGGGCCATAATTCAATCCCTTGTAAACACTGAGGAAAAGCGGTGTACCAATACACATAGGCACAACCAGAGCTCGAAAAAGGGATCTTGCCGTTCACATCAAGGCCAGCTAGTGCAGCATTGTTTTCCAGCAGGTACTGCTATTGAATTTCTGCTACGGTGGAGATTTATACCACAGGGCAGTGGTGCTGCGACAACATAAAATCCCTAAACAGTAGGACGACTGCTGTTGGGCATGACCTTTAAAGCAAAAGGCTATGTGTCAAACACCTTTAGGTAGACGCAGCCTTCCCAGGGTTAACACAGCATCCTGACGCTTGAAACATTTGTGCAGAAATAATGAAAACTCCCTGGACATCCCCCGACTATATACATTTCTGATTTGTGTTTGATCGAGATGGCTGGTGCGTGGATATAAAAAGACAATACTAGTAGGCACAGAGAGGCTTGATACAGGAAACAGACTGGCAAGAGGAAACAGTTCCTGTTGTAAAATAATCTAGTTAGAGGAAGAAGAGGAGACAATAACCATTCTGTCAGCAACTCAACAGATGCGTTACTCACCTTCTCCAGCTGTTGTCCAGAGGTGGGGACAGGTACACTGCTCCATATGGAGAGCTCTCTATGTAGGTTTTAGTTAAGGAAATCATTGGCACAAACACAGAAACATCACTGTCATATTAAGTTAATTTATAAGAGCGTCAGTAGCCTACTTCACCCTAATATTTTTATTTCAAAAAAGAAACAAGGATGTGTTCCAACTATAGCTCCAAGCTCAAATGCATGACGTAAAATCTTGGTGAGAGATTAACATGTTCAAAGAGAAAAGAAAGCATTCACATAGTAAGCACACACTCATCAAAGCTTGTGAAAAGACGTGAACAATAGAGCTGCCTTTTTGAAATACTTAATGAAACAATGACAGCATTATTTGATTTACTACTGAATACAGAGGCAGCGTTCCTGGCATTGTCTGTGGAAGGGCAGGACTCCAGAAGGGTGGTGTTTCGTCTTGCAGTCACTCTTTAGTGTTTGCAAGTGGAGCTCCTCTGCTCTGGAAACACTCCCCTCCCCGGTAGTTGTTCAGAGAGGGGTGTTAATAATGTTGACCGATCAACAAAAACAAGCTAAAGCAGAGATTGGGTGTCACACGAGGCCAACCAATGTTCTCCACAGCATCTGTTTAGGCCTTGGACAAATTATTATCAGTACTGAGACAGATTTACAGAGACTGGAGCCCTGCTATCGCTCATCACCCCTCACACAAAACATGGGATGAGCTCCTTTTCAAATATACACAAATACAACAAAGTGGAAAGGACACTATTGTGGTTTCTCCAGACGAAGAGGAGGAAAGGGAACAATCCTGCCAAACTGGTTATTTGACTCGTTCATGTGCTCTTACTTAAACACCTCAGCAACTATAATGGTGGGCTCAACCCCAAACTGTAAATGGCACGCTTAAGTTGTGTATCCAGTATGTAGAAACTACACACTACACACTACTAGACAAGCAGTGACTGCAACATTGGGATATAATTCAAAAATCGCCCTCTGTTTCTTTAACCAACCACAGCCACAAACCACTTTTCCATTTTCAAAATATGGCACTATGATTGGATAAGCCACAGCCACAAACCGCACACTACAAGGCAATGAATCCTCCTTCATACTTACAGTATGGATAACGTCAAGAAAGACGTGAAGAACGCTGAACCTGTGCTTTCACCTACTTCAATGGAACGCTATTTTACAGAACAGCTGATGTGCAGAGCTGAGTTCATCCGAGAACTTTAGATGTATTTTAACCAAACTTCAAAGTAATATATTGCCAATTTGTCACCCAACAATAAACCAAAGCATGTTTTATTTTAATCCAAACTTTTCAAAGTTCAGCTTATTGTATGTAGGGTATATCTGACCAAATAATGATTTTAGAAAATGTTTGGGTCAGTTGTATCATTTTTCTATTAAACTGGGGTTGGTGGTTGGCTGCAACAGCTACTCCATTCATAGCATGGAATCACAGCAGTATAAAACTAAAATGAAAGAAACTGTAATCAACTACATATTATATACAGCAAAAGAGTGTCAGTTTTTTCTATATGGAACAGAAAAAGTTACAGACTAACCACCGTCCCACATGACCTAGAGACCAGAACTCTCCGGGTCTTGTTTGGACCTTGTTTTTCTGTGTCATATTTTGCACTGGCTACTTTACTGCCATGACCTCTGCCCTCTTCTGTTACACACATGCCTGCTCAAACAAATGCACTGTTTTCTCAAAGAAGACATGACCAGAATTAAGGTCTGGCTTGAGTGCTCATCATTCCCTCTGCTGAGAGCTCAAAAATGAAATGCATTGTGAAGGAGATGCAGGATGTCCACTCAGACATACACCTTGTGACAGAGAGTGGACAGTCCTGTGTATTTCGGCACCAACAATCTCTCTCATCAGTGACCTTTACAACATTTTGACCACACCATCTATGCTCATACAGGACATGTGCCATGTGTGGAACCAACCCCACCCACCAAATTAGAGAGTGGATGGTTCAGACAAAAATTTAGAAATGATGTTCAGGTTCGGACACGTCATACTTGACATGGTGCTTCCTGTTCAGTGCTGGGGTTTGTTATACGTGACAACACATGAGCGCAACGCACAGGCGGTAAATATTCATGTAACCTAGCTAACGATGGAGGACGTCAAACAAAATTTGTCATCGGGGAAGTTTAAGAAACTACAGAAAACCATGCAGGGAAATCGACTGTAAGGAGGCATTTCGATTTGCTTCAGCTTACATCAACTGCGTTGGGCTCGGGTTGGGTTCGAACATAAAAAACAGAATGCCTGTCGGGTTTGGGTCGGCCTCGGTTAATACTCTCTCAGACTCAGGTCAGGTGCGGACAGAAAAATGCGTCCCGAGTTGTACTCACACCAAATACAAATGGGCCAAATGCTCCTTTTTTTTTTGATACTAACAAGAGCAGACTTCTATAGGAGTTCCTCTGCCCAGACTGTATACATTACAGTGTGTTCTACATTACACATACACACATACACATATTCACAATAAACAGGAACATTTAAGACAAACCACAGAGCTTGTTTATATTGCCTTAAATCAATTTAAATGACACTGCTGATCAATCAGGAACTCTTTGAAACAGTCGAGTGTGTTTAGCGCTTCTACAGTCGAACACCCCCCTCAAAGTAGGTCACCCCCATCTATTGAACACATCAGCCCTGCCCACATATGAAAAACATGCATGACTCTATACAAACCGTAGAAACAAGCACGTTTCATCAGTGATGTCAAACTTTACTGCCAATGACAGAAAAACAAATGTGGATTATGGAACATTTTCCTCAACATATTGCATGCAGCATAATGGCCATTACGTTATGCATCTGTTCTGATTGTTCCCCACAGAAATATACGCACTGGGACACATGACAGGACAAAATTCCTCTCCAGCTATCACACATCCATAGCGACAGGTTATTGAATCATCTCTGTCCCGAGGCAGGGAATAAACAGATCCGCTTATTAAAATGCTGAGGTGAGGGCGTGCTGATGGATCAGTGGGCTAAGTGGTGTTTCATGTAAATGCGACATATTGGGTGTGAATCCAGATCAGGAAATGTAATCCATGTCCTGTATCTCTTTACTACAAATTATCTCATTAACTATATATTATTTATACCCTTTTAAACATAAATGTGTTACAGAATAAAATGACTAATTAAGTAATAATATTGATGCAGGAGGAGAGGCACTGCACTGTAGTGTGCTTGGCTCATAAATGTGCTGCGTTTAGCGTTTCCATTAACTCAACAGTTCTAATGATCATTTATAAAGAAGTGACCGCTGTTGTGTGATCATGTATAGAGTTATAATAGGAACTGCACATTCAAGACAATTACAGACACATCAGGGACCTTGGTCTTCCTGCACTTCAAATCGAATATGTAATGATTCCCAAGGTGCTTAAATGAAATTGTTCTTAGGTGCAGCTCAAACTTCAAGATTATTATTGTTTTTTCTGGACATTTTTGCCTTCATTGGATAGTGACAGCTGAAGAGAGAGACAGGTAAGGCGGGAGAGAGAGAGGGGGTGACATGCGGCATAGGGCCCGGGCTGGAATCTAACCCAGGCTGCTGCAAGAAGGACTCAGCCCTAATGATACACGCTCTACCAGGTGAGCTACCAGGGCGCCCCGTGGTGATCCTGGGTCTAAATTCAGCCACTGGTTTATGTGTCTCTATCCTGTACTACATGAGATGCCTACCTATGCAGCTGTGATGAATTCTGACACGCACCACACATGGTGACAACATTCATGGTGATTAGCTGTGCATTGTAAATGGAAGCAATCTGTCTTGTAACCCTATTTGGCAGAAAAAGACATCTTTCGGCTCTTACTCACTCTAGCTCTGAGGATACTCTGGGGAAACGGATATTAAAGGGTGTAGCTGAGAGTTAAAGTGTAAGCACTCACTCCTCTGTTCCTCATTCTGTGTATTACCACAATTGCAACAATTAGACCCTTCTGCAGCTTCCTCATAAAAATCAAACATCTGCTGCTACACTTGCATTACAAGCTGAGTGGGCATTCAGAGTATGCTGAGAATCTCCTACTGTCAATGTCCCTTATAGGTGCAAGTAAAGCGCACTGTCTCTGCGTCACATTTCAAATTAGCATAATGACTAATTCTGTTCCTGAGGCTACAAAACAGCTGCCTACAGTGTCGTCATGCTTGAAACCACACCACAAACAAACCACCATAAAAAAAAACAAGAATGAAGACCAACCACCTGGAAGCCACAGCACCCACTTCCACATCGCTGATTACCCTTTGAGGTCTCCTACTGCCACTGATTTAGGCTTGGAAGGATATCTGCCGTCCGTGCTTGTCGATGGGTCGGCGATGGGGAGAGTTGATGCGGTTGCGGTCCCTGTGGACCCTCTCGACCAGCCCATGGTGGCGGGTCCCTCTGACTGAGTCCAACCCTGACGGAAAGCCGCCCTGAGAAAGAGACATCAGACACATATCACAGCCGTTTCCCACAGGCTGGCAGGGAGAGAGGGAGAAGGGGCATGTGGCATCACTTTTAATCAAACTTTTTTACTAAACCATTTTACTATGTTGTATTGAAACAATGGCTGACTATTATAGGGTCATGTGATGACTGCTACGTTTCAAATGTTTTTAGGTCATGCTGGCGCTTCAGACTAAAGGAACTGCTGATTAACGCTACAGGCACAAATGTGCAATTACATAGTCTCTTTTGTTTAGTAATGACACACAATAGTACATGACTGCATAAAGGTGTTTTCTTAAAAAAATATATTTTCAGCAGAAATGCCAGATTTGGATGCCACATTAGTGCATCATAGCAATGAAATTAATGTAAAGAAAAAAAATTGCCAATATATTATGCAATACAATTTGACTAAAACAAACATGTACTCTAATGCCAATTGGGGATTTAAATAAATATGTTTCTGTTTCAGAGCTGGCTACATTAGGTACTCTGCATTCATTTGATTGAATTAGGGCTAACAAATGTTATCGTCGAGTGGAATCTAGAAGCCATTTAGTTTGTCGAGTTTGTTCCCAGAAGAGAAGGTGAATGGACTCCATAAGTGCGAAGGGCTTTCTCCCTCCATGTGGGGGATTGATTTCTGGACCTGGCCTCAGTGTTGCAATTACTGCTCTACCTCAAAGGGCCATTCTTTCAAGTAACAAGGGCACTTTCACCTGGACCCTCTGGATCCCTGCATAGCCCACTCCTTGGAGAGCTGACACAGATACAGGCCTAGCGCTGCAGAGAAGCACTGTTGGGTCTCACACAGCACTGCACTGCTTGAAGGAGTCCTGAGAACTACTGCACTGATCTTTTATTCCATCTTTTTTCCAGTCAGCAGCTAAATCTTTTAACGCTCTCCAGAGAAGCTTGTTTGCACTTCTGAAGGTCCAGTTCCGCGTTTTGCTGTTTTTGCAGTTAGACTAGACCAGCGGTTCCCATAGTGGGTGCCTTGAGGACGGGCCGAGGGTGCCGCAAGATTTATCATATCATTAGTCACTTATTGTTTTTAATAACATTTCAAAACATACAAAATTGATTAAAAATGTATTACGTTTTATTGCAAATATTTTTTTTTTTTTTCAAATGTTTCTATTTTATATTGGTGTTCTTGACTTGCTTTTTATTTATTTATTTTTTGTTTTCCCTACTGTGCTTATTTATGCAGCAATATACCAAATATTCATGGTATGTAAAAACCTACTTAGCTATAAACCCCATTCTGATTTCAAACATATCAAAACAGAAGAAAAAAGCAATAAATATAAAAATCACTGTATTAAAAACTCTTTAATATGCGGTTATGCCGCAGCTAATGACATGGCATCTCGTGGTTGCTGGTTGTCATAGTAACACACAACACGCTTTCCGGCTCGGGAGTTTTCCAGGAGCTCAGCAGTCACAAAAATAGTGACTGTCAGAGCAAGCGATGGAAAGATTTATCACGTCAAACGGAGCTGACGAAATGCCGATGCATCTCAGCCCTCAACACCGTCCGAGACGACTGAATCTGAGACCACAGACAGGATGAAAATCACACTCAACACCACTCATCTAACGACCTGACAAGCAGGTCTTGGCTGCTTGTGGGGGACATTATCCATTACTGTCAGATGACGAATTCACTCTGTGGTATTGTGGAATTGTGCGTTCCTAAAATCATGTGTGCGTTCTGGCTCTCTCATCTCTGGTATACATGAAAACAAGACTAGAGACTGCCCATCAGTGGAGTCAGAACTTTTAATTTTGAATAAAATGAAAGAAATCCATTTAACATATTAACGTATTTAATTGTATTCATTGTTCATTTTAAGCTAAATATGTATCTGTATATCTGCAGAGCACCTGTTGGCTTTTATTCTGAGTGATTGAGAATGGGCCTATATTATTTAATTTAATAATTAATGTATTGATCATATCAAATCTAAAATTGGTTAAAAAATAGATTAGCATTTGTGCACATATATGCATATTATATTGGGGGTTGGGTGGATCAGGGTGCCAGGACAAAAACATTTCCTTTGAAGAGGTGCTGTGGTCTAAAAAAGTTTGGGAACCACTGGACTGGACAACATTGGAACTGGGCCTTGAACCCCAGAATGAGAACAAGGCCTTGAATTTGGTAGATAGTAATTCCAAGGTAAGCAGGTTTTAAAAGAAAATATTCACGTTTAGTTTGACACCCAACATCCTTTTGCTTAAAGAAAAACATTTGAGTGCATTCACACTAAATAAACGCCACTGATTTACAGCACAGTACATCTACAAGGCTGTTCAGACTGACACTAGCACCATGTGGAAACATGCCACCTACTCATTTATCTGAATCGCACTGCTGCGTTGGCACAGCTGGGGCACTGATGCAGAGAGCTCCAGCAAAAAAACCCTGCAAGGCCATCCAGCAAGAAAGGTGAACCTGGCTCAATAGGACATCATAGGTGCAAGCAAATATTCCTGTGCAACCCCCTGTGTTTTTTTAAACACTGTGCTGTTTTTGGTCTGAACACCTGGTAATAAAAGGCATGACAACTGTAATTGTGTGGTCAGAAAGAATGCAAAGTGAATTTTAGTGGCGTCAATGGAAAGATGCAAATTTACCCCGGACTGCACAAATTGACATGGAGACGTGTCCATGTGGGTAGGAAGTGTTTCAACTTGAGCGAAACATGTCTGAATCATAGACTGTATATAAAGATGGACGACATGACAGCTTATAGGTCATAAACCCTGCCCCCTCCATGTTAGCGGATCAAAGTACACGTCAAATAAAATATTCCCAAAGATGGTTTCTGTCATTTTAGGTAGTTCTTATCACGCTGATGTTTGTTCAAGTGTTCATTTTTCTGATAAGTTTGGTTTTAATTAGTTATTTGATGCTAAAAGGGAGTGTGACATCATGATTGATAACTTGTTCGGGCGGGTGTATGGGCGGGACCTCGATCACTACCGCACAGACTCTGGCTTCAAATGACGTCACCAGCGCAAGATGGCAGCTCCTGTATCCGGGATATTTTGGTTTCATTTTTGTACAGTGAGAGGAAGTGGAGACCCGTCGTCCATCTTTATATACAGTCTGTGGTATTCATTGAAATTGTAAGTTGTCTAGGACTGGGCTTACTAAATGGTAATGCGGTCCATAATGTTTAATTTTGCTGATTGTCTAAGAGAGGTGTAAATGCATATTGAATTCATAGTTTGTGGTGGAGCTGTAAATTTGACTGTGATGAGATCCCACCTGAAATTCAGTGCTGGTGTTGCCAATCTGATTGACGTTAGGCAGAGAGCCTCCATAGTACTGCGCCCGTGTCTGAGTCAAACGAAGCTGCTGGACCTTCTGAAACTGCACCTGTGGGTCAAGAAGGGGGACAAAAACAAACACACAGCTGTCAGGGGTTAGAAATTCTGGACATAGAGTCTTTACGTGTAAAGAAGATTAGATTAGACAGGTTTATTAATCCCCAGTGGGGAAACTCATTTGCCACCAAATCAACTCATACAGACAACAAACAATATAGACCCGAGGTCAGTAATAGGCGGACCGCGGTCCGGGTCTGGACTCAGACGCCGTCCTACCTGGACCTGGAACTATAACCAGACCTATGTGGTCATTGAGGTCATATCAAGTTGAAGACTTTTCTCTGCTAAAACATGATTGTGCAGCAAAAACCGTAAGGCCTAGAAACACAAAAATTGGCAGGTGGATTGCAAATTCCAGCCACTACTCTGGCACATAAAATTACACTCATTGACCTCAAGGTGGCGCTGTAACAATCAGGTTCACGTTTTCGCAATTAGCTCGAAAATGGCTTGGCCTGCAGTCAAAATTCTTCCATCATTTTAATCTCTCAGCGTCATCTGCATCTGGTCTTCTGCTCTAAAAACATCCTATCCTATCTTAGACATCTCGCCAGGAACCGCTGGGCAATCGTCCCAAAACTTAGTCAGAATCATCTACAGACTTCAGTGATCTTAAGTTGTTAAAGAAATTTCAACACCTCAATCCCTTTCAATTATTCCAACCAATCAATTTTTATCAAAACAGCTTCAGATGTAGTCATGTGAAACATGTCTTCACTGAAGGTCATAAGCTACACCAAATGTTTCAGAGAGTAGATTTATATACCTCAACAGAGCATCAGCATATAGTGATGACCACGATGAATTATTTTAAAGAAAATCAAGGGTTTTGCTTCTTATCAGTGAAATAATAAACAAGCATCCTAATACTCGCAAACAGCTTGAACCCTGATTGCTGCCGCTTGTGGCTATATTTGATCCTGTTTTTATTATCCGCAGTGATGCTGCCCCCCCCCCCCCCAGCAGAGCACAGCATAAAAGAGAGGATGCTAGCTAAGATTCCCTGATAAAAAAAACATGAATAAGATTCTTGCTGATATCAAATGATCTAAGCTTCCGCAAGAAAAATAGTCTTGACTGAGCCCTCCTGAATACAAGCTCAGTGTTCTTTTTCTAGTTTAACTTGTAGCTTGAGGATCAAAATTACAATCTGTGCAGATTAGTCACAGCTACTCCAGTGTTGAAACAAGTCAGACATCTACTATTCACGTGCATTTAGGCCTGTATGCCAAACAACCCAATGAATCAAATGCTCTTATTACCGGTACTGAAATAATGTACACATGCATCCAAAACAATTGATATAAATGCAGCAATATTTAACCTGAAGGGACACAAGTTAAAGGGATACATTCTAGGAAATGGGCAGCTTGGCCTCCAAACCGGCACCCTACCAAGAGATGCCACAACGATTACCTCACAGAAAACAGAAGGCAGCTTGTTCTGCCAAAGTAAGGTAAACAGAGCCAATCATCAGCTGGGATCAGGAATAGGCAAATCAGAGGGGCATTTCTTCCTTAGACTGCCGAAAGGGCAAAATTTGAATCTCAAAGACTGACCTTATTTGATTTTATCAATAGATTTACAGAGAACGGGACAGAGTTTTCTCAAAGAGATTGTGAATATGACAAGATATTTGGGATGGGCTTGGAAAAATGTGACTAAATGTGGAAATTTGTCAGATTATGGGTAGTAACTATGGTGAAGTGATAACTACAGCCACATTCTGTTAATTCATACTGCTGTGAGTGCATTTATCTTGTCTGCCAACAACCAATTCTTGTCTTTTCTTCATTTCACTTCTTCAGAGCATGGGCATCTATGGCCAGTAAACAAAATAGTTACAACAGTCTTACCCTGAAAGAAGCAAAAAACAACTCTGACAGTGATGCTGAGATGCTCATAAAAATGAAAACTTCCAACACACTGCGTCTACAATTCAGAGAGAATACTTGAACCTTGAGAGCAGCACTCAAACCTGACAACTGATGTCAAGGAGGCACACTTTACACCCTCAAACAGAGCATGCAGCAGGGACCCAAAATGCCAATTTAATTCTGTGTTAACTGTGGCCAGTGAATGTCAGATTACAAGTGTCCCTGCTACCCAAAGCTGAGGGACATAAAGACAAACATATTTCAGACATTATGGTGATTAACTTTGATGTCCCACTAAGTAACATTCAATTTTCCATCTAGGACAAATGAAATAAATATTAAATTTTTTTTTAAATAAATCCCCATTTAAACCTCTTACTCCTGTTTTTCGGTTAGTTATTACATAACATCAAACATGCAGACTTTACACATATATGGTTCACAAGGATGCCAACTATCTGCAGCACAGCAGCCGAGAGAAGGCTCCAGTCTGTTTGTGCACTCACGTACAGTTCTTCAGAGCCCTTCAGGGGGTTTATATTCAGTCCTTTGGTCACTGGTGTAAATGTTGAAGCAGCTACTTCTAATTCCAGCTGTTTGCTGGCAGTGTGTCCTGTGCCCTGGCCAGCCTCAGCCTCGCTGACTGGACTTTTCTGTCTCACAGGGGTCATGGACAGTTCATACCTTATGGCAAACTTTATTCCGTGTCGCCTCAAAACCACATCCTCTTTGACTGGCCATTCAGGACTCTGCCTTCTCATAGAAAGAGCACATTGTGAACCAATGGTGTGAGAATAACGTGAAAAGGCCTTTCTATCCTCTAAGAGTCACTGTTTTTATTTCTTGGAATGTGTAGTGTATATGCTTGAAATTACCATGAGATGGAGAAAAAATAAATAAGAAATAACAACTCATTCAAAAATGCATCTTAACCAATGTGAAACTCAGGGAACAGCTACAGTTGCATATAAAAATCCACAGATATCTCCCAGTGAAGGTTCTCAATCGTTAAAGGATATCTAGAGCATGAAGCAAAAGGCAGCTGCAGACCTGAAGAAGTGTTCTGAATGAGTGGTGACCGATTGTTTTCAAGAATTAAACAGCAAACCCATAGATGCTCTGACGTAATTGCAAGTCTGACCTAGGATCAGTAAAATTAGGAGCTATTAGCAACACCAACAAACTATACTGTTGGCATCAATATTAACCTGTCCTAATACACGTCAGTCTCACTATGTATTTTCAAAACCAAAGGCCATGTTAGTTTTTCTAATCATAATTTAGCTTTTCTCTCTGATGCTGAGCCCTCAGCTGAACATCAATGCTTCTTGATTTTAGCAATTTAAGATTATTTTTATTATCAATTAATCTGCTGATTATTTTTTCAATTATCCAACATAGGGCTGCGACTAACGATTATTTTCATTTTCGATTAATCT
This sequence comes from Macquaria ambigua, assembly GCA_008360985.2. Lineage (NCBI taxonomy): Eukaryota > Metazoa > Chordata > Actinopteri > Centrarchiformes > Percichthyidae > Macquaria > Macquaria ambigua. The sequence continues at coordinate 581,651 of VMKM01000094.1, read as the reverse complement.
GCAGATTATTTTCACAATCACAATGTCAAAAAAAATGTGAAAAATGCTCATCACAGTTTTCCAGAGCCCAAAGTGACGTCTTCAAACTGCTTCTTCTGTCCGACCAACAGTCCAAAACCCACAGACTCTTCATTTACTGTCAGAAATGACAAAGAAAAGCAGCAAATCCTCACATTTAAGAAGCTGGAACCAGCAAATATTTGCTTTTATTTGCTTTCTTTCGATCGACTAATTGATTAATCGACTAATCGTTGCAGCTCTAATCCATCCCGTTCCCGGTGCCCAAGGTGATGCCTTGTTTTGTCCTACAACCAGTCCAAAACTCAAAAGAGACTAAATGTACAATGATACATGACAAAGAAGAGCAGCGAATACTTACATTTGAAAAGCTGGAACCAGAGAATGTGTAGCATTTATTAACCATTTTTGCTTGAAAAATGACTGAAACTATGAATTGATTATCAAAACAGTTGCCAATTATATTTCTGTCAAAAAATCTCTCCTTGATGCTTTGTGGAGTTCAAAGCATTAAAAGCATAAAAATGAAAGAAAAATAAAATGTGTCATTTGTCTGCACACCAGTATTTTTCTGTTGTACTGTAAAGTAGAGCTAAAACAATTAGTCGATTAATGGACAAGTCGATCAAGAAAAAAATGAATCACCAACTCTTTTGATAAATGATTAATCGTTTCATTTATCAAGAAAAAACTCCAAATATTCTCTGGTCCCACCTCTTAAATGGGAGGATTTGGTACTTTTCTCTGTTTTATATCATTGGAACTATAATATCTTTTGAGTTTTGGACGTCTGGATGGACAAAACAAGACATCTGAAGAGGTCACCTCAGACTCTGGTACAGTTTTCTGACAAGAAATTATTAACAGATTAATCAATATTGACTGTAATTGTTAGTTACCTTCCTATTGTAAAACACCAAGTTTTTTCATGTTACATGCCGCTGAGAAACAACTCTAAATAGGTGACACAACTCTTATACTTCATGCTTACGTCTGAAACACAATTTCATTGAGCTTAACGTTTCAATAAATTGGAAATGGAAATGAATTAATTTTAGCTATGCTTACCTAAGTATGACACCACAAAGCATCTGATTGTTGTGAATCATTATGGCTCAACATCACAGGTCACACATACCGCAAATGAATAGGAGCACTGCCCAAGACAAACATGAGTTTATGCCAATATGTCAACATTTATGAACCATCCTCTTGAGCTGGTTCCACTCTCCCGTCTCTGTGCAGAGTCTGTGCCCAGGACACAGGGTGCACATCAGGTTGTAACCCGTGGGAATTCATTAAACATAATAGAATGACAAGGTGCAAACACAGCAGGGTCTGAAGACACACATTACTGTATCTTAACTGCTTCCTTTGGGTACTTATAACAGTGCAATCAGGGGAACTGTTGGCTGGTGCTGCAGATGTAGAGGAGCCACTTTCCCATTTCAGTTTCACTGCTGGTAGCAAGAAGAAAGCAGGTCTTGTACGCTTTATGTAAATTATTGCACCCTAAATGGCCAATTTTGTAATATATTGTTCTCATTTTCTATGGTTCTTGATTGTTTGTTGTTGTTTTTTTATTTTATTTTTTTACACAGACCAACTTGTGACTGCATCAAGTAGGGTTTGCCACTTCTGAATGAATGTATGAAGAGAAACAAGAAGTACTGGTTGAATACCAGAAATCTCAGTCAGCTGATGAAGTCAATCAGACAGCCAGCAAACAGCCCATTCCAGCCGGGGCTGTGTCAAAGGGGGAGCTTTGTCCGTAATTACAATGAACGCATTCGATATAAATGTAATAAATTAGCTGAAAATGAAGTGTATTTACCCTTGAAACAGTGAGGTCTGTCATCAGCTGTTCAAAGGCCCGCGTCTCCTCTGCTTGCTTCTGGTTGTGCAGCGCTATCTTTTCGCTGAACTTCCTGGGGTTTGAGCCACCTGTGCCCGGGGAGCCGGACATTGTGCGGGCCGCAGTTTTACAACTTCAGCAGCTACTTGGAAAAAGTGGAAGACGGTGCTGGGAGTCTATTTTTCAAAGTCTCTCAGTGAGCGTTGCTGTGAACCCATCGGTACATAGTACACATTACTGGTTTGGCCAAAGTTAATTCAGAGTCAACTCTGTTGCCTGCAGTATCAGAACTGGTACTGGTACTGTAAGCCGAGCTAGTAGCTAACGTGGCTAAGCTAACGTCAAAGCTCCGGTTAATAAAAGTTGTTTTCTTATGCTTATAGAGCCGAGTAAATAAAGCCTTTTAAAGTTATGTGTTTGCGAGTTAACTCTAATAACTTTAATACAGACTGTCGTGTTGATTAAAAGAAGTTAATGGTACAATATAACTTCATATTGACATACTTCCAGCGAACCACTTGTTTGAATCACTTTAACATCACGTTAGCTGTCATTGCTAACATAACGTTGGAGGTGAACGGAGAGCCCACTAACAGCTGCAGCTAGCCAAGTTAGCTAAGCTGCTGTCAGTGCCATCTCAACGATTTTGACAAACGCACTTTGCCAACTTGTCGACACTCGACCTCGGTCAACATCAAACAGACATGCATTAGAGGCGATCTGTACCAAGAGATTTAGCCTGGCGTTAGAGAAAGTTGTTAGCCTCTTTAGCTAAATCTCGCTACTAACGTTAGCAAAGCTCACGAGCAGTTGGGCAAAGGTTTGCTCGGTAAATTGTTATTTCAACAAGTGTCCGCTGGGTCTTGTCCGCACTTAACTGAATTCCGAGTTAATGTTAACCCACAAACTGATTAACAAGCAACCTCCAAAACCTAAATATTCACACGTGATGCGGGAGCATAATCCACAATTTCACCCTTAAATTGATATCACAGCGCTTCGGAGTCGAGTCTCTTGTGTTAATCCACGGACAGCAGAGAGATTTCAGACAAACTCCGACCCGACGACTCCATGAAGATAAACAATCACCGCCGACAGAAAATCTTGTTTCTTCGTCGCTTGCTGAATCAGAATTCTTCTGAGAAACTGCTGCTAATGTTTTCAGCTTATTAGCCGTCGGTTGACAGGGCTCGTAACCGCAACTCAGATCCGCTGGCGTGTTATCCTCATACTACTGCGAGAAAAACATTGCCTCGTTAAACACCATCAGTACCCGCAATGTCCACAGGGCGGCGACAAAGTGACCCCATTCTCCTTGCTCTCTGTGGGATAACTAATGACTGTTATTATCAATATCTTTGGGGAAAGAATACCAGGAGGAGGGCGCAGTAAATAATCATTCCAATAGATGGTCTGGGTTCAGATCAAATCCTGCATCTGGCAGAGTCCCTGCCAGCTCTAGTGTGGTTTTCATCCCAGTGGAGGAAGTCCATAAGAATTTCTTCATATTGCAATTTTCAACATCCATCATTTGTACTGTGCTTTGGCAATACTGTATTTCGTTATGGGCTTGCCAATAAAGCTATTTGAATTGGAGTTTGAAAGTCAAATCAAAGTGGGTTTACTCCTATCTGAGTCAATAAAGTAAAATGATTTGAAAATGATTTTATTATAAAAACCCGCTCATGGATGCACTATACAAACGGTTTGTACTGGTGTGGCTTGCATGTGTCAGCTTTATTTCTGAAGCAACCTAATATCAGATAGACTTTTATGGAAGTACTCTAAACTGGCACACAGTGGTGGAAGAAGTATTAAGATCCTTTACTTAATACCACAATGTAAGAATACTCCATGACAAGTAAAACGGAAGTATAACCAGCAAAATATACCTTGTATATCAAAAGTAAAAGTATTCAATATATAGCAGCGTGTCATCTTTTATAATATTTGATTATTAATATGTAAGCAGTATTTTAATGTGTTAACTGATTGAGAGGGGGTTGATTTTAACCGCTTTATGTACTGTTGGGTAGTTGATCTATAACCATGCATCATATTTTACAAAGTAATGATGTGTTTTGTATGTAAAATCTTCTGTAACAACAGCGGTCAAATAAATGTAGTGGAGTGGAAGTATAAAGTAGCATGAAAGTACCTCAAAATTGTACTTAAGTACAGTACTTGAGTCGATGTACACTTTGCCTCTGTAGAGCTTTATTCTAAGACAGGTGAAATACATTTAATGGACTGTGAAAGAGAGCAAAAAATGTACAGAGAGCACGGCCTCTCTCTTATGGTCAAATAACAGTGTCAACCTCTGATCAGGGGCGACTTCACATGAGACACAACATCTAGTTCAATAAGGTCTGCATGGAATCTCAATTTAAGGCGTCTTGAAATAAGTCAAACTCTGATACAATATGACACTTAAGTAAAAATCGGATGGTGTAGAGTGACATCTACTGGACCCACAAGTCTACTTACTGTAATACTGCACATCCTCACTTACATGATCTGTCTCAGGTTTTGCAAACATCAACTACAGCATAACGTGGACTGACAACATATAAAATATAAATAAGGGCAACTTTGTCAAATAACTTTCAACAAGACATTATAAAAATCTCTGTATTCAATGTTCAGCATACATTTCTAGATCTCATTGTGTTTTACAGATTAACAGACATGAAGTTGTGTTTTACTAAACTGAATATAACAATCTGTGTTTCAGTTATATGAGATAAACAGCCCGCGAGAGATATAAAGAAGTATCATTTCCAGTACATTATTACGTCTGAGAAAGCCAATGACTGAGCACATCTGCACAGCTCTGTGTGCTGAAAGTGGAGGAGCACCACGTCTTTCCCGCTTATGAATGTCAGAGCCTAAAGCAGAAATGCACTGCAGGTCAGTTCAGAGCACCAGGGCTGCAGTCATGGCCAGCTCAGTGCAGTCCGAGACATACCAACATCCTGACTTTGTCGAGAAAGATAGGAAAGACTGCGTAGCCGGATTAGTGCCAGCACAGACTGGATTTGAGTGGTGTAATGTGACTTTGTCATACTTGTGCAACAAATTCAATTCTAAAGTTATTTATATTAAAAAAAAACACCCAGTTTTGAGTGCAATAGCTCAATATGAGCATGGCAGTTTTTTTTGCAGTTCTTGTCAAATACCATGTCTGCTGATGATATTTGTGTGTGTTTAGGATGGGTTGAAGTGGGTCAAATCCAAATCAAGAGATTCAGGAGAGTTGAATCATATTCAAATCTAAATATGTGAAAAATACTTCAAAATAAAATATGGTGAAGATATCTTTAAGTTTTTCTTTCCATATCGTCTCAAGCAGCAACACAAAATAAAGCACAATACGGCCCAGAGGAGACAGTCGTTGAGTCCAAGACCAGGTCAGGACTTGCAAAATGCTGCCTCATGTACCACAGCCCTGCTGAGAAGTACGCTAGCACTTTGGTATTGACGGATGAGATGTTTATCAGTCAGGTGAGCAAATAAACTAACAGCTAAGGAAGACACAAAAACGTGATCTCTTTACATAAAACATACATTTTTATAATTAATCAAAGCCCATGCACAAGATATTACATAATATTTAAAGCAAAACATACAAATCTTAAACCTCTGACCTAGCTGCAGTTACAGACAATAAAGACAGCGAGGAAAAGACTCCCGCAAGCTTCTGTGGTGTGCAGGCTCGAGTCGCACAATGGATGTGTTCCATTAAGAATAGAGCACATATGGTGATCCACGTAATAAAAAATAATGCACATAAATTTGCATAGGCACGTAAGAGAAGTGCAGTAGGGAATGTGTAGGAGAGCCAGGATGGTTCAGGTCAGGGCCTTCTGCAACCCTCAAGGTGGGTTTTGTGGTTTAAATCAGTGTCTGTAGCCCTTGGATCCCGTCTTTTTCTATTTCCCGTAAAATTTCTTGTTGAGCAGGAAAATGAGCAGGTTGACGTTGATGGTGGCCCTGTCGAAGAGCTTCATCACCGCCACGCCTTCGTACTGCAGCTGGAGGAGATCCTGAGAAACAAAGCAACAAAATAAATCAGTCACAGCTAATAATATGTATGTCTCTATAACATGTACCAATGTTCACTTTCTGTCTACTTTACTAAAGACACGAAGAAGAAATAATACCTGATATTCTAACTGTAATGTCTCCAAGTGCACGCCCATTAACTTGGCCTTCACATCAAAAACTCCGACAGTCTCTGATGGAGAAATCTCAAAAATAACATTCTTGAACCTGCGAAGAGAGAAGAACAAACAGGAGGAAAGACTCGTAAATGTGGAGAAAAGGAGTAACTATGCGACAAGAAACGGATCAACGGAAGCCCACACTGGTTCTTGAACTGTCATGAATTCAACTGAAACTGCTGAAACAAAGCAAACAAATGTTTTTTCACAAATGACAATGACGGACGTTTAACATGAAGTTGGATATGTCACGTTTTGATATTTAACGTTGCATAAAATAAGAGCGTTAAGCTGCATGACAGGCAGCCAATCAGCAGCTCAATTTCATTACAGCAGCCAGTTTAGATAAAGTCTCAAACAAAGATTAAAAACTGCCTGGCGGGCGTAAATTTTGAGCCTTGGGTTTGCGTTAAAGGAGGCAGAACTCACTGGTTGGGCTGCAGATCCTCTATCGCGATCAGCACGCCCTTCTCATGGAGGCGAGCGGCGGTGTATTTCTGTGAAACCTGCTTACTCTTTTTGGCCTTGTTGTCGCCTGGTTTCTTTGACAACCTGAGAAGAGAGAGAGAGAAAGACAAGCGTACAGTTCAACATAATACCATCTATTAGCAAGCGCATGGTATTTATGGCTCTTCAAGTCTCACTATTTCAAACCTGAGCTGCATCATTCAGCATTTCATATTATTCTTTGAAATACCACAACATCTAGAATTATACATTTGTCTTATAATACAAATTCAGTCCACAGAAGAGTGTGCTATCTTGCCAACAGTCTTACCAACAAAGACAAATAAAACAGTTAATTAAAAAAAAAAGGTAAAGAATGATACTGAATAAAATAAAATAAAAGTAAAGATATAAAAATAAAAGGAGTGGATGTCTATAACCCTTTGTAACTGTTTCAGAGACACGTTTCATTGAGGTGTTTATTTGATATGTTTCTGTCATAAATACATGATTATTTGAGTTCATATACTCATTAAAAATTGATTAATGTAATATAAATAAGATTTTTTGTAGTTTTCACGGTGTCTGATGACGAAAGAGAGAGAGACAAAATAAATCTTCAAAAGACATCGGTATGAAGCATGACACTCCTGTCAATGAACAAACTGTTGTATCTATAGAGGGTCTGTCTGTATTCTGGTTCTATAAATCACGTGTGACTAAAGAGTAGGTGGGAAACCAGTAGTAGTGAAGAAGGTGGGATTCTTACTTGTTAATATTTTAGTTTTTAGCAGTTGAAGTTATTCAGAAATATTTTGTAGAACTTACCCTCCTGTCTTCTTAATGAGAATTTTATTTTCTCTAACTCTAAATCACTTCTTTCTCCCAGTTTGCATGGGTCTTTAAAATACTTCTGTGCAGCCTTTGTGGCAAGTATGAATATTGCACATTCACCATGTAGGAGGAGGAGATTCATTCTTATTCATCATCATGTTTGGAAAATGATCATCAGGGGACCGAAGGTAGGTCTCCAAGAACGGGGTTGTATTTGGCACTAAGCAAATTAACAGGCCCTTTACTCTGGCCTTCATCCGGTATTTATCTCTGCTGTCTGTTCAGTTTACACAGTAGATAAATATACTGCCAACCTGATGTGAATCTGTTTTATATGTATGTGATCTGATAACACAGAAAAACGTCCCCACTGACCAACACACACCTCAAAAGGGGGGAGAACCACTATTCTGGTGGTTTAGATCCTGGTCCTTGGTACCCACAGTGCTGGTTTTGTATCTAACCAGGCAGCAGCTGTGCTTAATTGCATTCTGCACTCCAAGGCTGCAGTCGAATAGTCTCTTTAGTTTAGGAAGGTTCCTACCTGAGTGAAATGACCCAGAAGTATCTACATGGCAGCTATGATAAGAGCTGCTTGAATTCTCTATATGCTAAGGAAAAGTGCTTCAATGCTTCCTGTCCTATCTCCTTTAGCATAAGGTACACTGGACCATCCTTTACCAAAGGAAAGGAGATAATGCACAACATTTAAAGCGACCACGGAAGACCCACATCAATAACATCCGCCGTACGTAGCCTAGTGTAAGTGCAGTGGGATTCTCTTAGCACCACGGTTGTCTTTTCCTTTTGTCTTTGCCCTTATGAATGCTCCTTTCTGTGTCTCCAAACTAAAACAGAGGGGGAAAAGTTGTTGTGGAGCTCTACTCAGACTACAGGTCCCGCCCACTGCCCCGGCCCACCTTCCAGCCCTACACCTGGGATGTAAACACTTACCCGTCCCCAACCCCCGCTAACCCTACAGCTTGAAATATAATTCCTGTCTTGTAAGTGCACCATACAGATGGCAGTGTAACTGTGCTAACAGATAAGGCTTCTGTCTGCAGTTTAATCATGTTCACATGTGGGTTGTTTGGCGTGTAAACAGGAATCCTGTATGTCTCACCTTTAAAGGTAGACGTAAACACGCAGAAAGAAAATAAATAAAATCTGATATAAGTTCAAGTTTTGGAGCACTACAGAACATGTCCCAGTGGAGATTGTTATGAGAAGACTGGTGGGAGAGAACTACAACGTGAACTGTTAGAAAATGAAATGCCACTCACTTGCCCTTGCTGGCCAGGTTGTCCATGCACGTCTTGATGTACTGATTGTAAGAATCAATCTGAACATTGTAAAAAGTGGTCTTTGAATTCAGGGCGGCGTTGGTCTGCTGAAGTCTCACCAGCTCCGCTTTCCTGCGCTGACGATACCGCCTCTGATTTCTGATGTCCTGTAACACACAAACGCATCGCATTTAAATCAAACACTGAGGAGACTGTTGTTTTAATTGTCCACTTCCAGAGATTTTTTTACCTTGGCTATGTCGTTGATGAGGTCCTGATAGCGGTTCTGGGGGTCAACCTTCCCCAGCTCTGCCAGCCTCTGCAGGTTGCTCTTGATCTTGTCCTTCTTGCCCTGCAGAGTCAGGCTGTCGTCCACCACCGGTTTGACCTGCTTCATCTTCTCTGGAGTCTTGGCATCTCTGATGGCCCTCCTCTGCATGGCACGCTGGTACTCTGTTTCCTGTCGTCCAGGGAGACAAGATGGATTCTAGTTATTATAGTTTCATATTTGTAAAGAGCTGTAAAACATATATCTTTAGAATTCAGGCAATTCAATACTTCACTTCTGTTAGCCTTGTTTACTGCATGTTAAATTAGCTTTAATTTTCAGCTGTCATTTTAGTATGTTTAATTTTTTCCCTCAGTGTCGCATTTAGAAGCATTTATTTTGATGTTTGCTTAAATTGCTTGGCATGTACTTCACCAATACATAAATATACTATCTATTATGATAAGTTGGTGGACTCGCAGTAAATAAATGAGACTGAAGACATGTTAGCAGCAATACACCTATCTGGTATTTAATAGCATCATTAGTTACATGTTATTTGATATTCCAACACAGCTGCTTCTGTTGGGAAGAGGATGTTGTCATAAAGGTGGTGGGCACTTATCTACTTGTCATATCTAAAAAATTCAGTTAGCATTTCACTGCCTACAAAATAAAGTTAGCTGTTGCTTTTAAGCCTGTTTGCAAAGGAAGCAGACACAGAGAAGTAGCACCCTCTTCCTGTTTTGTGCCATAAAGCAATCCAGTAGTTTTCTACCCAGATGCAGCGTAGACAAAGCTGCTGGCCGACCATCTTGTGGTAAGGGTCTGATTTACACATCAGCAGTGTACTGTAGCAGCTTAGTTTGTTGGCCCTAAATCTTATTTCTGACCTGTTCTGTGCCTGCTGGTAAGTCCAGGATCTCAGTCAGAGTCTCCCCAGGCTGGAACCTGATCACATCCACAATGAGCCTCTTGGTGCTGAAAAGAAACAAAAAAAACCCCAAACATTTAAGAAACCGTTCTGAAACAACCTTATTAATCTGTTAGCTTGAATGGACAGCATGAACTCACTTGAGCAGGAGAGTCTTGGCGTCCATCTCGACATTGGCCTCACCAGGGACATCAAATTTGTTAGTGAGTGTGAGGGAGACCTCGGTCTTCCCCATCAGCTCTTTGTTGGGGTCGTCAGGAGGAAGAGGATTTTCACCTGAATGAGACAGAGAGCCGGTCAGATGAGGCGACAGCGTGCTCAAAAGGATCAGCTGGTAATATGCTGCTGGGTGGTGTCTGTTAATGATTGATCTCATCTTCATGTGTAACCTGTTGATTTAAGGTGAGGTCACACATTCATATGGGGTTAAAAAAATGACCAGATACTCTTTACTTCCAGTTACTTATAGAATTGATTTCAGTGCTGCAGCTGGAATATAAATCATCCAGTAATCTTGGGCCAAAATACATCTCTGATCTCCTTGAAGAATATAAACCCAGCAGGGCCCTCAGATCTTCAGGAAGCAGTCAGCTGGTAGAACCTCGAGTCAGAACCAAACAGGGTGAAGCTGCTTTTAGCTGCGATGCTGCACACAGATGGAACCGACTTCCTGTGGATCTCAAATGACTTCAGCCGCTTTCAAACCTGAATTAAAAACTCTGCTGTTCTCCTGCACCTTTGCTCGATTGGTTTCTCTACTGCATTTTTATTTTCTTTGTTGCACTGACACCTTACATCATTTTACTGCACTGTAACTGTATTTTATGAATTTTAAAATGTCATTTTATTTTCTCTTAATTGATTTTATTCTTATTGTTTTGAATGTCACTCGTGAATGTCAACGTTTTTCTCTGCCTGTGTAAAGCACTTTGAATTGCCTCTGTGTGTTTAAAACATGTTTTTAATTGATTTATTTAACTATTTCAGAGTTGTTAAAGGTTCATGTGATCACAAAAATTCATCAGCGGTACAAATGAATTCTTTCTCTGCATAAATAATTGTTTTATTATATTATTTGAGTAAATAAGTTCTCAAGAAGTCATATTCTCATCCTGCTTTTCCATTTTGTGAATTAGTTTAATTCTTGTAAAGCTAATTTTTGCTGGACTGGAACCACGCTGACACAGAAAGCCCTCCCCGCCTCACTCCACTCACCGATGAGAGACTCTACGGTGGGAACCTCGCCCAGGTCCTCGAGCAGCTCATGGATGGGGTCATTGTGCTCTGGAGCAATGGCATCCTGATGGTCCAGCAGCAGCTAACAGGACAGAAGTACCCAGTCAGTACGTTAGACATACTGTAGAAGACAAAACCTCTCAAAAACATCTTAAAATTAACACTTTCGGTACTTCAGCACTTTAGCATGTGATCTGAGACAGAAAGAGCAAACGTGAGGCGGCCCAGACTCACTGTGTGAGTGTTGATAATCTCCCCAATGGAGATGTAGATGACGGGCTTGGTGACGGTGACCAAGTCCGAGTACTGATCCACATTGAACTTATCTTCAAGTGAGGGAACGTCACACGCTGCCAGGAAGAAACGCCTGCGATGGAAGATGGAGGGATGAAGTCAGACGAGCCAAGAAAAAAAACAATAAAATGCAAAGACAACACGAGAGGAAAAGGAAAAGAAACTGAGGAGAAACTGGAAAATGACTGACATCATCCTCAAGTAACTGAATGCTCCTTCTGAAAACACTTTAGCTTCCACACTCTCTCTTTAAACCACATCTGCTTCATACGTCTATAAAGATTAACATCAGACCTGAACTTCTGATAGGAGGCACTGAGATATTCATTGATGGGATTGAGATGGGCGTTGTCTCCCAGAAACATCTTGTTGGAGGCGGCGTGCTGCAGCATCTTGGCGACAGAGCCCAGGTTTCGCCGCTGCTCGGTGGTCAGCTGGCCCCCCGCCGACACCTCAATGATGTCGAAGGCATCGGGTGCAACGATGGCCGGGTTCATGTAGCGGTAATACAAGAGGTTCCCCACAATCTGGAAAGTCGAAATCAAATGAGTCAGTGAGTCAAAACATATTTTTCATGCTTTATGAGCCCTTTTTAGGATGAACAATATTACAATAAGCTCCCAAAACTGGAAAACATTAACTGAGCAAAATACATGAACATGTCCGACTTCAACTATTGATTAAACTGTTCAGACAGAAATGAAGTTATATTCAAAAAGGTGCTGTGTGATACAGGCATCAACATAAATACTAGTATTTGCAGCACTGAATTAAATCAACAAACAGAAATATAAGAAGCAGACATTAACCTACCATTATTTTCATTTAACTTAAGCCATGTAGCATTTGTTGTCATACAAAAAAAAAGCTGCAGATTACATCTTTGTTGGCATCTTGAGTTGAGATTTAAGGGTTTAATAGGTGCTACTGCAAAATGAGGAAAAGCTCTTGAGTGTGTTGGGACTCAGCTGTGTGCAGGAAGAGAGGGGGGGCCAGAAGAGAGGCATGGCTCGCCTTAATGTCAGCAGACAGAGGGAAGGAGGGCACCCCCACCCCGACAGAGAGGCTGCAGCTGGTTGGCAAGGTGGAAAGAGCAGAGCAACAGCAGAAAAAGAGGGGGAAAAAAGAGAAAGAAATGTGTAAGAAACAGGAGGGAAGGGAGAGCCAGGCAGAAAATGAGAGGAGAGAAACTGCTTTCAACGAGGAGGCCAGAGAAGAGGAGATATGTCTGTCCAACCTTACAAGGATTAAAGGGTCGGTTCACCCAATTTATAACAGAATTTTCTATCACAGTATGACTGCAAACTATCTGTATACAAAGGTTGTGGCTGACAAATCCTTCTGTATGCTTCAATTTTTGTCAGTGTGATCTGTTTTCAAATGTCATTTTTTGATGTTTTAAGTGCCAGAAATCAAATACCATCCATCTCAATTGCATTAGGGTTGTAGCATAAGTCTCAGTGTCAGAGATCTCACAATAATCTGCCACATCAAACTGAAATTATCTGCACAGAGTGACAAACATTAAGCCTACAAATTAAAGATGCAAACCTTGAGCAGCTCATCCTCTGTAGCATCTGGGAACTTCTCGTGGAGGGTGTCCTTCAGCACCTTGGAGATGAAACGCATCCCGTACCTGAAGGACAGTGTGAGACAGGCGGGGTTAGGCAGGGAACCAGCCAACTTGTGTCTGTATAAATGTGATCCATGCAGACAGCGATGCTGTAAACGTACGGGATCTTATCCACCGAGACGACTATGGCAGACAGGAATTTGTCAGTGATCGTCTTCATGTTCTTGATGGAGGCTTCCAGTCTGGTCCTCACCTCCTCGTGGGCCATAGCCTGCTCTGGAGTCACGTCATAAGGCAGCTTACTGTTGAGGACAGGGCGGGGCAGAAAGAGACGGAGGAAAGGAGGAACCATCAATGCTGATCATAACCTCTGAAGCCTTTTTAGCTAAATATTCTGTAGTTTGGAGAAATTTGCTAGTAACAAACAAAAAATCTGCCAGTGGCGTAAGTTATAACGACTTGATAAGATTTCTTGAAATTAGCATAAAACTCTACAGAACACCATCTGATCTTAAAACTACAGCAGCACTGTCGTAAACAAGACTTGAACAAAGAAACTCCATATATTAAATAAAGATAAGGTGCCTGAATCTGTTTTTACTGATTTTATAATATAAGATTATATGCTTATTAATTAATTAAATATATAGTTTTAGTTTTCTGTATAAATAAAGCTGCCTTGCACTGCCTAAGAAAAGTCAAGCCCAGTTACTCTGAAACAAGTTTAATGACGTAACACAAACGGTGCTTGACAAGAGTATTTAATACTGATAAGAGAAAATATTTAATCATCCTAAAATAAGTTCTATGGCTTTCTTGATGTTTTCCCTATGCACAGATCATTTATTCAGTAGAAGCCTTCAGAGGGAGCCGACAGGACTCCCATCACTCAGGTAACAGGACCACCTCCTCTCCAGCTCACCTGGCCTCTCCAGTCTGCGTCTCCATCTGGTTGACCCAGCTCTTGTAGATGTCCACCGGGTCGGTCTTGATGTTTAGCGTTTTGTCATCCATGATCTCCTTGACGACCGGTGCCAGGATCTGCCGCAGCGCGTTCTGTCCCCGGGCACCTCGGTGGAAACTCACCACCATCTTGATGACTGTAGGGTTTCCTGTGACGATCTCCTTCATCTGGTCCACTTTAGACCTGCGGACGGTTGTTAAAGGCAACATTTTACTGTGCATTCATGAACCAGGCCTCATCAGATTTACAACTGTGGTCATAAATTACTGTTGACTTGGTTTCAGTGTCTGTTTCTCACTTGATCTCCTCCTGCAGGGCGGTTTTGAAGAGCTTGAGCAGCAGGTACTCCTCTCTCTGGTTGGAGGCGTAGTTATACAGGGTGAAGATTACAGAGTCCATGAACTTTGTGGACTTATTCTGTGGCATCTGGAAGATCAGCTTGGCGAGATATGTGGGGTTGGTCTAAAAGGAAGCAGAAATTTGGTTAAATATTATTAGAGAGGTGTCGACTGGTGAGACAGCCGCCAGTATCGCCAACTTCAGCAGCAAAATAAGACTTGTTTTAGCCAAAAGAGAGATCCTGATTAAAAACACAAATATAATAACAAATATGTATCGTGACGTTACCTGTAACAGGTAAAAGAGGTACTGGTAGGCTTCCAGTTTGACCCTCTTCTCCTTGCTGAGGGCCTTCAGGCCTCCCTTCTGCTTGTTCATCATCATCATGTCGGACAGCTGGCCCTTGTTCTTCTTGGTCAGCTTCTTGCTGTGGGACACCACCTCCTGCAGCGTGATCTTGTTCTTCACCAGCAGGCCGATCTTGATGTCCATGAGGTTCAGGTCGTTCTCCAGCTGCTGGTTGGAGCGGATGTTGGTGACCACCTCCTCGCGGAGCCGCATCAGTTCCAGCTCCTCCTGGAAGTCCTGGTCGCTGTGGTCCAGCAGGTGGACGAACTTCCTCACCACCGCCATCGGGGGATCGTCAGCGTTGACTGTGTGAGGAAGGACATTTTGAGATGAGGGGAGTCAAGCGACCACCAAAACTGGAGACCAATTCACAGCACAAAAAAATGTCTTGTTGGGATCCTACTCACTCAGCGTCTTGTAGTCGTCTCTGGCCTTGTTGGCTCTAATGAAAGCCTGAATCTTCACCACATCTTTGATCTGCAGTGTAAAACAGCAATTACTCGGCTGATCAATAGTCTTCATTATAAACAGTACCGCAGGAATCCACTGTGAGTCGGAGTGGAAATGACTTCACACATGTCAGAGTGCTAAATGAGCCATCTGCCTCCCTCAAACCCCACAGGACACGGAGTAAATGTCAGCGGATGTGTCAGGGGAAATTTATGCACCGTGATTTAAAGCTTTTCTTAGACAACAGTGCAATTTGTTTACTTTAAACCCTCATTTTGGTGACAGAAAATTTACAATGCCTTGTCTTGGTTCTTTCAAATTGTCCAAAACTCAATTTGCAGCAAATTTTACATAACAAGACTTTAGGCCGTTAATACTCACGTGATCTTGGAAGTACTTCAGACGATCCTTATATTTCTTACGAGCTTGGTGCATCCGAACCATCGACTGGATCTGAGAAAGACAAAAACAAAATCCCTTAGTCTTAACTGCATTTATACTACCGATAATAATATTCAGATTACAAACATTGCATGATCATTTTACCTTGACAGCCTCATCAGTGTGGTCTTTCAGATACTGCTTACGGTCGTTGAACTTCTTCCTCTGTTTGTGGCCTTTCCAGTGGGCCTGAGAAAAAAAAACAGATTGAGAATCTGTATAATAATAATAATAATAATAATAAGTCCTGATAGCAGACAGAAGATTCGGGATGATGGTGGTTCTGTCTCACCTGTATGCATGTAACAGCTGGGTCTTGGGTTTTCAGGAAGTCCATCCGCTCCTTTAGACCATTTCTCACCAGGTAGCCACGGCAACGAGCTTGCAGCTTGGTGATTAGAGTCTCATTGGCCAGCCACAGCTGCTCTCGATTGTAGGCTGTGGTTACCCCGGAAACCACAGACTGACGGGAAAATAAAACCAGTTTAATGCGGTGTTAAAAAGCTACAGCCGTGCAGTGCTGCGCGGGGTACAGTAACCTACCTGGATGTCCTCTTTGTTGAGCTGGGTGTTGTTCTGTAGGAAGCCCTCTGGCTCCACCCAGGTGCCCTCCTTGGTGTTCAGGTTATAGTAGTAGTTGTGTCCTCCCTTCACCCAGTGTTTCACCCAGTCACTGTCATTATCTCCTGAAAAAGACAGCATGACAAGTTAACAAGATGGAGGAACAACTTGGGCTAATAATTAGCAAGAAGCATCATTTATTTCAGTAATGCTGTGCAGCAGGCAAAGCCCTTTGAAGTTTGGAATATAATTTCTAATTACAATACTGGAAGATTTTAAGTTTTTTCTTTTAAATCACATGTGAAAAAGCAGGTCAGTGCAGTTTGTAAGTAGAGCTGTACGTGTGTAGGATCAGACTCTCAGAGTAGGGAGGGTGACATTTGGATAGTAAATTACTCATCAGGCCAAATAGTGTTGCCTTAAAAACACGGGAAACCACTGAAAAGACGCATCATTCCTCTGAGTGTCATCAGAACTATCAACAGGCACAGCGCCTCACTTTTCTGATGGCATTAACTACCAAGTTGTGATAAATACATTCGGCCTTTCCCTTATTCATCCCTAAATTGTCTCCTCACCTTCTTTCTGTTTCTCGTCTTTGATCTTGACCAGGTCGTCCTGGTAGGTCTGAGCACACTCAGAGGTGACCCCATACAGTCCTGCCCCGGGATTACGCAGAGCAGCCAGGGTCTGAGCTGGATCGCCACTGTCCACCGCCTCGTTGATAGCCTGGATGGACTGCGAGACTGCGGATACAAACACAAACCTTTGCATTTGCTGCTCTTCACACCAACGACAGGAACACTTGTAGAGGGAATATATATAAAATGGGTCCAGTAAAATGAGTGTGTGCTCTTACACTGTAAGGCCTCCTGTGTGTCCTGGTTAGCCTTCAGAATGGCATCCTGGATCTCATCCAGCCACAGCACAGCAGAAGGGTCTTGGGTCTCCTGGAAGGACACGGGAAAATATGTTCAGAAACCAACAGTGCACAGCAAGCACATTCACCCACACACACACCATCTGTCCTCTAACTGATCATGGACGCTGCCAGTCTATTTCTTCTCCTCCAAATGCTGGAGCTTCATACCAAAATCGCACTGTTTTTAAAAAAGATGAATGCAAAATCATAAATGAAAAACACAATACAGCCAAGAATTAGTAGAGTAAGAATCTATAAGACCTGAATAAAACTATAAAATTGCATTCTTTCTCAGGCCACACATCCCTATTTATGTGTATATGATGCTTCTTACGCCTGCAGGTACGGTTGTTGTCAGCAGTGTTTGGTTTGGTTTATTAACGACATTCTAATATATTCATAAAATACAACATAACAGCCTTCGTTAGGGATAGAACAGTCCAGTCCTGGACTTATTTCCATCGTTGTCCCTGGTGTTTTCACCGTCCACCAGCCTTTATCAAGATGAAAACAGGCATTAGTTTCCCTGCCGCTGGCTAAAATAGAAATAGCCAAATATTCAGCATGAGCATCACACAAGAAGGCTGAGATAATTGGTTCATTAGCAGCCTTTTTGTACTTATAAATATGGTGAATTAAATAGCAAATACATCCATACTCCTGGCATGCGGTTTTTGTCTCAGGCTGACTCATTTTTATTCTACTTTTAAAAAATCAACAAGAGTGGGTTTCACTAATTCTCCCTGCCAGTTCTCATATAAACCACAGTCCTATAATGTATGATAACTACAGTATATGTTATAAAAAAATACAACACATCAGACTTTGTCAGGTGGAACAATGGAACAATTACGCTGACAAGACTAGGAAAGGATCCCTACAGAGACAGACTTTCTTCTTCCTGCAACAACTCAACCTCTCACGAGATTTCAGAACGAGACTTTCTGTTTCTGGTGAAACAAAAAGGATGTTACTCTTTAACAAACGGTCTGTCTCTGTAGGGATCCTTTCCATAATGTTGTTAGACACTTGGAATAACAGTCTGAGCCTGTCAGTGGCTAAAACAAGCACTTTTAGTGGATGTATTTTTCACGGGAGCACTTGCCCCAAAGGATTAAGTTGCAGCCATTGCAGCTCGTGCATTGATGCTGGCAGAGGCAATCTACTGGACCAATTCCAAAACCTTTGGTACCTATTAGTCATTTTGACCCCCAAATTTGTAAAAATAGGGCCCAGGTTTAAAAATACCAGAGTTTCCCTTAAGTCCTTTATCGTTCAGCTGTGGGTTAAATGTGTCAACTGTTTCATCATGGCCGCACCCAGTATTCAAATTACAATATCTCTTATAGCTGCACTGTATTCTGGTTTATTTTTCTGCTACAGTGGGTGTTGCTATCTATGTCTCTGTGATGGATGCCTTTGCTCTTTGCTCCTGTAGCTGCATGCTGTCACACCAACTACATTTGGCCAGTTATCCACAGGAACACCACAAACAGACCTAAAAATGCAAGATATGTCCCCAGTAGATGTGTAAAGTGTGGATTTTTCCTTTATGACCCTTGATTCCATTCACTCACCATACAGACCACACCAAGACCTCAATACTGAATTCAACACTATATTAATATGAACTGTAGTTACACCTCACTGCATCCAGATGGCGCACTCTGTCACTGTATACACTGTGTGGTGGCTAGTTGCAACTTGCTGCTGCTGATTTCTAAAGCCAGATTTGGTTTCGGCCTCCCCCACCATGTGTCCCGCCCCTTCACGTTGTTGCTTCAGGGTAGATGAGAGGTGTGTGTATGTGTGTGAAAGAAGTGGGCGGGTAAGACTGATACCTGATCTTGAAGATTTCTTATGCAAGGGGCAGGGGGGCTGGCAGCTAACATCTGCAACAGCATGCACCAGGAGTCAGATAAGCTCCATCTTTATAAGTAAACAAAGCCGTACCTGCATGGACGAGCGCTGATAAGTGTTTGTATGTTTGTACTTGGCGCTCTAATTGGTATTTGTGGGTGATGATGATGATGAGTCACTGCAGCAGGCGGGAGGCGCTAGACAGGGTGTGGTGCCAGAGTGGGGAGGGTACTGGAGGAGGACTTGGTCATAGTTCATCACAAGTTACAGGCTCATCATGGAAATAAAGGAAGTGAAAGCTGAGGGGGTTGAGTAGTTTATAATTCATCTCTCTAAACTTTTCTTCTGCGCAACACCTTTTTTTTTTACTTCCTTAGAAACCAAGAGCTCATTCACACGTCTTTAGGCACACAAGCATGGGAAGCTTGAAAACACACACACACAGAACAACGCACATGACTAGGCTGAAACGTGTACAGTCCCAGTCGAGATTGTTGCAGTTACAAAGTCAAGTGATAACCATCTGAAGGGGCATACTGTAACAGACTATATTCGGCTTGTTAGTGAGTAGAGTCTGGGCAGGACTTCCTGCTGCTTATCTAGGCACAGCCCTCAGCCCACAGTCAAAGCCAGCTTCTGCCTGACTGTCTTTCAGACTAACTGTTCTAATGCTGCAGAGTTAATGAGGCGACACCAAGAAGCCAGTCACTAATTGAACCGCAGGCAAAAAAACAAGCTTTGTTGTTGCTTCGTCTTCAAACTCTGCTGACCTCAGATCACTTGGAAACACCCCTCGCCTCCTGCAGCCTGACTACATGTTAGCCATGTGGGTCTTTCTCCTCAGTCAGTCCCTGCTCCTCTAAGCTGCCGGCAGCCCTCTGATCCTTCCCTCTCAGCTGGGGAATATCTCATCTGCACTGACCCTTTGAAACCCAACAGGAAGCTCACGCTGCTCTAACCACTTCCTCTGTCTGTAGCTCATCACCTCAAACAGCCATGTTCGCTAATCAACAACCAGAGGATGGTGTGTGTACCCGTGGGGCTGGCCCATTTAATATAATGGTCAGCTTTCTGCCCTTTTATGGAAGCAAGTGACTGAGGCCCGGCTTGTTATTTCCTATGCCTGTGAAATCGGCAGGAAAATAGTTTTCTTTTTTCCCCCTCTCCTAATTTTTTTCTGGGTCCCGTTATAAAAGTGTGACAAGTTCCCACATGATGTATTCTGGGATTTAGATGTAACTGATGGCTGTTGACTTTTGAAACAGTGTGGGCTGTGGCCAAGAATTGTCCAACCTTGATAAGAGACTTCCTGTATCTGTATTTACACAAGAAAAAACAGACTCCGTGCTAAAATGGATACACTAAGAATTGTTCTATTTACAGACCTTGTTCTTAAGAAATCAGGAGCGAGCATTTAACACTTTTTTGAAAACAATGCCCAGTCGCTTATTAGGGTTTTTCACCTCCTCTGCACCTTTGCGCACTGTGGTAAAACCAAACCAAGCTCCTGCCGTCTGACCTCACCTGCAGCTCTGTTGGCCTCTGCTTCTCCTACGACAGGAAAACAACCCAAATATGGACGTCTTCCTGTGACATCGCATGCAAATGCACACACACAAGAACCAAATTCATCAGCTCGCCTCACTCAAGCAACGATAACACAGGCAAATGAGTCAGAGAGAGCAGGGTGTTGATGGACCGCTTTCGAGAGAGACGGTGCTTCTTCTCAACGTGAGTCGTCCTCTGGATTCAGAGACGCACGTAAACAGAAAAGACAGGTCAAGCTTCAGAAAAGTGAAGAGACAGAGAGGGCGAGGAGGCTCAGGCAGACAGGTCAGATACAGACATAAAACAGGAAGTGAGTGGGGGGAAAAGATGATCACACTGTGACATCAGCAGCAGTCTGGTTGTGTCATCTGGTGCTCAGAGGCCTGAGTCACATGGAGCCATCTGCAACCACGATGGGTCTGGGATCCCACTGAGTTATGACCACACATCACAATAATACAGCTATACAGCAGTCGGGTATTACAGCGACTTAACACATGAAATACTGTATTTTGTTTTTAAACTTTTGAGGCCTTCAGGTGATGTAATGCACCCTGATGAGGCCTAGAACTCTTTGGCATTGTTGCCTGAATGAATGGCTGGTTGCTTTTGCTTTTCAAGCAAAAATGTCAAACTTTTTCTGCTTCCAGCTTCTTAAATGTGAGGATTTGCTGCTTTTCTTTGTCGTTTCTGACAGTAAATGGAGAGTCTTTGGGTTTTGGACTGTTTTGGCAATTTGAAGACGTCACTTTGGGCTCTGGGAAACTGATGAGCATTTTTCACAATTTTTTTGACATTTTATAGACGAAACGATTAATCGTGAAAATAATCGGCAGATTAATCAATAATGAAAATAATGGTTAGTTGCAGCCCTAGGGGACACGCATTGTTCGGAAAAAACTATTAATCTGAGGGTATGAATTACTAATGCAAAATACTAATTGTAATTCAGGTGCATGAAATCTAAAAAAAATGCCCTGATACTTTTGCTGGACTTGAGTATTTTGGAGGCAGGAGGATTTTAAGCTCTTATCCAGCAGCTTACTGCCTGAAGTAAACCAAATATTGAATCTCAAACAGCTGTACATTTTTGGCCCCTGACAGCTTGTTTGAGGTCCTCTTTTACACTTATAATAAAATATTTACAATACTTATAATAAAAATCACAGATATGTATCATGTGCCCAGTCACATGGTGTACAGCCCTGACAACTTTCAACTGTATGAGCTGCAGTAAAAAGCCCGTCAGACGTCTGGATGTAACTGTAGCCAGGCGCTGTTTGCATGAAGTGTTTGCATAATGCTCACCTGAATACCAGACACATATGGAAAAGCAAATCACAAAGGGAGAGAACAGACCCAGAAACCTGTGCATGTTGTGTGTGTGTTATCTTACATGAGCCTTCTCTCTGCGGGCCTCCAGCAGTTTATCATGGTAGTGCTGAGCCACAGACTGGTCCACATCTGTGAGCTTGGCTGAGGGGTTCTGCAGCATGGACAGGGTCTTCATGGGATCCCCTTCATCCAGGGCCTCGTTGATCAGTCCGATGGCAGCGATACCTGCAAATACACAAGCAGACGTCACGTACAGATGGACCAATTAAAACTCTGTGAGGTATGATCACAGTATAATATGGGAGGATGAGTAGGAAGATTAAAAAAACATTACTTTTTGTTTTTTATTTAATTGTCTTCTAAATGCAATTTCTTTCTTATCTTTGACTTTGTATTTGCTTGTTCTTGCTTTTTGTTTTTATACGTAATTTTAATGTTTTATTTTCTTAAAAGTCTTATGTTTAATGTATTTCTATGCCCCTGTAAAGCACTTTGAATTGCCGTGTGTCTGAATGGTGCTGTATAAATAAACTTGCCTTGTCATGGAGCCCACTATATAAATCATAAACTGTATTCTATTAAATAAAAATTGTATTGTTTTGAGATGTTTACCATCAAACCCTGGGCAGGTTACCTGTTAGCACACAAGCTATTAGCCTATTAGCTTATCTGGTAACCATTTGTAAACATCTTGACTTGATGAAGATCCAACTTGGATCAAAACGTCTATTTAAAGAGTGACGTAGATTTGGGCGTAAATGGACGCGAGCGCCTGTCTCTTACGTTCATGCTCCTCCTGCACAGCCAGGTTGACTTGGTCGATGCAGGCTTGAATGTCGTTCCAGGTCAGGTAGTCACAGCCCTCCTCTCTGGCCGCTGCCTTCAGACGCATCAGTTCATCCATGTACCTGAGGAACACACAGGTGCGGTGCTACATCAACGGCCTGCCTCAGTCCGTTCAAGAAACAGAAAAAACCTCAGACATCACTAACACACTGACTCCTGGTGTGTGTGCTCACCTCTGTGCATATTCATCCTCCACGTTACTCAGCCCAGTGACGGCGCTGGACAGCTGTTTCCAGAGGGCGGCTCGGTCTCCAACATCCATCGCCTCGTTCATCAGCACCACCGACGACAGCATCTCCACGGCAACGAGCAGCTCGGGGTGGGACAGCGAGCCCTGCGGGACACCGGACACGAATTTACCTCATATGTCAAAGTGCTAAATGAAGATTACCAGAGGCAAACAACATGTTGATGGTGTCTTGATTTGTTGATGTTGACTGGAACATCAAACAGGGTCTAAAGCAACTGCTATGTAGGTGATGAAGAGTTGCACGGTTTTCAAAATGGTTGGAAATGTTATGTCCTGTGTGCCTTACAGGTAGACTTTGTAGTAAGTTCTAACTACTAATAATAAGTAAAGTAATGTCCTTGTAGGTCTGCAGCTAACCATTATCTCCATTGTTGACTGTTTAGTCTATAAAGGGTTAAAGTTCAGACCAAAGATTTGCAATGAGTCAAGTTGAAACTTGCAACTATTTGCAACGCGCCGGTCTGCAACGTTCTGAAACCTGCCAGTTTACACCAATACAACTAGATGAGACGGTGTATTGTTTCCATAGCAACGACTCTCTGTACTTCCGCTCTATCTGCCGGCTTTTCTGGCTTTTCTTTTTTGTAGCTGGATATAAATTGTAGCGTCTAAAAATATGAATGAGGACTGTAAGAGCCATATAAAAAGAGTTGATAAGATGTATGTAGTGACTTAGTAGAAAAAATGTTGAAATGCTCCTTTAGTTATACTGCTGGTCACGTCACAGTTAATCAGTCTGCGGAGCAACTTGACAGGCAGAGTCTCAGGCGACGCCATCGGCTGGCTTCAGTCGAGCTGAGACGGGCCAGTTCACACCGCTGCAACTTTTCCCTGCAACGTTCTAAAACAGTTTCGTCTCGTCGCGAATCTTTGGTCTGAACTTTACTTAAGATGTAAAAAAATTGTTAAAAAAAAAAAATTCAATCAATAGTCCCCATAGCCCTGGGTAATGTCTTCAAATTGCTTGTTTTGCCCAACTGAAGATCCAAATCCCAAAGATATTTAATTTACAGCAAAGAATCTGAGAAAAAGCAGCAAATCCTCATGTTTTAAAAAGCTGGATACCAGAAAATGTTTGGCATTGTTTGCTTTATAAAAACAACTGATAATCAAAATTGTTCAGGATTCATTTTATTGTTAAAATGATTGACTGTTTCAGCATTTTGATAAAAAAATATAAGAAAGTAAAATGTTGGTGCATTTAATATGTACGTATGTTATCATTTGGAAAATTAGGCAACGAGTTGTTTTCATTTCAACGTGTCTCAAAGTCTTATCAGTTCAACATAAAATAAACTCTGCTATCAACAGAAAGGGCTAGACTGCCATAGCACACCTGTAGTAATATAAACTGTACAAAGGACAGTGTGGTACTAACTGATGACGAGGTCAGTGTTTTTTTATTTTCAGGTCAACTGGGCCTGTAATTTAGCCTCAACAGCCACATGATCACATGTTTTTTGTCACAAATGGTGCGGTGGTGCAGGTGTGGGTTCTACGTGTATGTGCTTCTGTGTACTTTCATTTTGTGTGAATGTGTTTCCTCGTGGGTACCTCCGGGCTCTGCTGCTGCAGGCTGGCCAGCTCTCTCTGGTAGAGGTCTGCAGCACTGGGGTAGACTTCAGGCAGCTGAGCGTCAGGGTTCATCAGCTCTTCAACCGTCTTCTCCGGCACGCCCGCCCTGATGGCAGCGTTGATGCGTTCCACTGCCTTCAACACTACACACACACACACACATATAGAAAATGAACAGTGGTGTGTGGATTATAAGAACAGATACAGACGCAGACAAGGAGAAGAAGACAATGATGTTGAGAAATTGTGAATGTATGCGTTATGTGCATACTCTTCAGGTAGGCCTCTGCAATCTCATTGGCCACGTCCACACCGCTCTGCAACTCATCCTTAGTCAGGGCTTCTCCTGGAGACCCCTAACAAGGAAGAAATCATGTTCGGATTATAATGAGGAGACAGAGAAGCAGACTTTTCACCTTATTCTTCACATAAATGTACAGCTCCGTTTGCACACACTGATCCCTACCTGCTCTTTATTCTCTCGGTCCGCCTGCAGCTGTTTGAGGTACCAGCCTTTGTTCTGGGCCTGCAGGTTCTGAACGCCCATGGCTTTAAGGGCCTCGTATAACTTATTCTCATCGCCACTCAGCAGCGCCTGTTCTGCTGCACTCAAGGCGTTGCTCACTGTAGGAGAAAGGTTGACATTTCACGGCTGTGCCATGGAAACCAAGACAAATGAACAAATCCGTAAATAAATGTGTGTGTGTGTGTATGTGTGTGTGTGTGTTCAGCTGACTTACAATTGACCTTGTTGACGTTGCCCTGGATTTCAGCCTGGGTGAGAAGCTCATCGTAGATATCTCTCTCTGCTTCGGCATTCTCCATTTGCTGTTGGAGCAGAGCAATAAAAATGTGGCCAACAGCAAGCAAAAATACAACAGCACCACACATTAGGACTACTTCATCATCATATCACGCCTACAGGACACCAAAGTAAAATATATTTCTTTCCAGAGGGTACTTTTTTTCTCTTTTTCCTAAATCTTGGGGTAATTTGGTCATTTATTTGCTTTTGCCTATGAAATCATAATACATCACACAACCTACATTTATCTTTCACTGCAAGAAATTGCTGGCAAATGTGTCAAAAGAAGATGGAGTGATTTTATTCCTCTCTCTGTCCCCGGATAGTCCATCTTCCAGCCTCCATTCTTTACTGTAGTGGTAGTTTTTGTGTGGCCTCAGCACTTTGCTCTGTCTGATGCTAAAATTTCCTTCTGCTTCAGGCTGCATGTTCAATTATTTTCTAATCAAAAAGTGGACGATGGCTCGCATGAACCCCCCCATTTTTAATTATCTGGCCTCTCAAGGATTATGTGCCCCAGACCACCACTCTGCCCATCTGAAACCTGTGCACCTGAGTTTAAAGTTTAAAACGTCGTACCCGTTTGCGTGAGCTGGCCACCTTCTCTCCCTTGGCCTGGTACAGTGTGTCGTGGTACTGACGAGCACAGCTGGTATCCAGGTTGCCCAGCATGGCGTTGGGGTTCTGCATGGCAGCCACCGTGCCCTCGGGTACGCCATGATCGATGGCCTCGTTGATGGCGATCACAGCAGCATGCACTGAGGATGGGAGAGAAGATGGTGAGGAGCCGGCTTCATGTGAATTTTGGGGGGCTTTTATCTGTGTGTTTTATCTAATAGATGATGTTAAATATCAATACATCAATCAATAGTGAATCTTATTGTACTCTGTCTTGTCTTTCTGATATAGTACTTGAACTTAAAGGAATAGTTTGACATTTTGGGACGCTTATTCGCTTTCTCGCCAAGAGTTCGATGAGAAGATTGATACCACTCTCATGTCTGTCGGTTAAATATGAAGCCACAGCAAGGGGACAGTTAGCTTAGCTTAGCATAAAGACTGCAAGCAGGGGGAAACAGCTAGCCTGGCTCTGTTAAAAAGTGAAAAAAAAAAAACCTGCCTACCTGCACTTCTGAGGCTCACTAATTAACACATTATATCTCATTTGTATCTGTACAAAAACCAAAGTGTAATAATGATCTTTTTTCAATTTTGTTTTTGTATGAATAAAACAAAAGAGATATAAGGTGTTAATCAGTGAGCTTCAAGGGATGACAGAGCCAGGCTAGCTGTTTCCCCCTGTTTGCAGTCTTTATGCTAAGCTAAGCTAACAGTCTCCTGGCTGTAGGAGCTTTATATTTAATGGGCAGACGGCATGAGAGTGGCATTGATCTTCTCATCTAACTCTCTGCAAGAACGCAAATAAGCGCATTTCCCAAAATGTCCAACTTTTTCTTTTAAATATCATCTCAATATTTTATCTTGTCATATGAAATTAGATTCTTCTGGAATTCACGGCAAAACTCAGCAACAAAACACATTCAGTTGGATGCATCTGAAGTTAATAACTGCCAGTGATTTTAATGAATAAAACTGCTTTTAACACATAGAAAGAAAGAAGTGGAGAAAAAAGTGACTTCTAATCCTTAAATCAATGTAACTTCAAAGTCTAGTGACGAAGTAGATGTGAAGCCATTATATTGGAAATTTAGGGAAAACCAGTGTCCACTTTGATAGTTTTAGCTGTATTTGTGTCTCGTCTTGTCATTGACATAAAACATGTATGAATAAAGCTGTCTTTATTGTAGACTTTAGAAAGAAAGAAGAACATTGACTAATCATTACTGGAACGTGTACAAAAAAAAACTGATCAGGTCAGAAAAGTTTCTTCCAACAAATGTCTGACTTACTATGACCTCCAGAGGGTCGAGGAGACTTGTATCTGTTTCATTATGAAAGCATGAATCAACTAAACTATATAATCTGCAGCTATCAGATCCCGCCCCCCTCCCCATGACATCTGAGCCCCTCTCACATGCAGCTTCATCCACCGAGAGCTCATTGGCCAGGATCCCGCCAATCTTGCTGAAGGCGGGCATCTGGATCCCATACTTTTCCAGCTCGCTCTTCATGTTGTTGATCTCCTCCTCTGGGAGAGAAGACAGAGCAGAAGGAACAGATCAATGGGTTGAGGTGAAAAGAGAAAAAAAAGAACAGAGGGTAGTGGGAGCAGACGGGGGCTGGGTTAGGGGAAGTGAGAGACTGTGGAGACAGACTGTTCTTGGCTCGTGTGATAATCAGATTTCTGACTCTGGCTAAGGGACAGGGAGCTGAGCAGGAACTCGACTGACAGGAAAAGCTCTCACAATTACTAATGACTTTAACATTTCCAGCAGCAGCTCCTCACCACCGGAGCCTGCTGGGGAAAAAAAAGAAGCTCTGTGCTCCTCCTCTCAGTGCTGTGCAGACAAATTCAACACATTTTAAACTTCATGTCAACTTTGGCAACATGGCGACGTTTGTAACGCTCTGGATTTAAGATGACATAATTGGGTTAACAGGGACAGAATGAGGAAAACAGACGCACAGACTCGTGTTCAAGCACACACTCTTACCAGTGAAATCAACTTTTCCATACAGATCCTGGATCTGAGGGGCCAGGCCCAGCTTGAACAGGTACAGGCTGTGAAAGAGGACACAGAGACAATAAATAAAAAAAACATGACAGAATACGTCAGTAGCAGAGGTGAAACGTCACCAAGGAACAAGGAACAACACAGAAACAAATACACCAAAACAATTCCATGCAGGGTTGTTTTTCCGGGCTGGACATATCGTTGTCATGAATGCTACAACTTCAGTACAACCTAAGAAGTGAGAGGGGTTCCCAGGTCAGACCAAGCAAATATCAGGATGCAACCCTGTCATATCAGGGCAAGGAAATACATGTTTTTAACATTGTACCATGATGCCAGTTAGTTGTTGTGAAGCTGCAGATTATTGAGAGGCAGATGGGGGATAATTCAAACATATGCAGTGGAATTATTTGCTGTAATTCGTTGTAAAGTGTGGTAAACCAATAAAACTGTGCTGCTTTTCAGGGAGTAAAAGGATTCTCTGATTCAAAAATGTTATATAATAATATTGCTGTGTTTGTTGTTGGAAGTGTACATGTTATATGGATGTGGACAACAGGTAGCAAAGTTAACTTCAATTTGAAGAACAAGAACAAGAACAAAAAAAAGAAGAAAAACAAGAAAGAGAACAAGAAGGGAAAGGAGGAATAGAGCTCCAGTCTGGCTCTTGATAGCACATTTGATAGCAGAGTCAAATCATGTCTTGACCTGAATCCCATACATTATGTGAAATATGTTTTGCTTGGTCATGAAACCCTCTGCTGATTCTGCTACACACCAGATAAACTGCAGTTCTGCAGCAGAATCCAGTTTTTAGAGATACAACTTTCAATTCTGTCAAACTCTAGTCTCAAAACGAGACTAGATTACCTTGATCGTTTCCTGTGGTATCTAATTAAATCAGTTAATGAGCGTGCTTCTGCGGCAGTATGGTGGGTGGGACTGGTTTGTGTTTGGACCAGTCATGCAGCCTGGAGCACACAAACACAAACACCATGCATCTGCTCTGCTGGTTGGCTTCCTGACTGCAAAGGGCCCTGCATCTATTTTACCTGAGGTGGAATGCTCTATTAAAACAAACCGCTCCATACGTCGTACCACCGAATGCCTTTCTGCTGAAAAACACTGTTCACCTCATAAAAATGTCACACACTTGAAACATGCTCAGACCACAGGGAATACACAGCACGTCAAGGGAAGCGTTTGAGCACTCACAATCCAGTGAATGAGGAATTCATATGATTTCTATAACTAACATTTAAAGCACAATATCTGTTTGTTTTTAATGGTTTGCCTGATTGTACGAATCCGACACAGACAAAAAAAGAGAGACAAAAACACAGAGAGCGTACCTGAGTGCATGTATACAGTAGATGCAGCGCGGCATGTTCTTTCTGTCATATATGTCTGTGGTTTCTGGATAGAAGATCTGAAACACAAACAGGGACAATGAGTCAATGAGAGCAGCACTTTCAGCAGGTCTACGACAGCATGCCAGCGTGTTGCAGCGTGTCTGCAGGAGTGATTCAGAATACTGGCTCAAATGGGGGGGTTAGACAATGTAAATGTGCGTTCACACGCCCTGGCATTGTCTTTGTGGCAAAACTGAAATTGAAGTTTTGAAGGCAGCTACTTAGATTTTCTGTTGAAGCTGCCAACTGCTAATATTTGGGCTGGTACTCAATTTTATCATGGCAACATAATGACAAGTATCAGAGTTTCCCCAGAATTTGAAAAGGTGGAAAATTCTCAGAAATGCACTTTTACTATAATAGGAATCCATCTACATTTCAACCGACTAACTACAAAACATGCAGTTTACAAATGTACTGGCTTCAGTTCATTTCGCCACAGTATAAAAATCAAGTTGCACTGACCGGAAAACTTGTTTGAGGTAGATAATCCGTCACTATGAACAGTGTTTGTTAGAATAAAGTGACGTGGAAAGCAATTCAAAAGTATTTTCTTCTCACTGTAAAACTCCAACATCCAAGATTTTAGAGCTCGCTTCTGACCAGCATTTTTTATTAAAACAAATGACCAAATTCATGACGTTCTTTTCACATTGTCAGCTTTGGTTTTTCAACAGCATAGCTCGTAAAATGCAGTAAAAGTTAAGCAGCCTACTTAAAAATCTCAAATGGAGTTTTCTTGATCACACTGCAAAGAACAACAACTATTTACTGTCTCTCGAGCAAAAAAAGTCTCTGCTAGTTTATTTTCATACTGTGCTGAAATTAACTGGCATGAATCGATGTCTTGAAGGAAGGAAATCAATCTAAAACCAAATGGTATGCTTTAAATAACATTCAGCGTTAATGGTACATAAACCGTGTATGATTTGCAGTTAATGACCTTACTCAGGGGTATTCAATTAAAATTCAAAGAGGTCCAGTTAGAGGAAATTTTCTCAAGCGAAGGTCTGGGACATCATAATGTCTAACTTGCGTTATGATTTGATTGGTCTGCGAGTTTTCTGTGCTGCTAAACCAGTGCCACAAAGGCTAGAAAAGCAGCGTCGGTTAAAATACAAACGCTCCCGTCAAAATGTTATAATTCTCAAACATTTATCAGTTAAAGGTCCGGGTCCAGATAGGACGGCGTTTAGTGACCTAAATCATGCAAAACCGATATGGTCCTCCTTCAAGGCAGGGAGACCTGTAGCACATAGATTTAGTGGCTATAATTAATTTACAAAAAAAGCATTGTTGAACAAATGAATAAATACAAAAACTTAAAAGAAAAATGTCTCTAAAGAAGAAACTGAATTTTCATTGAAGGTTTTACTGACTGGTCGGGGAGGAACCATATCTAACAGAATTTAAAGTTTAACACTATTATGTAGGGGCATTTGCATGTGAGAGATAGTATTGGTGTGTGTGTGTGTGTGTGTGTGTGTGTGTGTGTGTGTGTGTGAGAGAGACAGAGATGGATGCGAGGCCCTGCTCACCTTTGGCAGTCCTTTCTCTGCCATGGCGTTGAGCCACTGGATGACATTGTCTGTGTGTCTGAAGTGGAGACCCGTCGCCTGTTAGAGAGAAACTAAACGTCAGGACACAACAAACACGTTACGTCCTCATTCACACTGACAACAAGAGCTACGAACCGAGGCCCCATTCAACCGACAGCTTCAGCCAGGTTCAGACACAAAGCAGGGAAATACACACAGACTGTGACACACTGGACTTAAAAGAATACCACGTCAGTAAAGACTCCACAGAGGTTTTAACCACAAATATCTCATATTTACTTCTCAGACCAAAATGATGGAGCTCTCCTTTTTACAGCTCCATAAAAGGCAGAAAAGTGTTTTGTCACCTTTTGGCTTCTAAACACTTTATATATGGTGTATGAACTCTTTAGAGCATCTGATTGACACTTCCTGCTTTTACAAAAACTATAAAAATGATGGCTGTGTTAACATCCCCAGTCAAGAAGATGGTTGAAATAGCAGTACAGGGTGGTATGCTGTTTCATTTTAGGGTGAACTATCCCTTTAAAAGGTCTTGAAACGCACATGCTCCATCTTGTTGACTTTTGTTACATCATGTACTTTTAATATTGGTGATTCTCATTGTTTTTATTGTGGTTTTATCTTGATTGATTTGCATTAGGGCTGAATAATGAATCGAAATATTAGCAAAATCACAATATGGCCAAGTCGCAGGAGCTGCAATGTTTTGATAAAGGTAAAATGTGTCACAACATACCATTATGAATGAAGAATTGTGGTGCTACAGAGATGCCCCGGACTACAAATCACGTTCTCCAGACGTAAGGGAACTTGCTTGTTTGTTTGTTTGTTTGTTTTCAGTGAAAATGAAATGCTAAAATTACAATTCCCACTAAAATTGTGGCTCATATCACAGTCGCAATATCTGTCAAAATAATCGCAATATATATATTCTTTATTTGGGCCCCATTAGCTTCCACAAAGTGGTCGCTAGTCTTCCTGGGGTCCACACAAAAACAATAACCTGCTGAGGCGGTTTTTGACCTGCTGTATATCTCTCTGAACATCTCAACAAATACTGGATATTCATGGATGGTCTCAAGAGGAGGATCTTTTCAATAGCACAACCATCAGGTCATCAGCCACACTCTGGTCTTTTACTCATGAACTGAAGGCTGGACTGCTTCATGACTTGCTGTGGATATTCATAGCTCTGGAAGATTAGACTTACTCTATTTACTTTACCAAGTCAGACTCCAAGCAGGTGATGTTTTTAACATGATTTGCAATCTTTTCAGTTTAATCTCCTTAACAACAGACTTATTTCAAAGCACAGTACTTGGATGTGGAAATGCAACCATACAGCAGCTGGCCCAAACACCAGAACGCAGAATCAAATCTCCGACTGCTACTCTCTGTCAAAACTATCTTTTTATGATGTACAAATACACAATACACAATGTTTTCACCTTGTAACGTGTCTGTTCGCGGTCATAGATCTTCTTGAGGGCGACGGTGTGCGGGGCGAAGAAGTTGCCCAGTTTGGCCAGGTAGACGCCGTTCCTCAGGCCCTCCTCCAGCTCTGTGGTGGGAGGCAGCTCCTCATCCAGACAGGCCTCCATCCATCTGCACGGAGAGCACAGCGGACAAACATCACATACCACAGTAAACACAAAGAGGAAACACACGTTCATACTTAAATATACAGCTTAGTTTCCCTACAGGGATAATTACTGTTGCTGAAACGTCTACCATTTTATTTTTTTGTAAAGCCACAAGGCAATCAAGACAGTTATTCAAATGTATTTTATTTCTACAAGGGTACTGAAAATTAGTAATTAGTTACAGTTACTTCTCTCAAAACGAATTGAATTACTTCACTAATTACTGCATATAAAAAGTAATCAGTAGTAGTATAATTAGGGAAAGTAACTTTTGCGTTACTTTTAAATATCTGCTTCAATTCTCTTATTAATGCACACATAGCTCTATTATTTTAGTGTTGCAGTGGCACAGTGTGGGACAAGACAACGGTCACATTGTATCTATCATTGTACCTGATTAGCTGTGTAGAAGTGTGTTGTTTTTGCAAGGTGCTTCAGAAGATTAGAACAAATTTCCTTTGATGTGGATTCAGTTCTCACACCTGCACAGAGACTCGCTATAGCTCACCACTGTGTTTCTGTCCTTGATCTCGAGGACGGAGAAATAATGTCCACATTTCCAGGACAGCAAGCTCACATTGCCTGAACTGTCGGCCATTGTGTGCAGTGCTGCTGCTGACTGATTACTGACTGACTGATTATTCATTGCGCCGCCATAAGGTCGGGTGACATTTGATCATAAACCGGAAACTCTGGGGAATAGGCTGCGTTTGTCTGCCATCAAGACAAAAATAATGAGTAACAAGCCCATTCAAATTTCAGTAATTGTAATTGTGTTATTTAATTTGAAAATATAATTAGTTACATTTCTAGTTAGCATCAAAAGTAGTGAAATTAGAAAGCAGTGTTCAATAAAATGATAGCAATTGATGAAGGATACAAAGGATAAAAAGAAAAATTTTAAATGATAAAATTAAACATTACCACACAAAGACTCGTGCACACAAGTGTTGTGTGCAGTCAAATAAGTTCTAGAAATGTCAAAGCAGTGTGTGGCTGTATGAAACTGAAACTGAAAATACTGTTTTGATTGCGTTTGAATTTCAGCTACATGTGGAGCAAAGAGTAAGGATGTGTGCTCAGGTTAAATAAAAAAGTTGCTTTATATTCATTTAAAGTGATTTGTGCTCAGCTTAACAGTGTCCTATTTAAGAAGGACTTCTTTTGATCAAGTCAGGTGATTATTATTTACATTATTATATTAATTTTTGATGCTAAATGGAAGAAAGAAAGCACCTCTTCACTTTTATGAACAATGAAGATTAGAACTGCTCAACTTTCCGTTAATTAACAGACCGATCCATCTGCAATTATAGCAAATACGGAGCCCTAAGGGAGGGTCATTTCTTATCATGTTTGAATGAAATTAGTGTTGTATCACTGGGTTCAACAACCTCAAAGTAAAAAGGATACAGGTTAGGAGGTAAACACAGACCTAGATCTCACATGTTGATATACAGTACAACTCGCCTTCATGCTTCATACACATTCCCTCCTGCTGAAGGTTCTGCAGCTCTCCAGGACTACACACACCTAACGTGGCCTATGGTAACCTCTCCTCCTGAACGCCGAGTTCCCAGCATTCCTCAGTGCGTGACATTTCATTTCTTTTAGGTCATATTGTGGAGTCGCATTCCTGCTATGTGCCCGTGTCAGCTCTGGGCCACGGAGGAGACACGCTGAGCTCTCATACTGGGACAGGCCTGGTGGACTGGATTCCACCGCCTCATGTCAACACCGTCCAGTAACTAAGCCAGTCCATTTTTATCTCTAAAACTAAAATTTATTCACAGAAGGAAATAAATCATCTTGGTATCTCCTTTCACTCTGTTAGATATCGATCTGTTTAGAGGTCATTCACTTATTTCCACTTCAGTAACTGAATTCCTAGAAAGTTTTTTTAAAAGATAACGGGGCACAAGCTTTCAGTCACATGTGGAATATGAGCATATAAACATACTGTAGCTACATAGTTCGACAACTTGTTAGTGAACATGACATGTGTCTGATCACAGCTGCTCCCCTTACTCAAAGACAATCCACTCCTGTAGCTGCATTCTGGTCTATTCCCTGCTACTGTGGGAAAATTGCCATCATCTACAATGGATTTCTGTTCTCTCACTGTTGCACTGTTAAGGGATTGACAACAAAACTTGACATTTATTTTACAAGTCTCAGATTGCTGAAACATTTTGGCTTTCAGACACTGTAGCTGCTCTGCAAAGTCAGAATTTTAAGGTGGGTTTTCCTTTAACACATGGGATGATATCAAGGTCCAGTTGTATCCAGTTACATTCCCCAAACAATATAGATTTGGACAACTGAATCAGGGGTCCCTGCAAAAGACGAGTTTTCCTCCACAAGCAGAAAATCTACTTTGACTTTTGACTTTTATTCCAACTTATTTACATCACATGTGAGGTTCTATGCCTGAATAAATCATGTGGCTATATAGAAGTTGCATTCCCCACCTCAAAGCAACACGTCGTCTTCTATTTAAATTTAAAAGCTACGTTTCATAAAGCAAACATTGTTTCCTTCCCAGTAATGAACAGTGGTGTCTTCTTCCCCGCTTTATTAAGGCCTCCAAATATCTGCCCTGATTATGAAAACCTTGAGTTTATCATTGGCTGTGAGGAATTTCACAGTGTGAGGGCAGACGGAGTGAGGTCAAACACGGCCTTTTGAAAAAGGAAAACAGTCTCTCTCTTTTCATCTGCAAAGAAAATACTCCCGCTCTTCTGTAACTAAGGTCTTTGTCAAGCAACAACAAGGTTAACTATATCCTGAGTAAGATTAAAAGATTCCAGACCCCCCCCCCCCCCCCACACACACACGTATTACTAGAGCTGTGAGGACCTTCACTGACTGTATTCAATCAAATCCAATCTTAACACAAAACCCAAGTCCTATTCCTGAATTAGAGCCTCATTTTCAAGGATTTTCCTCACTTTTCAATTCTTAAGACATTTGGTCCTCATACAAATAGATGGAAATACTCTCACACCACACTTTGCCGTGCACAGGCCAGCTAACCACCAGCTGAAACAACTTCCCTCCCAGGAAGTCATGACATGGGGTCTCCAGACAGGCCTGCTATTGAGACCGAGGTGACCGACCCATGGTGCAAGGCCTGGGCCTGCCAGCCAGGAACAAGCCCCTCCTTTCACTCCACACTGGAGCAGTGAAAGGCTCCATAAAGACTGCAAACTAATGGCTCTTTTATCAGGGCTACACACCCTTTCCAGGCTAGCAAACACAGACACACCCTCCACTTAACCAGTAAGAAAAGCAGCTATGAATGGGATTTCAGAGTGTCCACAACTGGATTCCAACAACAGCGGAGAGCAGCCAAAAGAAATATCAAGTTGCGATTATGACATTAACAGGCATGTCTACAATTAAAAAATAGCCACAAATATGGAAGCATTGTCTGGAATCTCCAGAATGACTCTAAACAAATAACATGTCAGATGAGAGATATGAAGGCGCAAGGGCGCTATTTGAAGGCTAATGCTACATTCATGTCATACAGATCATAATAAAGAGCAGCCAAGTGGAAAAAACATTCATATCACCCTTCAAGTTGTGATGGCAAGTTGGAGATATCAACTACGATATCTCCCACTTGACAAAAGAACTACATGAAAACCAGTGGCTAAATCCAGTATTAGCATTAAAATAAACAAACTAGCCAACTAAAAATGAACTATGCACTGTTTGTATTTGGTTCCATTTGTTAACAAACTACTACAAATATCTAAAATGACAAATTCTTTATTTTAATTTCCATTTATCTGGTGTGACTACAAGGCTGCCAATGGGGGTAACCATCTTGGAATAATGTGTTAACAAGGAATACATAATGCACAGCCACAAAAACAAGCTTACCACACAGTATCCTTTATATTACTCCGCTAGTCAGCAAAGACAATTAATTTTACTCACAATATGAAGTCATTTTAATTTACAAACTTTGGTGCAAAAAAGTTAACTGGATAACTGAAACCAGGGTAAGAACTAGCATGTTGTTTACATGCTCCAACACTCTTTCATTAGAGATTTTTTTATAGTTTACCCACAGTTAGCAAACTACTGGCTACAGTTTACCATGTAACCACAGTAACAAATCAAATGTAGCTAGCATACCTACACTGCAGAGCCATAGTTGTTAGCTAGTAGCCACAGTAGTTAGCATAGCTTTAGTGTAACCATACACTGTACACAGCAAGCATTTTTATATTTAAACAGTTGAATAAGTGAATTATTAAGTGAATAAGTCTGGATAAGACAGTTATCCAGCCTCTAATCAGCAATCCAACATTTCATGCTCTGTAAATAAAAGAAATAATCTAATTTCAGAAAATTTCAAATAAGAGCTAATGCAGCATTCACGTCATATCATACAGACAAATGGGAAAAAAATGTTTACTGCAGCCTCCTTGATGTAATTACTCGCAGGAAATGTATGACAACCATCACTGTGGTGAAATAAAATATAAAAATGTTCCCAAACTGGTGCCAAAATGGCTGCAAAGCCAACATTGCCAGCAGTTAATGTATAAAATGCAATACAAATTCTAATAGACTCAATGAAGCCAATAAAAAACGGGAGCTGTATAGCCCACACAGTTTGTTTATATCTGGTGTAACTTGTTAATGAACTGCTACAACTTTCCCATGCATCCCATTATGCTGACATGGTGTGACTGAAGCATAAGGCAGTTTTAATTCTTAATCTGATCAGAAATTAACAAACAGCTTGACTCCTTGACTGTAACTCGAGTGATATTAACATATTATGTGAAATAGTGGACTGTTGTTCAGAAATGGCAGATTTCAGAGGGCTTTTGGTCAATTACACTGTAAACCCATATTAAACAAAGGTGTGGAATAGAATATGATCATAATCTGGAATATAATAGCATAGTTTGTGTTAGTACTCTGCCGACTAAACTAAGATTTCTGTTACTTCCCGTCTCTGGATCAATAGTGCATCTTGGTTATAAAAGGTCAAACTGAAATCAAACAGCACTATAATACAGGAAAACGTGGAAACACAGAGAATCATTATCCTCCTCTCTCCTGAGATCCTGTGTGCTGGCAGGAAGCTGAAGTCAGTGCTGAGTTCAGAGGTCAGTCTCATAGGAAGAGGTCTGCTACTGACCACCGTCTCTCCAGGAAGACACACGGACACCTCGCCAGCAGTCCGTCTCCGGCTGCTGTTGAGGTACATCCTCTGTTCTCCTGCACAAATTACATACACAACGCCTCGGCTACTGAGGCTTCTCCTGCAGCATGGCTTTACTGGGATGAGGGCAGAGATTTTCTGGCTGCAGGGGGTCCGTTAATATTGTTTAGTCCATGTAGATAAAGAAACTTTGGACTTCAGTTACATACTTCCTCTTTCCCAAGTTTCACTCTGAGCCATAGACGCAGCGTTTGCACCGCGGTTAATGTTTAATTAATAACAGCTAGGCTTGTACTAACAGACCACAAGCCCCGTTATTGCAATGCTAAGAGGTATTGTTCTTTTGTCCCTCGCTGGGAGCGGCCTAATAGGTTTCATTGCCTCATTGTTTAGGAAATCTGGATCAGGGATATAAAGATACAATGACAATTAGTGTCTAGTGTGCCGTTAGCTGATGTGTCTTACATTATACCATCCAGCATCTTTGAGTGAGAGAAAAAGACACGCAAAGACCATTTTTATATAAATCAGACTGAGCTGAGAACTGATTTGGTGATTTGCAGGTCAAAAGATGTCTACGCATCTAATAATGACTAAATGTGGTTGAAATGATGTTGTTTCAAAGCATTTAAATTACTAAATCTCAATATGTAGCAAGTCCTGGAGTCCTGGATTTTAGCCTAAATGTCTTTTGACCTGCAAATTAACAAAACCATGCTGGCAAGAAGCAATGATCTGAATATGGGAATTTTTAAGTTAGCATCTTAGTCACGACCTTAACCACATTAATGACATAATTGACCTCAGCGTAACTGGAATTACACACCTATCCCTCAGCTCAGTCATGCACTTTATTTAGGCATCAACACACAGTTTGATGTCAGAGACATCAAACCAGATGGAAGGTGGCGTTTCACAAACACTGACGTCATTTCGTGAAAATCAACATGAACAGTGTTCCTACATTCTCCAGTTATTATTTTGTAGCATTAAAAACAAGAATGACGCACTCTATCGCACATCCTGCTGGCCTATAACCAGAAAAAAATCCCATAAACTTAGCTTATTGAGAAAATGAGGTTACAGAGAAACATATAAAAGATTTAACTGACTTGAATTACCTAAAGTGAACCACTAACGTTGTTTTTTTCTGTCACAATTGATTGAGAGAAGAAAAAAAACACTAAAACAACACATGACTGCTGCTGTAGGGTGTAGATGTTTACTTGTTAGTATGTTGTTGGCCAACTCAACACCTCCTGTTGCGGTTTCACAATAAAAACCTTCCAGCAAAAGGAACCAATTATGTATTTTACTGTGATGGAGCTGCAGGAAATGTTGTGTTCAAATAACTGGAAGTAGATCATTATTGGTCAGTTATAGCGTTGAAACAATTAGTTGATTGAAAATGTGAGCTGCTTTTGTCTGTAGTATGATTGTCAATTGAATATCTTCTGGTTCTGGGCTGTTAGAAGTTTTGACTATTTTCAACTTTTTTCTGACTAAAGAAAAAACAAACAGACATTTTAATCGATCATGAAAATTATCGCCAATTTCAGCCCTGTTCAGTTTTTAAACAAAGGCCAGAGGTTGGTCTCATCCACATTTGGATATATTTCACTGCCTTACTGTGAGAGATCTATACTGTGAGAACTATAAGGATTTGAGAGAGGTTTTCTTGGAAAAAAATAAATAATGAGTTTATCCATCTCCCCGATCTTCAGAAACTGCCCTCTCTATGTGGGGAGAAATGTCAGTGCAAAGTATGTTGACTGTTGTCATACACTGTGGGAAACAAGCTCTGTAGTAAATGTTTGAGTGATTACACCTGTATATTTATTTATGTTATTTAATGCCTTATTATATTGTATTTCTGTACTGCTTTGGCAATATAGATTCCTAATCTGTCATGCCAATAAAGCTTATTTGAATGTGAATGATCTGTTTTACATGCTGAACAGTCAGGTGAAGAGCCTCATGCCTTAAACCTTAAACCAAGGCTTAGGCAACGTATGAACCCCACCCACCACTTAAGCCTTAAGTTAAGCCAAGGAAAACCCCTGATGTACATGTAAACGTTCTCAATGATACAAGTCCGACCAGAAACACATAAAACAGGCACTACATGGTCCTGTGCTTGAAAAGGAAAGAGAGGGAAGTGTATTTACAGAATAACTGGAAAGGCAAATCATGTGTGGTGAGCCTTATCTGGCAGCGGCACAATGTCAGGGTGTCAGGGGACAGATACTGTTAACACCCCCCCCCCGTCCTTTTTTCTGTTTCTTGCTAATCACCCACCTCTTCAATTACTGGTATCAACAAGCCAGCAGGTAATCGCAACCTCAGTCTAAACCTGCATTTCATGAACATGGTGCTGTGTCACAAGGACAAAGCATAAAGGAAAGGGATGGGAGAAAACAAGGAGAAAAATGACAAGAGGGAACACACACAGAAAAAAGATGAGTGAGAGCCAAGTTGTCCATTACATGCTTTGCTGCAACACTGGAATCTGTGCACCAACTGACCTCCTCGTCCTCTCAGCGCTCAGACAGCCTGATAGCAGCTGCACTGACGCTCAACCCGCTGTGTCACTGTGTGAAATCCAAGCTCAGTGTGTTAAAGTGGGTGAAATAAACAACCATGTTTCCTTTTACAACAAGGCCTCAGTCGTACACCGCAACTAATTTCACAGGCTGTGACGATGACCTCTTTGTGTATGTTTAGTGAAGGCTTGTGAGAAAAACTACAATAGTAAGTCACGCCTGGTCCTCTTACAGTCCATCCTCATCAGTAAGTCTATGCAAATCAAAAGAAATGATCTTCATATTCTACCATTTTTGACTGCAGACAGTAAAGGCCTTTACACACCGGGGCCGTACTTTTACACAGAACGTGAATATTAGATGGCAAAAAAGCAACGTCATTTTATTCCAGAACAAGGTTGATATTTCTGAGCTTTCACAAGCCAAATAAAGGCATCAACCAATCACGTTCTATCTATCCATCTATCCATCCATCGCAAATTCCCTTCGCTGCCAGTATGAATAGTTTGGATGCGGAATATTAGCGGGCATTTCTGTGTCGTTTATTCGTCACTTTCCCGGTGTGTCAAGGCCTTAAGAATTAGCATAAGTTAGGGCAGAAACAATTAGCTGATCAACAAAAAGTTTGCTAATCAATAAAAAATTGAAGTCAATGATTTCCAAACTGGGGGCCGGGACCCCCTAAGGGGTTACAAGATAAATCTGGCGAGTTTTGAGATGATTAGCAACAAAGGAAGACAGAATTAAAAAAAAAAAACACACACACAAACTTTCCTCTAATCTTTGTCTTTTTCTTATGAATTACTGGATAATCTTTCCTCCTCAGTCTTGTAGAAATTATTCATACAACACAAGGGGGAAAAAAGTCATAGACATAAGAGACGATTCTGTATTTTACATAGATGAAAAAGGTTAGAAACCACTGCTTTAAATGGATGGTTTCAGCAATTTATTAAATTCTCAAATTTAAGGAGTTGCTGATTTCTGATCTGTTTTATATAATTGAAACTGACTATAACCAATAATAATAATAATAATAATAATAATATCTTGGACTATTGGTCAGACAAATGGGCACAACAATCAATGAGTAAATGAAATGTCAATGCTGACAAGAAAGCTGCATCCATCATAAAAGTAATTCGATTCATTAGTTGAAATATAACCAGGCCATTGAATATGCATTAAAAATGTCATAAGTGGTCATTTATATAAAAAATGAAACAGATGAGAGACATTCATTTTCTATTAGCGACAGTAAATTATTGGTTAATGTAATATTTATGAAACAGGATGAAAATGTTTTTAATGATCATATTTCCGTAGTTTAAGCCTTGCTCTTGTTTCCATTAGGTTCAGATTAAGACACTTTTGTTGGGTAAAAGCACAGCACTGTTAATGGTTGTGACCTTTGACCCATCGTGGTGCTGGGAGCCTCCTTCTGAGGACAATTATCCATCACATCTGACCTGCAGCGTTAGAGCCATTACTGTCCCCGGTCGAGGTCATCCGAGTGCAAATACCAGCTGAGGGCTGACGTACAGAGTTATAATAACACAATATCACATGAAACTGCTGTGTCAGCTCAGCTCTCTGCCGCTGACAGGTCTCATCACTATATAGGATTCAAGGCTGTTCCTGGTTTGTGATTGATATCCAAACCAGAAGAGTAACTTGTAGTCTCGGGTTTCACAGAGGGCCAGGTGAGAGGCTGTGGAGGAGGGGTGGGGTGGGACCCGGGACGGTTCCTGCAGGGCCTTTATGGAGCACTGATCCCTCTCTCTTTCATTCCCACAGTCTCAACTGTTGCCTGCCAGTCCGTGTGACTCATTTTCTGGGAGGCCTTAGAGCCAGGTAACATTTACACAGCAACCAAAACACACATTCAGCAGCGTAGACGTGGCCCTCAAAGGCACATACAAAACAAAATGATGTTGGTTTGAACAGGCAGTCCACAAGATTAGAGTTCTTCTACGTTAGTAACTTCTTAGTGTTTATGGCTGTGTTGATCCCAGTCAATCAGACCTTTATTCCACTTT
The DNA here is from genome assembly GCA_008360985.2 of Macquaria ambigua. Lineage (NCBI taxonomy): Eukaryota > Metazoa > Chordata > Actinopteri > Centrarchiformes > Percichthyidae > Macquaria > Macquaria ambigua. Next base: position 539,416 of record VMKM01000094.1, on the reverse strand, counting down.
ATAGCCATGCTGGCACTGTGGCTGGCTATTGGTCCAACACTTCCAGAAATATCTTGACAAATACAAGTTGAATTGTTTTGAAATTGAGTACAGGGAATAAATCTTTCATCTTCATCTCATCTCATCTCAAAAGTTGCACTTGTCCGACACTTCGCTTCTTGATACGATACTTTTAAAACTAACAACCAAATTCCCGTCGTCCTGAGCTTAACTTTGAGCTAAATACTAGCATGTTAGCATGCTAGACATTACCATGCCAATATGCTAACATTGCTAACAGATAGCATGTTGATATGCTAACGTTAGAACAAGCCTAAGCTCAAAGTTTAGCTGAGGATGACTTGGTTTATTATTTATATACAACCTTAGACTAATCTTTTAATATTTCTTTTTTAATTTTTATATGCTCTTATATCTTTTACCTCCTATATTCATCACCCTTTTTGAATGTTTTGAATGGCTGCCATGACACTTACATTTCTTTAAGCTTCTGTAGGTGATGCTCTTTCTTAAGAAATAAAATTAAAAAGTTGCAAGTAAGTATTATTTTTTATTATCGATTAATTTGCAGATTCTTTATGCGTTTAATCGATTCACTGTTTGGCCCATAAAATATAGTGAAAAATGTCTATCACAGTTTCCTAAGGCTGAAGGTGGCGTCTTCAGATGTCTTATTCTGTTCAACCAAGAGTCTAAAAACCAAAAGATAGTCACTTTTCAAAGAAGACCAGCAAATATTCATACTTGGAACCAGAACGGAAGCTGGAACCAGATTTTGGCATTTTTGCTTTAAAAAAAAAAAAAAAAAAAGAAGAAGAAATTAATGGTTAACTGATGATCAAAATTGTTGCCGACACATTAAATTGACTAATCAGTTCAGCTCTGCATGAAATAAAACAAAATAAAATAAAAAAACAAATGGAGGGGTTTCCTAAAATGGACAAAACACTGAAAGGATGTTGTTTACAGGGAGCCAGTAGGTCAGTACAGCCATGAGGATCAGTCACCTGAGGTCAGATCGTATCACTATCAAAAGGCTTGAACACATCACTCACACACGCCATTGTTCTCCTCATACCAACACAATGTCGGGGCCCGATATTACATAATATTCATTGCAGCAGCGGCTATACACAAGAGTGTTTGGAAACTGTTTGAAAACAGGAAATTACAGGCAAGTGGCCAGAGCTGCAGGAGGAACTGGGCTGGTCTTTTCAGTGAAGGGTGAGAGTGAGAAGATGGGAGTTTCTGTAAAGTTTTAAACTGATGTAGCAAGACAGTTAGTTAGGGTGTTTTACACAATAGAAACTGCTGTCATCCAACTTTAGCAATCTTTTATTTTAAAATATGAACACCCATGTAGAGTTATAAGTTTGAGTTTTTACTACTATCTGTCACTAGCTCACTTCCCCTCCTGTCATTTTGCAATACATAAGTGACTAATCCTTTTTTTTTAATGTATACATTTCGCAACATCTTTAGCACAAACTTCTGCTGCCCAGCTAACGGTGCACCGAAAACAGACATGGATGTGACAGTTTGTAAAGTGACAGGGATTATTTCTTGAGACGTTGTTTTATTATGGTGGGTGTCAGATGACACACAGGATGGACGAGTGTAATCTAATGCAGCATTGATATGAAAACACTCGACTCGGCATGATGGATTAAAGATAAAACAGAGATTATATTTCTGTTGACTGTGATGGATTATCTCACTCTGCTTAAGTCCTCTTTTTATACAAACAGCTTCTCTTGAGGGAAGATTCAAACATGGAGATGCTGCACAATCCAGCTATGCTCCCATACTTGAAAAAAAGCAGTGACGCAAGTAGAGACATGGCGTGTTCAAACTTTGGTTATCATGTCACAACTTAATAGATGATGATGATGATGATAAGTCTGCTGGCTGGCACAACTGGCAGAAACCACTGCAGCTGAAAAGTTGATCATGTCAAGATCGCACTACAGTATTTAGCTGCAACAAGAGCATGTTAGAGTTAATGAGGTTTGGAGGTTAGCTGTCTTTGTTTTAGGATGTACAATAGTCTTTAATACGCAAACTTAGAAGCGCACATGTTAAAATCCCAGGTTCCTGCAAGTTTTGTTAGCTTATATTGACACAAATTTGATTCCATACCTATATACACACATCTGCCAACACTGGATAAGTGAGGATAGAGACAGAATGAAAGATAGTGGAGGAGGAATGAGAATGAGAGTACTTATGAGGGGATGTTTTACCCACAAGTTTGTGCTGTTTTAGGGGCAAAGATCTTTTTGTATCTGTTATTTTGCTGTATACTCATATACTCAAATGTTTTATTACCTTGCCCATCTGTTTATTAAATCTTTAAAGAAGTGGAAATGGTTTGGTTTCTTTTAAACAACCAATAACCTGTATAAATGAGAGCTTTAAACTTAATCTAAAATGAAGTTGAAGTCTAATAAAAGTAAAATAATTACTAAATATGTAGTATAAACGTAATCTTAAGTAACACTGAATTATAATAAAGTTAACTCAAATGTAAATAAAGTTGACATAACATAAAGTTAAGTAAACTAGATATTGTACGTAGACTTAACTGTAGGTTAAGTATTTTGAGTAGTCTAGTTGGAAGAAATTGAAAGATTGTGTTGACTCAAGTAGAGAAATCTAAAGGAACTGAATTGTGATTAAGTTACATAAACTAAAGGATTTAAGTACAACTAAACTAATATCCAGTTTATTTGACTAGAAAAGTTTATTCGGTTAAATCATTACAAAATTACCTCAACTTGTCTTCTCAAATTCAGTCAACTTAAAATTTTAAGGCAGTCTGGACACAAACTTTTTAAAGTTAAAACAGATTGTTATTACAGTGTATTTTCCCCAGGAAAGATGAGCAGACTTTGGAGAGAATTCCCGGTGAATACTGGGATGTCACTTCCCAGTATTCAACCCTATTTACTCACTACGTTATAATGATACGGCAGAAGCAAATTTAATTTAACCAGTCTGATCTTAAAGGCAAGTGTGTTCAATGCATTTTGGATTCCTGAAGCAAACAAAATAAGCAACCTCAAGAACTGAAATCAAATTTAAAACTTCCAAACAATTTCCACCCTGAGATAAAAAAAAACAACAAACCTTGAGCAACATGTTACCTCGCTGTCAACTGTCAATGATGTAACCCAATAAAAATACCACTGTGATATTTGTGCCAATTTGTTCCAACAGCAACAATCCGTCAGTTACTTTGACGTTTTTGACGTTTAAAACTCTTTAAAACTATTTAAAAAGTGCATTTTCTTCTGTAATTCAGCCGTTTGTCATTTAAAACGTGTATATTTGTCAGAGGCGACATATCTGTGCTGTCAGACCTGGCTGTCACACAAACAAACACATTCACTGTTACCATGACCTAACCCGAATGGATTGCGTGTTACACCAGAGCAAGAAAAAGAAAAAAGAAAAAAACTTTGTAACATCATCGCCTCAAAGCACAGAGTCAATAAAACCCCTATCTACAGTTGATTAGCCACACAAACAAGGCCGCTGGAATTTGTTTTCAGTACAGTGTGTTATACTCTGCAGCACAAATACATAAATGGACAACAGCAGACAATCTACATGTTATCACGACACAATACACAGTGACAAGTGGGGAGAAAACCTGGCCAACCACAGGTAAACTCTGCTGTCGCTAGGCAACACTCTCTACTACATGACTGATAAAAGCCTGAAGTCATGTAAACAGTATTGTTCCCAAATAAGGTCATAGAGTCAACAAAATTGAATTAAGATGCAGTGTATCCCCATTTTTGTCACATCACTGAAGAGTATTTTAGACATGTACACACCTTAACCCCTTAAGAAGACCCCCTTTTTTGTGCACAAGACTGATAATTACATACTCGAAATAAATAAAGTGATTACTGTTCTTCAAACCTTCTGATTACAGTCATGATCCTCAGCTCCTATGAAAGGTTGTTGCCGCAGGGACACTGGGATCTTAAAATGTTTCACACAGATAAAACTGTGAGGCTTTGTGCTTTAAAACAATGTACAGTCGTCATGGCTGAGTGGGGATTCAGCTGGATGCCATCCCAAATAACAAACCCGCCTCCAGGCTTGTATTTCCTTGTTAAGGCGTTAATCAAACTTTAACTCTGCTAGAGTACTTTTAGACACCCGAGAGTTTGCTTATGCAGGCTCAATCTATCTTCATGTACAGATGTGAAACTATCAAGTCAAAGCACCTCTGAAAGACCAGCACACAGTTTTTATACCTCAGTTACAACATGACAGAAAGACTACTGTAAAAGGAGAGTTACCAGCTATATATATATAGATATACACATATACACACACTTTATACTTAGGTAATTTAGAAGTACTTTCAAGACCATTCATTATCAAAAGTGCATTTTTCTTCCTCAAATCCTTAAACTTTCAGGAAATTTCATGGTTCTAGGGAACCTTGTCATTTCAGAAATTACACAAAACACTAATTAGACACCCTACTAAGTCCAAAAGATCTCTCTGTGTGTGTGTGTGTGTGTGTGTGTGTGTGCTGTAAATAGACCTGAATGTGAGCCACTCTCTGCTCTGCATTTCTTCTCACCACCTCACCACAGTGACGGGGGTAGGATGAGTACCATCCGTGATGTGGTACAGAGTACCACAGAGTATTTGGGTAGCTAAGGTAGCAGGATGACACTGAAGCTCTCTGAGACAGACTCTACTTATTACACTTCACATCATCCAGCAGGCTGCCACTTGCACTGGAGTAAATCCTGCTGGTCTACCGCTCAGCTCTCCCACTAAAGCCGTCATTACAGTCCCTCACATTGTTCAGCACTGTCTAAACAAGGACTCCTACAGAACGACTGCTGTGGGCAGGACAGAGCAGGAGGGAAAACACAACACACACACACACACACACACACACACACACACACACACACACACACACACACACACACACACACACACACACACACACACACACACACACACACACACACACACACACACACACACACACACACACACACACACACACACACACACACACACACACACACACACACGGTCCACTGGAATCGGTTTAATAGTTTTTCCAACATTTTGATGTGAAAGTCAATCAGTCTTTAGTCAAATATCAGTCTACAATCTGATATTTGGACGATTGTACTGTTTTGTTTTCATTTGTGTGTCAAATAATTATTATTTAAGTATTTTATTTGTGTTTTTTACTAGTGTAAGTGTCAGTGGTTTTTTGTTACCACATTTGTTCCACGTTACATGTTCTCATGCTGCTTTTATATTTTGGTGACCTTTTCCACAATTTTCCACCCTGGTGAACAATAAAGTTTTATGCTATCCTATCCTATTCTATTATAATGCAACTGGAAAAATAGCAAGAGAAGAAAATAAACTTGATGTTTTGTTTGAATCATGTTAAGCAGAATCTGAATCTAAGGTTAGGCCAACTTTATTGAATTGATTTGAACTGATCTTATGGGATTAATCGTCAATTTAGGGATTAATTAAATATTTTAAATTAAAATGAATGTTAAGATTGTTTCAAAAAGGCATTAAATGTATTCATGACATCCAGTTTGTTGCCACTTCGGTCTAACTTTCAAAGTTGTGGTCACCCTTGCGGTCAGTTTTGACAAAATTTAAATGCATGCACCAGTTAATTACTAAGTTAATTGCTGAGATTCGGGAAATGCGGTGATGTAACTGGAATGAGTAGGTCCAGTAAGGCAGCAACACGAGACAGACGAGGTCAAACAAACCATCACACACACACAGGTTGTAAACAAACCCCCCATGTGGACCTCATTAGCACTTGAAACTGAAAAGTGAGCACACCTGAAATATCTGTTACAATCCTCCACAGCACAGAATGGTGCAACCAGGAAGCTACTCTGCAAAATCTAATTGACTTTTACAACAGACAAAAAGGCTTTATTGGCATGAAAGTTTCAAAAAACAATGTTGCCAAAGCATCAAAATATAATGTGTCCAAATATGTGGAAACATATTTTTTGTGTTCGTTTCTTCCCGAAAGTCTGTTAAAACTGGGGGTTTGTTTGCAACCTGTCTGATCGAACTGCAAAAATAAGAATTCATTTGCATAAAATAACAGAGGTACAGTTAAACAAAAAATCTCAAAGAAAATAATGCATTGCAGGTTTTCTGTATCAGGGAGTTGAAGGATATCTGATCATATAACAGACATCATAGACACTCTCTTCTCTCCTCCCCCCAAAGACAAATCAAACGCTCCTCTTCCACTTTCACTCTGCTGTCACTGTATCTGTCTGATCTGGGTGGAATCTGCTTCACCTGTGGAATCCAAACCTTTCAGCTACGCCCAAAAACAGCAACGTCACCCTCCGAAAGCATCTGCTGAGTGACTGATTTATAACCAGCTTTGCTTCACTGCATGCAGCGCAGGGCGGCAGGAAACGAGGGAGGAGACAAAAACGACATGTGACAGAGGTGTTGAAGCAGTCACGACATCCTGACTTCTAACCTTATTAAGTGTCATTAGTGAATCCCCTGTGAAACTACCTGAAATGGTTTGTTGTACGTTTGATGTGATGAGGAGTGCATGCACGGATCAATAAACAAAAGTATCGTGCTGAAAACATGTCCAACTGCATTCCCAGGGAGACTGAAGCAGCGAACGAAAGAGCAAAAAGGAACACAGAAAGACAGTTGAATATACAGAGAAAGAAGAAGTTCCAATTTGTTGAAAGAAAGGCAGAGAATAAACTTCAACGAGGCCATAAACTAATCTAAAAGAAGCCGGGATTAGTCGGTTGACAATTTCTGATAATCGATGAGTCATTTATTAAGTGAAAATAGAAAAGAAATGCTGATTTCAGCTTCCTCAATGTGTTTTATATCTTTTTAAATTGAGTATCTTTGAGTTTTGGACAGTTGGTCGGACAAAACCTGAAATTTGAAGACATTATAGATTAAACTAATAGATATAATATAGATTAATCGATAAATAAAATAGTCAATAGTTGTAGCCCTAGAGCCAAGCTTCGCAAGCAACATCTAGCATGCATCTACTATTTGAAAGGCCAAAAAGAGATGAGCAGGTCACCCAGCATTCAAATATGGCGTGATAATGTGCACAGCAGGTCGCTTCGGCCTCGGGCTGTGTTTCTGCATTTGATGGGAACATGAAAATAAGAGTGATAACACACAGTTTGCATCTCTCTGCTGACAAAGAGAGTGAGGTCCATAAAGGCCGTCTTCACTCAAACACACAGCTGACAGCAGCTACAACAGTGACAAGAGCCACAATGCATTCCTGCAGCCATCCCCACAGGGCACACAGGTATGCTCTCACACCCTGCTGGGCACCTGTCAGAGGCATTCCCATCATGCCGCTCAGCAGCAACACACACTCTCCTCATTCCTCCTCCCAGCTTCCCCTGCAGGCTCAGGTGTTCCCCACATGGAGCTCGGTCTACCTGAAACTCTGGAGAAAACAACTGCCTGACAAGACAATGTGGGACCTCGTCAGCCAATCAGGAGGCTCACGGTGTGGAAGTGCAGCAGTTCAGGAGACAGGAAGTACAGCGGCAACACGAGCAAATAATTAACAAGACAGCCTTCCAGAGATCATCCTGAACGAGCTTTACTGTTCAAGTGTTAATGCTGTATTTTTTCTGTTTTGGTGGATTTGGCGACACCTTTAGTGACTAATCAAGTGTGTTTTAACAACAAATCCTTGAGCTCTCTTGGAAACAAATCCGGGATCAATTAGAGGGGTTAGCAGCATTGACTCTGGCGGAAATTCATATGAAGAAGAGAAAAAGATCTGCATGCCTACAAACAGCACACTGAGGGTATAATTAAGAAGATAATCAAACAGTGGCACATGTTTGAAAAAGAAGATGCAGTGGCTCATCTTCCGTCTCAAATATACACTTCTTACCCGCTTATTAGCCAAAAACAGCTAACTCAATAGCCTTTAGCCTGTCAAAACGTGATTCCATAACACATTTACTTTCATTCAGCAAAGCAAAGTCAGCACTGTGCTGGAAAGAGATGAAGAAATGAAAGAGATGATGACTGCAAAGCCTCTGAACAATTTCACCCGGACATGCAAATGTCTGTCACAACCCTGTCGGTCACCGGTGACGAGGTGGGTTCAGAAAGGAAAAGCCGAGTCACGAACAAGAAGAACCTGGAGGAGAGTAATTAAACAACAGCTACTGGAGGTGAGCTTTACATTTTTCTGTGAGACACAGACAGTAGCAGAACATTGACCAGACTGCAGCCAAAAGACATGTAGAGTTTTGACTAAGGTCATGTCTTTTGGTTGGCTTTTTTGCTCTTATTTTGGTGATAACTCTCCTGATTTACACACACAGCATGAACAAAAAAGTTGACATTCTCTGAAATTCTTTTAGGGGAATAAAGGAGAGCACAAACAGAGGAACAAGTGTCAGGTGGAGGAAAAGTGGGAACATAAATCCTTCTAGGAATTTCCTGAACATCACAGGTGGATGATAATAACAGAGCAGGTGAGGGATGCAGGCGCCGCAGCCATACAACCTCTCAGCTTTTTTTTTTTTTATCAGAGCGTACAACCTCACAGCAGCAGCACGGACTCCAGCACTCACACCGGAACCTGTTGCTATGACAACCGTGGGGTTTCTGTGGCAACAGTGAGAGATACTAAAATCAACAGGGACTGAGTCACTTCCTGTCTCGCACAATCCTTCCTCTTTTGAATCTGCGAGCCCGCAGCGGGGTCGACTCCAGAGTCATGAAAAGCAATCATACACGGCTGTTAGCAAGTTCAGACAACCACCAACACACACACACACACAGATAAACATATGTTGTGTGTGTGTGTGTGTGTGCGCGCACTGAGTAACAGACCTCACCTACTTCTTCATAAATTCCAAGTATCACATAATAGAAGTTAGAAGTTTGTCTTTGTGCTAAATATAAAGTTATGTTCTACAATCATTTTCTTAAGCTCTACATCTGCTCTGTAATGAAGTGTTTTGTTACATCACGAGAACTTTTATTTAAGGGGTAAAAAAAAATCTTAACACTTTTCAGGAAATCATTCTATTTTTAGCTCCACATCTATGTATAACTTTATTTTATGCAACAGATCTCTTTTAAACTTTTAAAACTTTAAAAAGCATGGGGCTGCATTTTTTTGCCTCTATTACCAGTACGATACCCGAGTTTTGGTACCAATACCACACTGAATAGTTTTCTACAAAACCCTTGATTTCACTTACAAAAGAAGCCAAAGTTCTCAAATGTTAAATGTTGTCTAAACGCAAGCAGCTGTGCAAGGACTTTGCCTACATAAAAGATTCTAAAACTGGAAAAAATATTATTTAAAGGACCAGCTGATTACCCCTCCGCTCACCCTCCCCTTCCAAGCGTGTAGGAGAACTATGGAGGCCACGAAACCCCCGAAAAAAAATGCAAAAGGCCCTCTGTAGAGCCGGTGTTTGGTTTTTCCGTTCTGGGCTACTGTAGAAACATGGCAGGCTCCGTGGAAGAGGACCCGCTCCCTCTGTAGATATAAAGGGCTCATTCTAAGCTACCACAAACACAACGATTCTTATTTTCAGGCATTAAACACTAATGAAAACATACTTATGAATATTATATTCCATTTCTGCCAATAGATCCCCCTGAATCTTACACACTGCTCCTTTAAATGTGGACCTATCAGATCAAAGAATTAAGTAAACAAGATGAATCTGATCAGACATTCAATGCCAACATTTCGTACTTTTTGTCAGTCGGTACTAAAAAAAGCATTGAGGTTTGACAGAAAGCCCTGTCCAAGAGGTCGCAGAATCACAGAGGAGCATTTAATCCTTCAGCTGCAGCTAAAGTGTGAGTGGAGATTAAATTATCCCACTGATGTCCACTGCACTGCACTGAGTAGTAAACAAGTCTGAACCGACTGAATCCCAGATTTTCAGATTGTGAGAGATTTCAGTTACTACTGATACCGATACCTCTACTCAGGGTCCCGAGTACCAATCTGTGCTCACTTTTAACCAAATTTAAAGTCTGTAAACTTCACTGAGTGGAACTTCTTTAAGGTAACATGAGGACAGAAATTACACCGAGGGAGCAGCCTGCTGTGACTGAATGAATGTAACTGATAGAGAAAACACTGAATTTTATAATGACACTGGCAGAGAACCTATATTTAATGTGGATTGGTCACATCATGGCCGATACCCGATCACCTTAATAAGGTCAGCACTGGTGCCGATACTAATCCAGTGAGCCGGATCAGTGCATCCCTGTCTAAAATTAGCAAAATGTTCATTTAAATCAGAAACTATCCAATCAAAGATTAAGTAAACAAGACTACGAATGTGACCAGACACTCTGCGCCAACTCTCAGTACTCAGGAGAAAGAATTAAAGTTCAATAATCAGCTCTATCCAAAATGTCAACAGGAGCTACAATGTGAAAATCATCAAGACTGCGTGAGTGGGGATCAAACAATCAAACTATTGTCCACTGAACTGAACTGGACAGTAAAAGCAAGTCTGAATGGACTAAAATCTCAAACTTTGATGCTTTGTTTGTAATGTAATTCCTGTGACAATCAATTAAAACACTGCATGACAGCTAGAGTTGAAGCGATCAGTCGATTAATCAGTAAAATGCCAGAAATTCATAGTTCCAGCTTCTTGATTCTTGAGGATTTCCTTCTTTTCTTTCTTTTTTGAGAGTAAAACTGATTATCTTTGGGCTTTGGATTGTTGATCAGACAAAAGATGCAATTTGAAGACTTCTCCTTGGCTTCTATGAATTTATGATTCATTTTTTACTATTTTCTGACATTTTGATGACCAAACAATCAATGGAGAATAATGAAAATAATCTTTAGTTGCAGCCCTAGTGACAGCTCCACATCAGTTTCTCTATGATATAAGCTGAGCCTCAGAGTGATCGCAGCCTCTTCTTCTTTCTTTTTTCAGCCAGCTTGCAGCAGGTGAACCGTCTTCCAGCTCTTACCTTTTGGCTTCCTCCAGGTGACACAGGTACTCGTAGGCCATGTTCTGCTGCCGCTGCTCATCCATCTCCTCCGCTGTGAGCCGCTCCACGCCATCCAGGACCGCTGGAGCCCAACACACACACAAAATGATGCTTTCAAACAGCAGCAAACAACAGTAATGAATGTAATGACTCAAAGCAATGTCAAGGGAAAACACTGGATCTCTTGCCGTCTTGTTGAATTTACACCAAAAGAGCAGAGAGAATAATTGAAGAAAGGTGCATTGTGCTTCACATGTTGGTCGATTTATTAACAAATAGCTATTTATGAACTTTTTCCTGGTTGCATAACCAGATAAAGTTTCCATCCAGCTCCCTGGCCTCTCCTGAGCTCCACATACTGAGGTGTTTTACAAAGGAAATCAGCCTCATTTATTAGTCATCTGTGTAGCCAGTTAACACATGAGCTCACTGTGGCTCAGGGCTGTCGGAACTGTATGATGTGGGCATGCCCTTGTCTGCAAATAGCATGCTTATTCATACACTGAAAACAAAAAACAATGCAGGGAAGGTTATGGGGCGACTCCCGTAAGATTACACAAGAGTGGAGCCGTGGTTCCGCCCGCTGCAGAGCCATGTTCCCCAAAGAAGGTTTCTCCCAAATTATGGAGAGGGGGGATGGGAGAGAGGAGGGCGCGCAATACAAAGAGGCCCCATTTTAGCCTCCTGTCACATCTGAGGAGGGAGAGTTCAGCCTGTATGGGATCCCAGGTGACATCGTCAACAGGTAAATCCTGATTTCAACAAAAACAGAGACTACATGCCATGAAACTTAATAAATGTCCCCTTTGGCACCAGTTTCTAAGTTTGTTTTACCACTGATATGTATTCAAAATGGAAACACTGGGGTCTGTCAGCTAAGCAGACCACTTCTTGTTTTCCATATTTGATGGATAAAGGAGTATAAAGTTTGATTGTGCAGTCCAAATGAAAGATGGACGACTAATTCACACACTTTCTCCAGACTTTGCTCCCAAATTATTTAGAAATCCATTTCAGTCAACCCATGGGCGGTGGTTATTGGGTCATTTCAAGACTGTGAAGAACTCACACACGAAACTTCTCATGAGTAAAGTTTAAATACTTTGTCCTGTTTTTAACATGTGGCAAAGCTAAATGTAGGCTTTGTAATAACTTTACATAGACTGGGTAAACTAACGTGTATGCAATGTGGAAAAAGTAGTGCAACAGCAGGCCTCCCTCCCTCCCTCTGCACTCTGCGATACATTATTATAAAACGCGGAAGTCATAATTAGGCAGTAACCATGCTGTCAGAAATAAAACCCGATCTGAATGTGCGCGCTTTGTACGAATAAAGGAGACTTTTCTGAAGTTTGGGGGCGTTTGCATGAGCAGAAACGGAGCTGCGGTCCGGAGCTGCGTGTCCCTCTGTGCTGTGCAGGGAAGCCGCCTGCCTGACATCAAGGTGAGCAGAGAAAAAAGGAACTTACAGCCATATCTCGGCCGGAGCCCGTCTGTCTCGTCTGAAGTTGACATCCTCCTGTCTTGAGAAACGCGACTCTCTGCGCTCCACGGTTCGCTTCAGTAAAAAGTTTACGCACAGTCCGGATAGTTTGTTTCCCAAAACTCTCCGCAGCTAAAACACTCAAAACCGACAGAAAACCGGGAAGGACCTCTCGGCCCTCTTGTTCCTCCTCTGCACAGTTTGAGTTGAGACTTTTTCTTCTTCTTTAAACCTCACTGATGTCACTGGGTGTGTTCTTCCTAATCCTGAAGTATGCGTTTCAGGAAACGGAGCTCAGCAGCCTCCAGGCGGCCAAACTGCTGGCGCAGCGACCCCTGCTGTCCGCTGCACGCACGAGACCGCGCCGGTTTCCAAACTGGGGTCCGGGGACCTTCAGGGGCCGTTACGTGGGATCCAATTCACAGCAAAATGGGAAATTGTCTAAAGGTGCAGAAGTGTGCAGGAGTTATGGCTCTGTTCAGTCGGTGCATATTTTATAGGCAGACTGCAGTAAAACCCAGTATATTTAAATTTAATATAAAAAATTACAAATAAAACAGAATAAATATAAAGTAAACAGAATGTAAATATAAAATAAACATCATGGAAACAAATATGATTTCAGTTTGGATTATCTTTGGGTTTTGGACTTTGAATTTGAAGACTTAAAAATAAATAAAAATAAAATAAAAAAACAAATATGGACACCGTATAGTTGACCAGTTAACTGAATAAATAAGATAAAATCCAAACAGTTATCACATAAACTTCTCCTAAAAACTAACTTCTAAAGTCCTGGCTACAGCCGTCACTACTGAAGTTGCCTTCATTGAAAATATTTCATCATAAAATCAACAACAAAGATCTTCTCATGTAGACATTTATGAGTTATATGCATCTGATTGTCATGTGACCCCCAAATGTTTGAGAAGCTCTGCATTAGTGGAGGGGGGAGTCAAACAACTAAACAACAAATCAAACAACTAAAGCCAACTTTACCACGGAGCGGGCAGCCAGCTATATTTTTCCTTTTCTTTTAAAGTAACTGAAGGTCAACTGCCAACACACTTTTCCTATTGATACATTTAAAGGGTTAATCCAGCTGTTTAGTCTCATAGAGGCTGAGATATTCTGTTTGGGTCAAGCTCCAGGAACACTAAATCCTACATTTTCCATAATGCAACCAATATCATCATCTCCTTTGTCAGACTGGTCTTTCTCCAAGCCGAGGTAACCCAGATGACATCGCTGTTACATCACCAGGACACTGACTTTTATGCATATAATCAATGGAGTTCCCCTTTAATGAATAATTGTTTCTAAAGCCAGTTATTGATGGTGAAGCAGTGCATTATCTTTCATTTACAGGATGAACAAATAGTCCGCTACATTTCATAGGACCACCATCAGACAAGGAGAAGGGGAAAATGTGTTTAAACAGTTTATATTGCTGCTTTCCTTCCTCCTGTACCTCCTGTGACTGTTGGCTCTGTGTCGGTTCATCTAACGGGTCTCTTCACAGCAGACATCTTGACTTGTCATAGTAGATGCAGCACAGGCGTAACTAACAACAGTAATGATGGCTCAGTTCCATTGAAGTGCATTCAGACCAAATCAGGCGCTGCAGTGAAAACGCCAGTCCTCCCATTCATTTGAATGGGGGTAGTGCATTTAGGCTGCGGTGGTGGCGACCGCAGAGGGAGCCAAAAAATGCAGCGGCCTGCGGTGAGAAACGCAATCGACGTTTCACTGCGGTGGCCAATCACGTAAGCCGGCGATCAGACCGGAAGATGCCCAGGTGAAGAAGTGTAGCATGTAGCATTGTAGCATTCTTTACCGAGCAACTGTGAAGACGGAAGAGAGACTGGTCGAGCATGAACAATAGATTGTAGTTTCAAATGGGGTTGTGTTACGAGAAGAGTCCATATGAACGCCGCCCTCTTGTGGTATTCACGACCTCGGAAGTGGAAAGTTTCAGAAAGCTCCAAGTTCACGAGTTGTGACTTGTTTGCTTGTTAGAAATGGCGGAGGCCATGGAAGGTTATTTTTCGGTGGATGGTAAGTTCATATATTTTTTTCTTCATAATTGTATAATATGTCTGAGGAAAATGTTGATAATAATAATGTTGATCGGCATTTCTTGGAAAGAAGCAAAGAATGTCAAGAGAACAATGAGTCTTTTGGCGTCCATGTTGCCGTTGCCTAGCAGCGGCGTTCTCACGACTTCCCATGTCGTAACCACGAGCTCACGAGTTCCATTTGAAGGCAGCAAGACCCTTATTCACTGCAGACATTTTGATTTGTCAAAGCAGGAAAAGCACCGGTGGAATTAGTAACATTAATGATGGCTGCATTCCATTTAGGAGAGCCAGTTCCAGGGCCTTGGTATCGTGCATGCTCACTCTCTGACATGCCTTATACTGGGACACTTAATGGAACGGAGCCATCGTTAATGTTATTACTGACACCTGTACTTTTCCTGCTTTGACAAGTCAAAATGTTCCAGGACCCTGGAACTGGAACAGCTGAATGGAACGCAGCCATCATTAATGGTATTAATTACACATGTGCTTTTCCTGCTATGACAGACAATTTTCTGTCTTTTATGATGCCAAAAATAATAATCTTTTAAAAAATGTATAATGTATCATCTTCTTTAGAAACAGTACAATGTTCCTCTTCCCTGTTTAAACACACAGGAACATCCTCCTCCTCCTCACACACACACACACACACACACACACACACACACACACACACCAGAGCTGTAATATAAATCGATATGTTGACGGTGTAAAACAGTGAGTGTTGTCTTTCTCTCCGCAGGGACAGACCTCGGTCCTGTGGGACCAGCAGCTTTATTAGCAGTATTAACAGTTCACAGGCTGGTACAGCTCCACCCGGACGTAGAAAACACTGAATTTAGAAAGACAACATTCTCATTTGCACCAGTTAGATAATCAGCAGCCTCCATCTGTAGACCTACACTTTGTTCTGCCATTCTGACTTCAGTATATTATAGGGCATTTCTCCATAATAATGCTATAATATCCCTTAATGTCCTGTAATGTGTCTGTGGTGTTTAATATTGAGTTTATATAGACTTTTATTGTTAGGCTATTTTTATTTATTTTTAACATCCTACATTTTGTTAATCATTTCTAAAACTCTTTTAGATCAAATCTATTGTGTCATAAGATGAAACAAGGCTGTTGAGCTCCACCTGAAGAGTGGGGTTGTCTGATCTTATCTTATCCACTAACTAATGCAAATAAACAGCTAAATGTACAGTAGTGGGGTAAAAACTGCAAAATAGAAAAATATGGTACTTGTGTTCAGTATTTGAGGGTCTGTTTTGATGGTTATATCAGGATCACTGCAGTGATAATCTTGCTTTGCTCTTATGTTGGTGAATTAAAAGCTTTTCCTCTGGGCTACATTTATTCTAAAGACTGATGTTAGCAATTATCACGGAGGCTGGTATGATTAGTGTTCGGTGGGGAATCAAGTCTCCTCCAGTGAGGATTTAAAACTGCCAGCACCCAAAGGCAAAAACACAATCCAACAAAATCAATTTTGCTTTAAGAGAGGCGTTTATCAG
Organism: Macquaria ambigua; assembly: GCA_008360985.2. Lineage (NCBI taxonomy): Eukaryota > Metazoa > Chordata > Actinopteri > Centrarchiformes > Percichthyidae > Macquaria > Macquaria ambigua. The sequence goes on along the minus strand of VMKM01000094.1, from coordinate 523,274 downwards.
TTCGTTTACTCTCATACAAGACCATTTGAAACCGTGAGACTAAACACAGCAAAGTCACTCACAAGAGTGAGTTTCACTCTGAAGCCTGCACACTGAACCACACCTGAGAGAGAGACCTGGATCTAGTTTCTACGCCCTCAAAGAGGAGCTGTCTCGGCCTACAGGTGGTCACACTAAGTGCGTGTTCACAGTGGTCTTACTTACTTGAATTCAGAGTTACCTGACAGTAGATGTGAGCATGATCAGTTCACCTGCTTGTCTTTAGCTGCAGGTCTGGCTCGAGTTGATGAAGGTTAAATGTTTCCTAATGTGATTTTGAAAAGAGAGCTTCATACAATTCACTATGAAACTAATCCCTCCATTTTCTACCTTTAAAATAACATTTATTTATCCCTTATTAACAATCATTATGATATTTATATTGGAGTTAATTAACTGTAATAAATGTTGGTGTTTTAATGAGTTTAAAGGTTTTTTTACGAAGAGTAAAAACCTCTTAAAGTTGACAGAACATCACGTGACCAGGTAGCTCCTGTGTTTCCTGATGCGACCCTTCATACGGTTTCTGGAGAGCTGGGTCTCATGCAGTTTTAATATTTCTGCTGGACTTTGACTACAACAAAGACGGTGCGAGTTTCAACTTGATTTATTCATATATTCTTACTGCAAATCAGGGACGTACACGAGGCCGGACTAAGGAGCAACAGCCCTGGAAGGAAAAAAAACCGAATTGTTTTATTTTTGCTATTGTGGCTGCAGAAATACAAGTTAGACCTAATTAAATCATCCAAACTTTTATTACTTATTTTGCTTGTCACATTTGCATTACGTCGCGCAATATTGCCTTATATTATGCTATTGCAAGAAACTCGTAACTAGCTAGCTGGCTAACATATAGACAGCAGGCTACATGCAAGATAACTCCTCAGTTACGACTGCCTGCAGCCTGTAGAGCTACACGGGGATCTGATGCTTCTGACTGTTGAATCATGCTGGACAAGATGAAGCTGAGTGTCCTGTACGAACCAGTTAGCTTCTTTCTAGCTTGTGACATGAGCTGCTAGCTATGTTCTTGAACGTGCTTCATTCAGGTTGTGATGGATCTTTAAACAAACATGCAGATGTAGCTGATAGAAGTCGCCTTGTTTTTCGTTAATGATAAGTTATAATGGGCGGGGAGGGGGGGGGGGGGTCTGTGCACGTCCCTGCACGTCCCTGCTGCAAGTAGAGCTGAGAAAACAGAGTTTGGTGGGTTTATGACTTCCCTGCCCACAGCCAAGACTCTCCTGCTCGTACTACTAATCCTGTAGCGGGCTTCCGGGCGGGGCTTTGTGAGTCAATATAAGAGAGGACCAGGTCCGCTGGGTGAAGGGAGAATCTCCTGTGGACCTGCTGCGACCCTCTGCTCCGCCACTCCTGACCTGCTGCCTCCTGTCGGGACCTCCGCCCTCCTCCTCCTCCCTTCGGACCCAGCACCATGGAGAGCTCCGGGATGCTCCGCGGACTGCTGTTTGTCGGCCTGCTGTCCGTCATGTGTCGCGGCCAGGCGTCCCAGGAAGTCTCCGCAGAGGACTTTGGAGTGGACAAACCCGAGCCCGCCGCAGACAGAGACCTGGTCAGTACCTGAAGAGCTCCACACGTTTAGTTTATGGAGGAATAGTGGGTCAAAGTAATTTAGATCCTTGATGGTCAAGTTTCCTAAACTTTGGGAAACACTTGAACCCTTTATTCAGCAGAATAAAGAACCTGTTTTGTAGCATTTAGTTCTCAGTAACAGTCCGAATCTAGTCCACTGTGCCTCACAGCAAGTGAAAGGTTTGTACACCCTTTGAATTTTTTCAAAGTTTGGTGGTGTGTGTGTGTGTGCAGGCCTAAGCATATCCTCTTTTTCTTTCATTTGGATTAATGAATGAATAAAAACATTTCTCATTACTTTCCTTATAGGAAACACTTTTCAAACAGTTTTCAGATTCATTTAGTATTACACAACGATTTAAGAGATGTACAACAAACCTTTGCATGCAAGGTATTGAAACTGGTTGTGTTTTGTTTGGTCTTTAAAATAATAAGCATATAAGTGGGTTATGATTGTTAATGTGAGGTCAGTGTTTATTCACCTTATTAACAGTTTATTTTAACTTCTAGTGGAGACGTTTCCACATATATTAAGCTGAATTTTGGGGAAAATGTGTATAAAATGATGCACAAGACAGCTAGAATATTTCCGTTTGATTGAACGGTGCAGCTCTAAAAAGCACAGCGTCTTGGGTTTAAAAGTTTCCTATTGCTTCAGTGAGGAGATACAGAACATAAATGTGTCTTTTTGAGTTTTGGGGGAAAAAGAAAGTTGAAAGAATCCTAAATGAAAACTTGAGGAGATATTTATGAGTTGAAGAGGTTAACGTGATGTTTCTTGTTTCTGTTTGCTGAGCAGATAGAAGCCCTGGAGGCTCTGCTGGGCAGGATGCATAATCGGGTTTCCACTGAGAAAAGAGGCAGCATCCCGCTGGTAACTTCACTTTATTCACAGTGTTTATGCAGTGCAGCTTTAATGCACCTTTACCTTAGTCCCTGTAACAGTGGTGGAAGAAGTACTCAGGTCTTTTACTTAAGTAAAAGTAACAATACCACAGTTTAAAAGTCAAAGTCCTGCATTCTAAATGTCACTCAAGTTCCAAAAGTAAAAGTACTCATTATGCAGAATGTCCCATTTCAGAATAATATATATTATAATATTGCATTATAATCACTGCTAGATTAATGTGTGCATCACTTTAATATTGCAGCTGGTAAAGGTGGAGCTAATTTTAACTACTTCATATACTGCTGTGTAGCTTAATCTATAATAATATATCATATATTATTTGAAAATATCTTAATCTGAAAAGTAACTAGTAACTGAATTTATCAAATAAATGTAGTGGAGTAAAAAGTACAATATTTCCCTCTGAGATGTGATGGAGGAGAAGTATAAAGTAACATAAAATGGAAATACTCAAGTAAAGTACAAGTATCTCAAAATTGTACTGAGGTACAGTACCTGAGTTACTTTCCACCACTGCCCTGTAACGAAAAGCAGAGTGTAATTTAGTGATTAGCTTCAGTCACTCCTGTGTATTCTGTACATCACTCCACTGCTGTTTAATTAAACCCGTTAGCAAAAGAAACCTGCCAGTAATTAAAAGATAACAAGAAAATGCCAACAGCAGTCTTTTTACTCAGTGCAATTACAGACAAATCGAGATTCCTGCTCGACTCCAATTAGCTAAAAGAGGGGAGCAAAAAAAACCAGCAGCGAAAAGCTTCCAGTCCTCCTGAAATAAGCCAGATTTAATTATTTCACTAAAAAATGCTGGAATGATTAACATCTCGCCCTCATTCTCTTGTGTCAAATAAATCACAAGAATTAACAGACGATGAAAACAATTAATTAAAGCAAATTAATTAATAATGGAAAGGTATGTGCTAGTATTTGCTGCGTACATTTATTTATTTATTTATATATATATATATATATATATGTATTCCTGCCAGTGATAAAGTTGCCAAACTAATTTTTATTGCAAAGTATCTGAGTGTACGTGAATGACCTCTCCATGTCCCTCCGCCCGTCAGTGTGGGATGGGTGACCGGTGTGCCATGAAGTTCGGGCCTCGCATCGGGAAGCTCTGCGACTGCGGCAGAGGAGCCAACTGCAACTCCTACCTGCTCAAGTGCATCTGAAGCCCTGATGGTTTTACTTTACTACTTCCACAAACACAGCATCACTTCTGCAGGACCAAACAACCCCAGCAGCAGCCCCAACTCTCATCTTATTGTCAGTCTCTAATATCAGCATTTATATCTATTATGCATTGTTGTTGTTTGGACAGCTGTTGCCTGAGGACGAGCATGGGTTTTTGTATTGCTGACAGTCCTGGTTGTCTACTGTAGCATGTAAATGTTTCATGTTCAATAAAAGCATTTGTCAACGTATCTTTTTGTTATTTTATTTACTCAAGGTTTAGTCGTAGTTACGCAGGATGTCTTGTTCCATGTTGTGGTCATTTGTGTTCAGTTTTAGGGATGACACAAGTTTTAATTGGAATAATACTTTTGAATTTTGAAGCTGCATATTCAAATGAATAAATCCTTGTATCAGTGACTTCTTGTCAGCTGTCGGTCTTGCAGCACAGGGTTCCTCTCTTAATAATAATGGGATCAAATCAAATAAAAAGTAAAAATTCTCTAAGCAAATATGATTTTATGATGAGCTGGTTTCAAACAGTTTGTGTCAAGTTGTGCACAAACATCATGTGGCACTTTTTTACTAAGACATGATTTGTTTAATTCAATTCAATTCAATTCAATTCAGTTTTATTTATATAGCGCCATATCATAACAAAGTTATCTCAGGGCACTTTTTCAAGTAGAGCAGGTCTAGACCGACTCTTTATATTTACAGAGACCCAACAGTTCCCACCATGAGCAAGCACTATGCGACAGTGGCAAGGAAAACTCCCTTTTAACAGGTAGAAACCTCGAGCAGAACCAGGCTCTGGGTGGGCGGTCATCTGCCTCGACCGGTTGGGTTGAAGGGGGAGGGGGGGAGCAGGAGAGAGAGAGCAGGAGGAAAGAGAACATACAGCAGCACAATACAGTTTCACACAGAGATGTAACACAATGGCCGCGGCAATGGCATGGCTGTCAACACCAACAGAAACAATACTAAGAGCAACATTACAGCAGCAATACTAATAATAATAGCAACAGCAGCTGCAGCAGTTTATTCTCCAGATTCAAAGTTTCACCTGCTATCAACAACATCTCACCTGTTAAAATGCAATTTGACATTCAAACACAATTCACCAGTGAAAATACCATTTTGTCAGCATGCACACTTTGACTCCTTGCACATGCGTCACATGCGACCTGTCATGCAAAGGTTGTTTAATATTTGTTTGTACAGCTCCCATGACAGTATGCAGGCGGTGTACTCAGCTGGAAGGACAGTACTGTGCAAATGTGCTCCTGCACACGTCTGTCATACAGTAACCATCATTTCTGTTCTCCACACAACATCAGCTGGTGTGGTTTCAGATGACTGTTAGCCCACTGAAGACCAGCTACTGCTCTCACTTCATTCTGAAGGGCTGTGAACCTCTTTCATAAGGACACTAACGATCATTTCTGATTGAAAGTCAGAGTTTCTAAACTGACAAATGGGATTACAACCAGCCTGCAAAGTGTTATGCACTGACATACTGTATTTTCATTGATATGGAAGCCCTGACGGCATATGGTGCGTTTAAGGTCACATGAATGTTTTCATCATCTCCAACCAAGACGATTGTGAGAGACGGAAGCTGCATCAGTAAGCAGCAACACAAACACCAACATTTCATTCATCTAATTGTGACACTTTTTACTGTGCAATAACATTTAGTATCATTCCTCTCTAGCCTGTTTTACTAGCCTGCTTCCAGACCTCTGAATTGCAAATCTCAGATTCTTTTTTTTAGAGATTCAAATAGTAAAATGAAATAAAAATAAAATGGCACTTTAGGCTACTTTTGTGCAGCTTTACCCAGAATTCTTTGAGGCAGAAAGAGAAGAGCGTTGACTCGTGTAGAAGAATGCAGTTTTGTAATGATGAAACATCTGTAAGAGTCAATAAAAATGTTTGAATTTTTGAATAAAACGAAGGTCTTAATGCATCATTATTACTGATTTGAGAGCTTTGGTTTGTTTTTCAGAAACTTGTTTTAGGGTTTGGGAAATTGAAACGCTATAAAGAAGGGATGTACCCGAATCCCAATCTGTTATTCGGGAAAGCACAAATAATGTGATGGAAACAGATATTTCTTCTACCTGAAGTTGCTCGTAATTATTTGGGGGAAAAAAGATCAGCTCCATGACTGACATGTCTGTCAGTCAAAAAATACCCATTCTGTTTGCAGACAGTTTATAAAACTTAGTTTAGTTAAACATAAAGAAAAGAGAGAGAGAGAGAGAGAGAGATGAAACGTACAGTATGAGGATGTGGAAATATATTTTATAATTAATTATATACCAATATTAAATCAATGATTGCATTGCCAATGAATATTAGGTTAGAAAAATACAACATTTGCCTGATTTGAGTGACTTCCTGTATAAACCACGCCCCCTGCCGGTCTTCTGTCCAAATCCAGACACAGAGACATAAGAAAGATAATGACGTCTCTGTACACCTCTATTATAAAGGGAAGTTACTGTACTTCAGTGAGTCCTGTTTCAAGCTGCATTTATTGATTTTGGCCAAAGATTTGGGGCAGAAGAACTACAATCTGACAGATTCACAGCCCTGACATACTGAATTATCACTTTTTGAAGTTGTTATTAGCATTCATTTTAATCATTGTAAGTCCAACATTCACTCTCCTTTCAGCTCTGTTTTGGTCTCCACCAACTCCTAAGAAAAATATCTGGCTCTTCAGCTGCTTTAGCATCTATAGATGTCCCACTGTCTTCACCAGTTAGCCTCTAACTGTGTCTGTCTGCTGTTTTCCTGCATGGCGGGTATTGTACAGTGAGTTTATCAGAGCTTGTTTGCTGGAAACAGCTGCCTGTTGCAGCTGGAGACAGGGACTGATGAGAGCGCTGAGGCTGGACCAAACAGTGAATGTGCTGTAAAACCAAAACAATGAGCTAAAAGAGGCTAAAAAGCTGCATAGAGCTGCACAGATGGTGACAATTCTCTGTGGGTTCTTGACTGGGAGTGGCCCTAAAAAGTATTGATAAGTGGAACTTTTATTTCAAAATTGTTTGATGTCATGGTCCAGTTTATTTTGTATCTGTAGTTTCTAGGTTTGTATATTTATCTCAGTGGGAGGTCAGAAATTAAAGCAGGCTAAAATGGAGAAGAACAGTGTATGTCACAGTTTGAAATCCTCCCTGAGGCCAGAAAGATGCTGCTGCTGCACCAAACTGATGTCATAGCAGGGATTTAGCGTTTGATAGTAGATGGAAAACACCAGCTGGGTCATCACTGCTTGGTGTGGAGCCGAGAGAAACATGCTTATAAAGTCCACCGAAACACAATATGAACAAAACACTCTAGCCAGTATGATAGCTAAACATTTCTGGAGGTGGATTCGAATCCACGACGTTGCATGAAAGTGTTTTTCACTTGACTTATTTTAGAAACTCTTTTAGGAACTGACCTTTCTTAAAGTTTTACTCCTGCCTCCTTCAGAGCCTGTGCACCCCGCTGCTGCACACATTTAACCACAGCTTGTTGTAAATATAGTTCATTCAGTGTTTTTTGCTGTATTTCACCACAAACTGTGACAAATGAAAGCAAAGCATCCAGCTGTGACAAAAGCCACGCTCCAAAAAAATAAAATAAAAAAATAAAAATGCTGAAAAGCAGAGCAGATCCGGCTCTCCAAGGCATGTGGCCTGCAGCCTGCAGTTACGTGCTTTTCATTTGTCCCAGGAGTCTTAATCCGCAGAGCCATAAAAGACTGAGGAGCTCATTTAAAGGTCCTTTGGCTCCTTTTGGCTTTGTGGAAAAGATAGGAGACAAACAGCAGTGTAATGTTTCCCTCGTTCAATGCCTGAAGCAATTTAGCCTGTAATAAAAACAAGTCAATAGTGAATGAAAAGTGTCCCCATTGTAGAATTCTGCTGAGCTCGAGCTTTTTTTTATTTTTGTCTGTTGCAGAAAAGAAGGCAGTGTGGTATCATATTCAATAAGTCATCATATTCAATGTACTGATGAGCATAGTCTATGTATACGACGCTCTTCCTGTTCCTGATAATACCGACTGTTTCTACTGCTCTCATATAAGATACAGTATTAGATTATAGCAAATATATGTATATGTTGCATTTATATGTATATACTACAGGTGCAAAGATGTGTTGCATTTCAGTTCATGGAAAGAAAATGGTAGTATACAGAATATATTTTAAAAATAATAAATTATAGGCTTAACATATACAGTTAATATAAACTATAAAATATAAAGTTATAAAAAAATCATTATTTTACAATAGAATTAAATGTATTAAAGGAATACTCCACCATTTTAGCACCGCACTCCTATAACACTATTGGACTCATGATGGACAGTTTAAATAATACGTATCAAAATTGATTCATCAGAACCAGCGATATCGTCTTTTTTACTCCATGCATTCTTCTTCCTTGTCAAAACCTGCTGCCTACATTACCCACAATGCAAGGCAACCGTCTACAGTTCGGTGGGAGATTTGGGAGTGTTATGCTAGTAGTGGCTAACGCTGCTAGCCTGCAGCAGAGATGAGGAGTGGGCTACAGAGGTCTGGTAAACTCGCTAATTTACAACTCCACAACCCCAGATTTTGTTTGCTTTTTTTAAACTTGTAGTCTTCAGACTCAAGTGACATCACATGAGGCAATTTATCAGATTTCTTGAGACAGTAAAGGCTTGTATAAATACAACTTTTTTCACAGCAGAGTTCCCCTTAAAACTAACTCCTAACTGATAGTAAGCTACAATGTTTGTAACTTTTATTACAACTTTCATTTCATTAAAGTGAGACTATGTTTCTTTTGTTTATGTGACAATTACAGGATAATGCTAAATGCTAAAACATTGTGTAACAGTAGCACAACTAGAGAAGAGTGATGAAGTCAGGAAATGTACTCTGAGGTTTGCTCACATTGGCTAACATTAACCACAATAAGGAGGAAGAATTTGTTTTTTCTTCTTTCAGTGTAGGAAGTGAGGTTCATTTTTTAATTAGCATTGTGACACAAATCTTTTCACATATTTCAGTACTCTGTTAGAAGCATCAGTACCCATATACAGTCATATGTAAAACATTTTTGCTCAATATTGTTTTTACTGCTGCTGTCCCCAGAAGCCCAGTGACGTTTCCACCTACAGTATTTTATTTTACACATTTTAGGTCGTCTAAAGTCTAAATCTGTCAAACCAAATGGACTCCTTCCTGTTTATTGTCAGTCTTTTGACTCCACCTGCCTTTATTGGTGCCAGCCTGCTGAAAGCCACAATGAGCTCCTGTGTTTGAACAAACAGCCGTCACACACAGCAGAGAGCTCTGTTTAGGCAGCTGAGACGAGCCGTTGTTTCCTGGCTACACCCAGGTAATGTGATCTAGCTGCCAGGATAATGTACCAAACTAGATGCCAGATCTGATTAAAAGATAGTAAACTAGTAGAAGAATATAAACAGGCAGTCTTTAGACCAATAGATCAATATCATGCCTACATGTTTTGTTAGAATTGGACCATATATGTCTAATGTATGTTTGAACTTAATGATTTCAACTTAATAACTGTGGATGTCAATATTTTACTCATTTATCTCTTGTATTCATGTTCCAGATGTTTTCTGTTGTTTATATGTTGATCAGGGGCGTAAATATAGACAGTGAGGCCCCTGTGGTGGGGGGGCATAGAGAGGGTGGGCCCTCCAACAATGTGTTGGTAGAGAACGAGCCCTTGTGAGTTGGAAATACGCCTGTGTTTAAAGGAGAACTCACATTAAATTAAAAATGGTGCCATTTGCTATATATGTCCTCGAAAAAGCAAACCCATTTTCATCATGGTTTACTTTTTCTTTTCTTTTTTTGGATAAAACAGTCAGTAGCAATCTATAACAAAATTATATGCTTATTTTAATTCCAATACAATACAAGTAACTCATTCAGCTGTACAATCCAACACACAGATGTTATATACGCAGTCTGGTGTGTGTGCTTCATAACTAGTAACTAGCGTGCACTGGGGCCCGTCGTAACTACCTTACGCCACTGATTATTGGTTGATTATGAAAGCTGCATTCTGATGTTACCCTCCCACATCATGATGGCAGCCCATCAATCGCTAAGGCTGTTAGCATGAATCAGAGCAGGTGTTTCTTCTTGTGTGTAATGTTCAAACACAATATTGCATTTTCCATTTTTGATAGCACATCTTCTGAGCAATGACTCCATTTGAGTAGATAAGTTGAAACGATGAACATCGTACACATTAGCTAGCTGCTAACAAAGCTAATCACGCATTAAACCAACCTCATACTGTGATTGGCTGCGTGGATTCTGATAAATACTTCTATTTTCTGATAAATCCATTCTAACAGGTCTCTCCATGTATCACTCTACCTTATTTATTGGTAACTTTTCAAACTAACCTTGGTGGACCCTTAGGTGGGTATTGATCATTCAAACATTTTTATGTTTCCCAAGAGATCTCAAGATGTACGGAGCAATTACTGGTACAGACCTTTTGTTCTGCTCTTTAATGTGAGGGCCAACAGAGACAGACAGGCAGAGACAGAGTCATTTAGTGACCGCCCAGAGGTAATGTGTGGAGGGTCAGCTGTTAACCTTTAACCCTGTGATGAAATGGAGCAGTATGACTGATGCTCCCTGCTGCTGCCCTCCAGTCTGATTGTATTACTGCACTCATGTTATTGATTAGAGGTTTGATGATTCCCAAAATGAGCTGCACACTCATGTTAACTGCATAATCAAGCCCTCTTACCCGATGATGAGGAATAAAGTGAGCTAATGCTGTGCGAATATTGGTTAAAAAGAAAAGTAAATATGAATATGGTACGAAGAATTATGTTTAATATAATTGATCCAACAAGTGTGGATCTTTGTGTTTAACTGAGACTTAATGTTGAAATTGAACAGTATGTTTGTCTGGAACAAGAAGAGTGGATTTGTTCAATGTGCCATCTCAATGATATTAAATGAGTTCATAGTTGTTTTGACCCTTCTGCTGGGAGCCATTCAATATTTTTTTATAAGATAGAAATAGAAACAGATTTTAAAAACATGGATAATGCACAAAGACTGTGTTGGCTCTTCACATATGAGTTTGTTTGTTTTTTATACCACTTGGGGGCAGCGGAACAAGCTTGTTGGCACACATGTTAGCAAACAGTTGACACAGAGCAACATTAGCATTCATTTGGACACATGTTTGTGTCCACATGATTAATGTAAATCCACTCATTCACCCTCCTTTTAGCTCTGTGTTAGTCTCCATCAACTCCTGAGGAAAATATCTGGCTGCTAAATGCTCCATTATGTTCACCAGCTAGCTCGCTAACTGCGTCTGTCTGCCGTTTGGTGCTGGGGCAGGTCGTGTACAGAGTTATCAGGTGAAAACAGCTACAGATGAGTGACCCCTTTCACATATTATGCAGTCATTTGATTCGTTGTTAATATAAAAATAATGATTAATGCAGCTTTAAGTTAGCTTAGCTTTAAGTAGTTTATGCACATAGGCAATGGGGCTTTTTCACAGCAGACATTTTAACTCGTCACAGTAGGAAAAGCACAGGTGTTACTAATAAATAAACGATGGCTCTGTTCTATTCAAGTGTAAGCCGTGACGGCGTGACAGTGAGCCAGCATGCACAACACTGAAGCAGCTAAATGGAATTCAGCCATCGTTATATCTATTATTTATGCCTTTGAATTTCCTGCTGTGACATGTCAAAATGTCGTCTTAAACTTCCTCCAACACAGTTTTCTTTTAAAAACCAAACTAAAGACCTTCCTTCTCCGTTTTCTTAAATGAACACACTGTATTTGTACAGTATGTATGTGTGTATTTATGTGAATGTTTGCATGGATGCTTCTGTTTAAACAGCACTGGTTCTATACAAATAGCATTTGAATTGAGTTAAGTTAGCTGGAGAAAGTTTGAGAGATGAGGAAAAAAAACATTTATAAGGATAAAAACTAGGGTTGTTTTTTGTACATAAACATAACGTTACGTGAAACTACATACATGTATCAGCATCGTTGTGTCTTGATGTATCACTGTCTGACATACAGCAGTGTGTTGTGATCCTGTGGGCCAACTGTTTGTCATGCCATGGAAATAACTGACTACCAAACTAACTTAACAGCTGATTTTCAGTCACATTTGTCTGAAGATCAACTGCAAAATGTGATTAAAGTGTTTCACAACGGTGACATTCGTCGTTGGATCCCATATAATGTTCTGCGCATGGAATGATTTAATTACGCCGAGGTACCAATTACCACACGTTGTGATAAGGTTCTCCTTTTGTTAATGTTGTAAAGGGATTATTGACGCACCAGTGCACCAGACTAATTATTTTTACTCAACACATTTTCATCACAATACTTTGAAAGACAGAATATTGTTAGATTTCTCCCCAGTGAAAGGAGTTGTTCAATACTATGGATCTTCTTTGATGGGGTGAATGGAGGAGGATCATACAGACATGTAATGAATGGTGTTTTCCTCTTTTATGGCCTTTTATAGCCAAACACTGGACAATGAAGCGTAAATGACAAAAACAAACACAAGTGATTTTCTTTTCTACCATGAATTTTGTATATTATTACACCGTGAAAGTGCTCATAAGATCTCATACCATAATCAAACTACACAAATATTATAGCATACATTTTACTGATAAATCTGGCAGATATCAACCTTTAAGTAAAAATCAGATATGGGCGGTTGACCTGTTACAGTTGCCCATTACTTATGATGGAGATGACAAATGTATTTAATTCAACCAGCTTTAGAAAGCAGAAGTCCATGTGATGCAGCTGATAATGTAATATAAGTTTTAATAACCTTAGTCTCAGTGGAGGGTTTTACTCCATGCAGGAGTGTAAGTTGGATTTCAGGGCAGACACATTAAGGGCTATAAATAAATAAATAAAAACTATGTGTATGCTATTTTTTGCACTTATATACATTTATATAATAACACATTTTGATTAAATTGGTTATTGTGCTTTCCATAACAATACTAACTTAACAAAAGAGTTTGAACTGCTATATAAATGGCTGTATTATTAGAAACACATCTAGTTTCATTGATAATATTTGATTGCTGATGGATTAAAGCATCTTTTAATATCATATTATAAGTAGAAAGTGTCACCTGTTAATCAAAAAATAAATTAGTAGTAGGCAGTAGTCTTTTCAGCTGTGAGAAATGTCTGCAGATCTTCTTCTCAGGTTGCATATAGCCCCAACAAGCTCCACCAATCAGAGGGTAGGGCGACCTGTACGTAGCCTGAGAGACAATATCCAGGGCAAAAGAAATGTGCCCAAAGTAATATAACAGTAATCTTTATTTTTACAGCACTTTACAACTGGTGTTACAAAGTGCTTCACACAAGGCTGCTAATTGAAATAAACTATTATGAAATCAAATCAAATCAAATGGGGAATTTACAGGTAACAAAAGACAAGAACTGGACCAAAATAAAATAGGTAAAACCAATTTGATTAACACAAGATAAAAGAAAAAAAGCTGTAGAGACAATTAAAGTAAAATCAAGTAAAAACCTCAGCTAAAATCAGGATAGGTTCTCCTATAAAAGCAGTCAAAGAGGAGAGAAGCTGCTCATGAAGCTCACTGTAATACGTATAATCACTGAAGGATCCCAGATGAGCTTGTCAACATTTTTTATCAATTTAGAGATTCTGTCATCTAGATTTTAATGGCTGGACAGTAAAAGGAAAACGAGGAAACTGTTTTGAAACGTATACACTGAATCTTAAAATGTGTAAAATTCCCGACTTCCTGTGTTTATAAATCATATTAATGCTCCAGACGTGCACCAACAACTAACAGCAATTCCATTCAGATTCTGTGAGCTATAAAGCTTATGAAAAGGATCCATCATGCATATCTCTGGGCAGAATATGTAATTATATTTTCAGTATGAATGGTTTGTGTATTGAGCTAACACAGTGGCATAAATGGAAATCCATTAGATTGAGATGTAATTCAAATATAACTCAAGGCATCTAACCTTCATTTTCATTTTTAGATCTTAACCAACACATTTTGGTCTTGTGTGTTTATGGATGGACGCACACTGCATCAGAGCTGTGAATAAGAACGGAGATACAATCACTCCCAAGTTCCCAAGTGAACTGCTCAGATTGCAAATAATTTAATTAGGACGCCAATAACCTGCAGGGAAGCAAAACACAATCTGTGCCAGCCGGCAGCATCACTGCATGGGCCTGATGTTAATGAGCTAGCAGAACAAACTAACAGACAGAACCGAAATGGCCATCTGGACTAACTGTGGAGTCAAAAGTTCATCTTTAAGGGGTCAGTTTGCCCAAATTACAAAAAGACACATATTCCCACTTAAAGGGAAACTCTGGGGTAAGATCCTTTAATTTTAACAAGAAACAGAAAGTCTCGCTCTGAAATCTCGCGAGAGGTTGAGTGGTTGCAGGAAGACAAAAGGATCTTACTCTCTAACTAAAAGGTCTGTCTCTGTAGGGATCCAGACACTTCGAATAACAATCTGAGCCAGAGTCAATGGCAAAAACAAGCACTTTTAGTGGACGTACTTTTCCCAAAGGATTACGCTGCAGCCATGGCAGCCTGTGCGCTGATGCCGGTGGAGGCGATCTACTGGACCAATTCCAAAACTTTTGTTAACTATTAAGTCATTTAGACCCCAAAATTTGTAATAAAAATAGGGTCCAGGTTTAAAAATACTGGAGTTTCCCTTTAAACACTAGAAGTATCCAGTCATGCTGATGTTATGTATTATTACCAAATTCCATTCAACTTCATTGTATTCGAAATTTTAAAGAGTTTTTTTAATTCTTCCAAACTTAATCAAATGTCAGTAATAGGTGGATTTTGAAATATCTAATAAATATATGACATCTGATTCTGGAAGATAAGGGCAGTATCCACACAGTCAAACACCGTGACAAAACATAGTAATAGGATAAAGCAAATAATAATAGACAAAAAATATAAATAGGAATAAGGGCAATAGGGTTATGTATGCTTCACTGTCAAGACTGGGAGACTACAGCTAAGCTCTGCAAGGCTATACTTCAGAATCACTATCTGCTTTATTGGCCAGGTTTGTGTACACATGCAAGGAATCTGACTCTGGTTTTGCACATACACAGAAATAACCATACATACAGCTAAACACAAGGACAACAAGCTTGACAAGGTAAACATAAACATTAAACTACCATGTACAGATACACAGTACAAATATATAAAAATACTAAACAACAACAAGACAGTAAGACAATAATGGTGCAGAGTGCTTACTTAGCACGAATAATACTCGACTCTATCGCCCCTCTAAAAAAGAAGATAATAAAACAGAGGAGGTTAGCTCCATGGTATAACCCGCAAACCCGCAAATTAAAACAAACATCACAAAAACTTGAAAGGAAATGGCGTTCCACCAATCTGGAAGAATCACCTTTAGCCTGGCAAGATAGTCTTAAAATCTATAGGAAGGCCCTCCGTAATGCCAGAGCAGCCTACTGCTCATCATTAATAGAGGAAAATAAGAACAACCCCAGGTTTCTGTTCAGCACTGTAGCCAGGCTGACAGAGAGTCACAGCTCTGTTGAGCCATGTATTCCTATAGACCTCAGTAGTAACGACTTCATGAGCTTCTTTAATGATAAAATTCTAACGATTAGAGACAAAATTCAGCACCTCCTGCCCTCAGTTGGTATTGACTTATCTTCAAACACAGAAACTTAGAAACAACTGTAAAACCCGATGTACATTTAGACTGCTTTTCTCCCATCAACCTTAATCAGCTAACTTCCATGATTTCCTCATCTAAGCCATCAACGTCTCTTAGACCCCGTCCCAACTAGGCTGCTTAAAGAAGTTTTACCCTTAGTTAGCACTTCTTTACTAGATATGATCAATCTGTCTTTATTAAAAGGCTATGTGCCACAGTCCTTTAAAGTAGCTGTAATTAAACCTCTTCTTAAAAAACCCACTCTTGATCCAGGGGTTCTGTCAAATTATAGACCTATATCTAACCCTCCTTTTCTCTCTAAGATCCTTGAGAAAGCAGTTGGCAATCAGTTGTGTGACTTTCTACACAACAATAAGCTGTTTGAGGATTTTCAGTCAGGATTTAGAGCATCATAGCACAGAGACAGCACTAGTGAAAGTTACAAATGACCTTCTAATTGCATCTGACAAAGGACTTGTCTCTGTGCTTGTCTTATTAGATCTTAGTGCCGCATTTGATACCATTGACCATCACATTCTATTACAGAGACTAGAACATTTAATTGGCATTAAAGGCACCGCACTAAGCTGGTTTAAATCCTATTTATCAGATCGATATCAGTTTGTACATGTTAATGATGAATCCTCTATGCACACCAAAGTTAGTCACGGAGTTCCACAAGGTTCTGTGCTTGGACCAATTCTGTTCACCTTGTATATCCTTCTTTTGGGCAATATTATTAGGAAGCACTCCATAAATTTTCATTGTTATGCAGATGATACCCAATTATATTTATCGATCAAGCCAGATGAAACTAATCAATTAGCTAAACTTCAAGCATGCCTGAAGGACATAAAAACCTGGATGACCTGCAATTTTCTGATGTTAAACTCAGACAAAACCAAAGTTATTGTACTTGGCCCCGAACACCTTCGAAACACATTATCTAAAGATATAGTTTCTCTAGATGGCATTGCCCTGGCCTCCAGGGACACCGTAAGGAATCTTGGAGTTATCTTTGATCAGGATATGTCCTTTACCTCCCACATAAAACAAACCTCAAGAACTGCCTTTTTTCATTTACGTAACATTGCAAAAATCAGGCACATCCTGTCTCAAACAGATGCAGAAAAACTAGTCCATGCATTTGTTACGTCTAGGCTGGACTATTGCAACTCTCTACTATCAGGCTGCCCCAATAAGTTCCTTAAGACTCTCCAGCTGATCCAGAATGCTGTGGCACGTTTACTGACAAGAACCAGGAAAAGAGATCATATCTCTCCAATATTAGCTTCTCTACACTGGCTCCCTGTAAAATCCAGAATAGAATTTAAAATCCTTCTCCTTACCTTCAAAGCCCTAAATGGTCAGGCACCATCATATCTTAAAGAGCTCATAGTACCCTATTGCCCCACTAGAGCACTGCGCTCCCAGAATGCAGGGTTCCTTGTGGTTCCTAGAGTCTCTAAAAGTAGAATGGGAGCCAGAGCCTTCAACTATCAAGCTCCTCTCCTGTGGAACCAGATCCCAGTTTGTGTACGGGAGGCGGACAACCTCCTCACATTTAAGAGTAGGCTTAAGACTTTCCTCTTTGATAAAGCTTATAGTAGGGCTGACTCAGGTGAGCCCTGAGCCACCCTTTAGTTATGCTGATATAGGCCTAGACTGCCGGGGGACTTCCTATGATGCACTGAGCTCCTCTCTCCTCTCTCCTCCCCTTCCTCTCCATCTGTACGACCCCATATCCCATCAATGCTTGTTACTAATTCAACTTCTTCCCGTAGTTGTGTGCTTTCTCTCCCCTTTTTCTCTCCTTCTGTTGCTTTCTGCAGGTGTTTCTGCCTCCGGAGCTGTAGGGTCTGGATCTATGGTTGCGGCCGCCTGCTGCCCCCGTGCTCCTCCTCTGCACCCGCTGCTGCAGCTGCTGTTGCTATTATTATTATTAGTATTGCTGCTGTAATGTTGCTCTTAGTATTGTTTCTGTTGGTGTTGACAGCCATGCCATTGCCGCGGCCATTGCGTTACATCTCTGTGTGAAACTGTATTGTGCTGCTGTATGTTCTCTTTCTTCCTGCTCTCTCTCTCCCCCTTCAACCCAGCCGGTCGAGGCAGATGACCGCCCACCTAGAGCCTGGTTCTGCTCGAGGTTTCTACCTGTTAAAAGGGAGTTTTTCCTTGCCACTGTCGCATAGTGCTTGCTCATGGTGGGAAATGTTGGGTCTCTGTAAATATAAAGAGTCGGTCTAGACTTGCTCTACTAGAAAAAGTGCCATGAGATAACTTTGTTATGATATGGCGCTATATAAATAAAACTGAATTGAATTGAATGCTAATGTCAGCGTGCTAGCACATGCTCACAGTGACAATGCTAACATGCTGATGTTTAGCAGGTTTAATGTTTACCGTGTTCACCATCTTAGTTAATGTGTTAGCATGCTAACATTTGCTAAAGGTAGAGGCTGAAGGGAACGTCATTAGTTTGGCAGATATTTGGTCATAAACCAAAGACAAATTCAAATTTTGACCTGATGATGGCGCTACATGAAAACTCAGTTATTTAAGTCAATTATTTTACATTATATGTTATATATAATTATTATAATCAATACTGAGGGGATATGAATGTCCCAAATGTACCAAATTTAATGGCAATCCATCCAACAATTGTTGAGACATTTCAATATAAAACAAAAATGTTGACCTCATGGTGGCGCTAGAGTAAAAGTCAGAGGATCACAGTAGTCAGTAGGACTCATCCTCTGGGGACCATGAGTGTCTGTACAAAATTTAATTGTCATTTATCCTTTTTGGTTTTTTTTAAGTTGTTAGATATGTCAATCTGGACCAAAGTGCTGGACCAGACAACAGACAGACCGACACTGCCATCCCCAGAGTCCTGCCACTAGTGTCAAAAAACACTACAATTTAAAAATAGCACAAATCAACCATTTACATGTCCTGCACACATCCACACAGGTGATGTCACCAATCATGGGTAATTAGACCTCTGCTCAGGTTGAAGTTGGATGGAGTTTGGCTGGGAATAAACTGAGGCCACCAAACTCCATGTACTGATAAAAATAATCAGATTAGCTTTTGAAACGTGCACCTTTAACCTTAACGTGGGTTAAAGGTGCAACAAAAGTAACATGAGTGTGAGGGAGATGTTTGCACACAGTGCTGAGAAGAGGTCTAATCAGGGACAACGAGTGAAAGCACCTGTGTGAGTGTAACAAGGCTGTGTTGAGTCTTTAAAGCCCCCCCCCATCCTTTTACAGGCTGCCACCGGAACAACCTGACCTTTTTAAGGCCATTGTCTCTGCCCCTGGGACAGTCCGTGCACGGCACAAAATGTTGTCCATTTCACTCATGTGACAAGTTATTTTTAGCTGTTTTTAAGCAAATGATTTTGGGGTTCTAAACATGTCCGCCGACAGGAAAACTACACCATGGTACTAATGAGACACACTTATTAAATCTTCTTGTTTATATTCATCTTTATTGGACTGTCTTTGTAAAACTGCATGGTAGCAGATCAATGGGAAGATGTTTCCAATATATCAGACTGATGTTTCTGCCAATATCCAAATGTAGTTTTTAAAAAAATATAATTTCTGAATTATTCCTCCAAAATGACCCGACTTCACTTTTCTGTACTGGTCAACCGTCTCATCGGCTCTCTAGCATCGCTGCACTCTCAGTTACCTTTGACTGTGTTGAACACTGGTACCAGACTTAGATGAAAGGGATCTGATGTTAGAATTTGGTGAGTTCAAGAAGCCATTGATTCGGTCTGCAGACTGCTTCCTGTACCAGCGCTGTATGTGCAGACTGGATCCACTCCTCCCTTTCAGTGGCTTTCTTGATTCACCAAACTAAATGTAAATAACACATAACTGTGTTGATTCTCCATCTTCACTCCATTCTGTGCCATTGTGGTTGTTACCAGAAGATGGCGCTGTTTCTTCACAAATATCCACTGAAACCTGCGTTAGCTCCTGCTGTGTGGTGGCTCTGGTCTGGTCCTGCTGGTTTTCCCTCTAATCATCTAATCAGAGGTGGATCATCACCTGGGGTGTCAGGTGAAGGTAAACCAGCAGGATTCTGGACAACAAGTGTCTGAATCCATCTGAACCAGGAGATCTTTCACTGTTCTAATCTGTGCTTGTGGACATTTTCCTCTTATGCTGCCACAGCTGGTTTTGTTTAAAGTGATGATGTAGTTCAGTGTTAAATAAATTCTCTCATTGTCAACCAAAATCATAAGAAAGCGTAAAATGTGACAATTTGTAAAAAGTAATAGATATAAAAGAAAATCAATGCAGGGTTCATGACTTTCTTTACCATACTGAACAAAGTAATACTGTCTGTGTTACTGTTTCTGCTCATGTTAACTAGGTCCATTTAGTAGCTGTTCTGGAGCTTTCAATCACATCACATGATCCTTTTCTGACCACTTTAAGGATCTCTCGTCCATGTTAAGCATCCACAATTCATTGCTTCTGTAATCATATTAATACAAGCATCAATAAATTAGAAGCAATGACCCACAGTTCTATCTCATCGGATGTTTGGCTGACAGTAAACCAGCTAATAACTCCTTAGTTCTGTAGGATTATTAATGTCACATCACCAACTGTTATATTTGAGAAAAGATGAGACCCAGATTCCTTTTATACCTTTTTATGTAGAATATCAGGAGGCAAAACATTACAAATATTTGTATTTTATCATAAGTTTACTTTTCTAATTAGCATCTAATTTCTAATTAACTAAACAGAAACAAAGAGAATACGGGCTTGTATGATGAGTGTAATATATCTATAGTTTGGAACAATATTGTAATTGTTTTTATCTGTGTGAGTATTCACGATGTGGAAGTTTTTGCACGTTTGCACAGATTACATATACATGGGGATACTGCCTGTTTCTACTATTTCTGATGGTATAAACTAGTCAAGTTTATTTATACAGCACATTAAAAACTGGAATTGAGCAAAGTGCTGTACAAACTGAAGTGACATCAGTAGTACGAACTAGTACCACTGAGTAGCTGTTCTGGAGCTTTCGATCATATCACATGATCTTCATCAGCAGATGAAGTTGGTCCAGTTGTCGTGGAATTGCAGATGTTCAGATTTCTTCTATTTATGAACTTTTAAGATTTCTCGTCCATGTTTAAAGATCAGGAAAAAATGGAAATTTGAACATCTACAATTCCATCACAGCTGAGTGAACTCCATCTGCAGATGAAGGCCATTTGATATGATCAAAAGCTGCAGAACAGCTACTAAAATGGACTTTGTGGTGAGATTGTTTGGTTTGAAAGATCTGAAAAAGACGACAGACATGTACAGTTTGGATTGTCACATAAACGCCAAAGTTAAGCTTCTCTTTAATGTCACATGATGTGTTGGTGATCACGCCAACAACCGTTATATAAAAAGAAAAGTGACTAATCTATTTCCAAAAACAGAGAAATTACAGTACATTTAGCTTTTTAAATCACACCAGTCGCCTCCTTGACATTTTATAAGAGCATTTCTTGTAAGAACAGCAGCGTTGATCATCACTTCCTGCTGTCTGAATAATAAAATGTCCTTTTCACTATCAACATGTGTCACTGAATTTAAATGTTAAATTAAATTTGCAGCTACTGTCCGTGTTTTATAGTTTTAAAGTGTTGCATGGCCCCTCTTCTCTTTCTCTTTGTGCTGTGTTTCTTCTCATGAGGCTTCCATGTTGTTCCAGGAGAAACAGTCTGACATGAGTGATGTTTTATCAGTGAACATCAGGAGATTAAAGCTGGTCACTATTGACCTTTGGGCCTGGAGTCATTTCCTTACAGAGACATTACTCTAGTTTGACTGTCAAACAGAAAGACATTACGTCGGTCCGACAGCAAAGAGAGAAACCCTCAGTGACTAATGCGAGTCATTACAACAACTCTAATAACAGCTGCTCTCCAGGATTAATTATTTAGCAGCTCTAATTAGTTTTGGATGCTTGTTGGACAGCAGCTTTTTCTGACTTTATGTTAAAGCGTAAAAGAAAGGAGGAAAATAAAAAAATTCACAGCTAATAGAGATGAAGAAAGGAACTGTCCTATCAGATGTTTAGCGGTTGGTATGTCACATGACCACATCACTTGGATTGGTTTTTGACACAATTTGATCCATTAAAATTAGAAACTGCGCAACACAGTATGCAACACAAGTCCTGTATGTATGAGGTTCAATTGGCTCAGGAGGTACAGCGGGTCGTCCATTAATCCCAGGGTTGGCGGTTCGATCCCCGGCTCCCCGGCTGTCCACATGTGTCAAAGTGTCAAAGTGACTGAACCTTGGTGCACCTTGCACGGCAGCTCCGTCGCCATTGGTGTGTGTAGAGTGCTTTGGGAACCGTTAAGGTTGAAAAGTGCTATATAAGTAAGTAGCAGTGAATAAGTATATAAGTCCATTTACCATACTGAATACATCCGCCTTCTGCAGCTTAGCTTGTTGATATACTGTATGTCCATACACACTAGATGGCCACGTGCACCATTCCAAATCCATGGGCCTTAATCTGCTGCTGCATTGTCATGTTGAAACAAGAAAGGGCCACTAAGTTGAAAGAACATTGTATACTGTAGCATTAAGATTTCCCTTCATGGGAACTACACACCAAAAATATGTAATCAGGGGTGTCCACAAACTCTTTCAGCCATGAATATATGTGGGATTTTGGGGATGATGTGCAGGAGGTGTCCCTAACTTTAACCAGTGTTGCTCAAACCTAAAATGTGCCTCTTTTTTGTGGTGACTATAGCAAAAGTGTCTTCAAATTTTATCAGTGATTATATGTTCAGAAGTGGTCACCGTGGCTACGATTACTCCTACCTTTCCCACTTTGAAAACGTTTCTTGCAAGGAATTGGAAGAACATACAGCATGGCAACGTGAACGAGTTGGCCTGACTGCGGCTGATGGTCGGCACTCTTGGATGGAGGATTTACATTTACTGAATGACATAAACCACAAATGAGGAACTGTGGAGGAATGCCAACCAGGAAGACGTACCAGTAGCTACGACAGTCAAAAGAAGAAAGTGGAAAATGGATAGGCCACACCCTTAGGAGGGACACAAATAACATCACAAGACAAGCCCTGGACTACAATCCACAGGGGAAAGAGGAAACACCTGGAGACGTCCAACACTTGCAGCTGGCAGGAAGCAAAAAAAGGCGAAAAAAAAAAAAGATGGCGAGCTCTGCCCCTAAATGAGGTAAAGAGGTGTAAGTCAGTAGGTCAAGAATGTAATAGAAAAACATGTCCACCTATAAATATGGATGCTACAATATAGAAAAAGAAAACTAAAACATACAAATATCATCTGATTGTTAGTTTTCTGCCGAAGGACAGAAATCAATCACCTATGCTGCATTTCATCAGAAGGAACGTGAAGAATAAACCAGAATAATAAAACTACATTTTAATTTTATTATAGTTTTTCATGGGAGGACAGTCTCTTTGTGGCTGCACATGTGGACAGGCTTTAGGCTGCAGACTGTGCATGATTTGAGCCCCAAATAGCAGTAACTGGGTGACTAACTGCAGTGCATCATGGATCTCGTCTGGCCACGCAGACGTTTTGGGTACCTGGGTGAGGAAATGTGAAGAGTTTTCTGCAGCGCTGATCCCCAGGCTCTCCTCCAGACCTCCACCCGGCCCTTCTCTGAGGTTACATGATGTTGAATCCATGTTAGCAGTTTTCCTTCGGCGATGATTAAACCTCTCAGGATCATCAACAGCAGAAACACCTTTTAGCCATTTAGAAAGAGGCACAAGCTAAAAGCACAAGTGGAAAAGTGAACTTCTTGCTAAGGGTGTGTAAGTGTTTCCATTATTAGAATTCAGAAGTGAGCGTCAGCACATTTTTACATTTTCATCAGTCTGAAGATGGCCACTTTTGTCATATATAAAACCTCACTTGAAATATAACTTGGGTTCTGTGCTCAGGGGAGTCGGTCTGTACCTTTTCTCATCAGTTGTAGAGAAAAAAGCTGACTGCAAGATTCTGTAAAGGACACATTTGACATTTTGGTAATTCTCTCTGGAAACATGGAAACATCTGCTGCTCATAATTCTGGACAGGATTAGGTAAACCCGTGGCTTGCCTTTATTTCTCCACACTAATTATTGGCATGATAATTACAAAAGCATGGTTTATGTAAATGTCAGAGCGAGGATAAATCTGATCAAATCCCTGCGTCCAACCACCACCAGTATTAGATGTGTCTCCTTCACGGCAGTATTGCAGGATATCTGTTTAAAAAGAGCTAAATATAATGACCAGTTGGTGGAGAGTGAGCTAAAAGGAGTGTTACTGCTTTTTTCATTATGAATATCGTCCAAGGACCCTGCAGCCTAGTATCCTATGAAATATGTTCTTAATGGATGATTCTGCACCTCACCTTTAGTGCCAATGCAGGAAGTAGTTTACTGTGTGTAGCAAGGTGGTAACTGATTGTGGAGGTCGGGGTGGTGGCTGGGCGTGTCGTCAGTCTGTCTTTCATGCAGGACGCCCGAATTCGTGTCAAACCTGCAAGTAACATTCACCTTTTTATTAATCCCTTATAAAACCTTAATTGTAGTTTGTTTGCAACAAGGCCTCCAGATGAAATGACAGAAAATGTTGTTTGTCCACGGCCTCTCGAAGCGTTTTCTTCGGCAGGACGGCATCGTTTGTCTGTGCCTTCCAAAACCGTCACAAATCAGTGTGGAAAAATAAACCTGTTTTATGATGTGACAGCGCTGTGGTTAAGGTTTGGTTA
The DNA here is from genome assembly GCA_008360985.2 of Macquaria ambigua. NCBI lineage: Eukaryota > Metazoa > Chordata > Actinopteri > Centrarchiformes > Percichthyidae > Macquaria > Macquaria ambigua. The sequence continues at coordinate 498,941 of VMKM01000094.1, read as the reverse complement.
GGTTTAGGCACAAAAACGACTAAGTTAAGATTTAGGGAAAGATCGTGGTTTGTGTTAAAATGACTTTTGTCGTCATGGTTACAATAATAAGCTTGTGGTTTTGATATTGTAGAAAGAAAAACACAGTAACTGAATGTGACCTGAGGATTTGCAGAATACCAGTGTTCTTGTCTGGCTGTTGAGTTAAGGGCCCTTGAGAACCTGAATTTTGCATCTTTTTATATCTTTAATGATGGTTTTTAACTTTTATGAGACGGGTGATCAAGACAGAAAAGATTGGGGTGAAGAAAGGAGGACAGGAATGAGACAAAGGTCCTGATCCAGATAAGACCAATGAAGCACCACCAAAGTCTTCTTCTATATCAGATGAATACACTGGATTTACCTTTAATACCAGGCGGAAAAGCATTGCTTTTCACTATCCTCTCTGGTTAAGTTTGTTGGCTTTATGTGATCTGTTGCACTTGTAACTACACCCAACAGTGACGTTGATGACACACCCTGGAGTACACTCCTACACCACTGCAGCAAAGTGATAAGTCAGACCGCTGGAGGTCAGCAAAAACTATATTTTCTAAATTAAAGAACAAAAACAACAAAATTAGAACGGCATCGGTAAGCCTTTTCAGATCTGCCACCCTGCTGTGGTGAAGATTTGATTAGATTTAGGTACAAAAGTGACTTGGTTGGGGTTGGAGAAAATGTGTCATATGTGTTCAAATAATTACTTGGTTAAAGTTAGGGAAAGATCAGGGTCAGGGTAAGGTTGAAAAGTGATCAGCGGTCTCCTGTATCACAGTTCAGTATCTCAGTTCAGTGTTTTGTTGTCTTATCCAGCCATCCCATCCACCCCCTCTGTGGAGTTTGTTTTTATAACGTCATTTCAATGTAAACATGTGTCTTTATTGGGCATTTGCTGAAATTATGCCATTTCTCTTGGGGGACAGAGTTAGATTTTTTAGCTGCTGCTAAGTCGCTCTTTAAAGAATCATATCTATTCTGTCCCTGTTCTTTCTTGTATCTCTTTATTCTGGACTGTCTTACACAATTAAAACTACTGTAAAAACAAAAACTTATAGTGATTGTAGTAAAAAAAAAAAAAGAAAAAAGAATAAATCTAGTTAACCATCTTTTTGTGACCTGACATGCCAGGAGCTCTAATGCTGAACTGGGTGTTTGACGCCGAAAATCAAACAGATGCTTAAAAAAACTGTGAAATGAAACACAGAATCTGAAATTCAAATTACAAGTCGTGGCGCAGAGTGTTGTAGCTACCGTGTGAGGATTATATGGCACAAACTGGGTTCCCCATTTTCATATGTTTCATGTGTAAATGTCAACATTTACATTCAGGCAGGCAAAGTGGGAAAATGAATGTTTGGTAAACAGCTGAAGCAATTTTGTAAAGGAAAGGCAAGGATTTTGAAGGTTAGTAGAAAACTTTTAGATTTATAACTTTCCCAATTTCATACCAGAAAACAAATAAACTAATTTCAGTGTCAGTGAATTGTCTTCATTTTGCTGCCGTTTGTAAAATAAAATGCTTTAAAACTTAAACAGAATTACAGAGAGAAGAGAGAAGAAAGAGGCTTTTGAACGTACGCTGCAGAGCTGCCTCATTATGCGTCCACTGATTGCCTCCATTGATTCAGGAGTGGTGTTGTCAGGCTGCACATTAGTCTTTCTGTCATTCATTAAGTGTGTTTCTAGCACAACAACTTCCCTTTAAGCAGCCAAACATCAACACGCATCACGAGAGGAAACAAAGGTACAACAAAGATGCAGAAAATGTCTTTTAACATGTTGGAGACCGGATGCAGACAGGTGTCCTCTGCAGGTTGATCCTCAGAAACAGTAGATGCACCACAGAATTCAAGTTTCCAGAACTGACTAATTTTCTTCTACATGTTTATGGTCCAATTATTGTCGCGTTACAGTATATAAAACATTTGCTAAATAATCTAGCATGATCTTTGTGATGAAAAATAACACAAAGTTTTAAGAAATGTAACATTATGAAGTATTTTATTTGAGAAATGGTTGAAAATGACAATCTCCTTTTTTAAAAGTTGAAAACATATTTGCCATTTCTATTTAAGATCTTCCTCCAAATAACAACATCATAAAAATGAAGCCTGGTGAAGACGTTCGGTCTGTACAACTATTTCCAGCCTGTTCTGGGGATCTTTTCTTCCATGCGACCTCCCTTGTCACTTCGAGTTGCCACGTTACGGCTGTGAAAAGCCTGGAATAGTTCAGACATTATTGATTTTTTTCCCCACATCTTGAGTGGCAAGCAATGACTTTGTATGTACCTCTGACAATGACAGAAACTTCAGATTGGAATTGATTTAAGTCCCAGTAGAGCCCTGCTGCATTTAAGATGCTACACAGATTTAACGATTCATCTGTTTGTTATGTAACTTGACACTAATTTAGCCCGTTGTTGTCTATCAGTCATGTGCGCAGGTAGACACTGATCCTGAATCAGCTTCAGGCGCTGACTTCTGCAAACGCTTTGAGCGGCCATGAAGTTTTGTACAGTCATTCATTGTCCCCAGAGGATGAATCCTACAGAGTTTGGTGACCCCCTGACCTTTCATCTAGTGCCACTGACATTTTGTCTTTTACTGAAATATGTCAACAACCTTTGGATGAATTGCCATGACATTTTGTACAGATATCCATGTGTCCCAGACACAAGAGTCCTAATAACTTTTGGGCTCCCTTAACTTTTCCTCTTCCTCTTCCATCTGTCAAAATTGTATTTTTTCCCACAACTTTGGTTTCTGACCAAAACCTGCAAAACTAATGGCATTTCCATCAACTTCAGCTGTACTTTGTATTCAGTGCTAATTACCTTAGCATGCCGATGTTAGCACTGAATACAAAGTACCACTCTTAAGGCCTTTACACACCAGGGACATAACAAATAAATGACACGAAAATGCAAAATACTCTCCTGCAAATATTTACTACATCCAAAAGTAAACTACATCAGCTCCTCACTATCCTGCATCCGGCGGATCTTCTTCACACGTCGTCCTTGAGTTCATTGACTTTATAGTTTTTGTGTCATATAAGACAGGTTGACGAGAAACACAAACAGTCAACAGGTCCGGAGTTGTGACGTGACGTCCGTTCCGCACAACGTGATTGGTTGATGCCTTTATTCGGCGCGCAAAACTCAGAAAAATCGACCTTGTTCCGAAAAAAATTACATCGCTTTTTCGCCGTGTAATATTCGCTTTGTGTGAAAGTACTCAAAGTTAAAAAAAATATATTGACGTGCGAATTAATTGCACGGAAAACCCCCCACCTCCGATGTGCCTTTAAGTTGTGTCTCAATTTGCGTTCTTTCGTACTGACACTTGCTATTTTAAGTGCATAAGTGCGTTCACACTGACAAGCATGGCAAAATGCAGCACTGTGAGTACCCGGATGGTGTACTCATAACGGTCAGAAAGTTGAGTGTGGAGCGCTGCACACTTCTCACCCTCAATGGTCGCCATCTTGGTTAGGTAGCGGAAAGGAAGGGACCACCAATCTATGAAATTTGTTACAGCGAACGCCGCGCTAAAAGTAAAAGCACGTTCATTTTTATTCATTTTGAATAAAACTGAATTGAAGTCAAGTGGGCAAACAAGTTGGCAGATATGTAGGCGGGCGACAATTGTGGTCAAATGTTGGTGATAACGCTCCACCCGGCTGCAACTCACCATTAAAAAGAAGAATTAAAAGAAGAAGCGGTTAAATGTTGCGACCGTCATTTCCGGTAAGTGCACAACAGCTGTGTTTGATTTGAGACACTGTTTTAAAGTAACTGTATTGAAACTATTTAACTGTGTAACGGTTTAGAGATAAATGCAACCAACAAATCATACATAATATCTATTAATAGTCATTTCTTTAAGATAAACACAAAAACGTTCTAATGTCACTGTGCTCTGTTAAAGAATAGATGAAGTGCGTATGTTCCTGTTTCTGTGTAGTGTGTATTTGTGCATAAGACTGCATGTGTGTGTTTCTGCACGTGTCTCTGCATTTGTGAAAACACACACACACACACACACACACACACACACACACACGTGCAGAGAAGCAGCAGAGATGAGGGAAATTCTTATCATTGCTGCAAAAAACTGTCACCGGACTGTTTCTCTACACTGCAATTACAGAACAGAGAACAGTGTGCATTATTTAAGGACAAATGTACGCCGTGTAGGCAGACAGAAGCAGAAAGGTCCCAAACCCACAACCCTTAATTACCTCACAGTGACGCACAAGAGCGCCTCTGAAGGATGCTGGGCTGACAGAGTGAACTTGTCCAAGTGTATGTTATTTACCGATCCAGTGAACTCAGAGCTGCGCCTTTGTCCTGAGGGTTCAAAAGGAAAAGGGCGGAGTAAGGTACTTTTCCTCATGAATAGTTTAGTATTCAGCGCAATATCATTATTATTTCTCTTCTTTGATATTCTGCTCTTTAATTTCCCTTTTCTTTCAGTTCATAAAAGTTGAAATATTAATCCCAGTGAGGGAAGATCAAAGCTGCTTCATCATCTCTTTAATACGCTTGAAATGTTCTGCAACATGACAGACAGTTTAAAACGGACTTCTGCAGCCCACGCTTCAAACATCCTGTGTCTTCAGTGCACCGGGCAGCCTCTAAGGGGCTTAGCATTATGATTTAATGGTAAGAACTGACAGGTTTTTGCATTAATCATCCCCTCCACCCACGTGTTAATGATGCAGATTGTGTCAAATAAACCAGGGGATTTTAAAAGGGTTTATAAAAAGAAAAATAATATATCTGACAGATCAGGTGAAGGGATTCATTGTGACAGGAGGCAATCAGCGGCTGCTTGAGCGCATAAATTGTGCCGGGGGGGGTTCTGCAACGCTGGTTAAGAGCAATGACGAAAGAGTGAGGAAAAAAAAGAGTTGAGAAAAATGTGTTAGGGCATGTTATGGAATCTAAAATTAAGATTTCAGTTTGGGATGACCTGGACTGCTTGGACTACGACGCTACACGCCTGATGTGTTCTTTCAGTCAGGTGTAAGTGGGCGGGGGTTGTTACTGTTCAAGGTCATTGATACAGAAAATCCAGGAGCTGCTTCTCACGGGCTGTCAGTCAGTCAGTAAATTAGGAAGATAATTATGAGCATGGTGTGAACAGAGGAGCTGCTCCCCGCTACGTTAAACACACCTTGTCACACCTGGACGCACTGCTGATTGACTCTCGGAGGCATCTCTAGGATGCTCTGATTTATCTGCAATCATCATCAACCTCACAGGCAGCACAGTGTCTCCCAGACCAACATATAATGCCTGTAATCAATACAGAAACCTACTTGTTGCTACGCTGTTTGTTAAATCCTGCTTCTAACTGTGGGACATTTAATTAGATGATAAAGTAAAGCCATAATGACTTCAGGAAGGTTTTTAAAACCTCAGTGTCTGATTTCTCACCCACTTCAGTGGGAACAAGCTGTAAACACGACACTTCACAACATCACCATTAAGTTGTAACAGTTGTCTGTTTACACATCCGGTAGACACAGAGCAACGTTACAACCGTCATTTGGAATCGAGTTTCTGGCCACAAGGTGAATGTAAGTCCAGTATTCACCCCCCTTTTAGCTCTGGTTTGATCTCCACCAACTCCTGAGGGAATTACCTGGCCCTCCCCATAAATACGGCCAAATAGGTTGTCTGTGCAAACAGCTTATTACGACCCATATTTACTTTTTTTGTACCTCTAGTGGCCGTAGCAATTATGACGGGAGCAAAGTCCAAACACACGAGACCGCTGTTCGTGTGCCATGTGAAACCAAAAGTCATCATCGACTTATTTTAACTTACGTCAGATCGTAACGTTAAGTTATATAAGTTAAGTTACATTAGTAAGTCACATGACATAACTTAACTTACAACCTTATCAAACTGCGACCGTTTCACATCATTATCCACGTGTTTATTATTGCTACCATGACGACAAAGGTCCGGTAAGCCTGTTGCTGGTACTCTCCAATGGTCATATATGTAGTTTTGGGAGTCATTGGCAAACAACCTATTCTGTTGTTTAGGTATGAGGATGTGTTGGACTCTTTAGCTGCTAAATGCTCCACTATGTTCACCAGCTAGTCTCTAACTTTGTTTGTCTTTGGAGGGTTTTTTTTGCTGAAAACAGCTGCCTGCTGCGGCCAAAAACTGATGCTATGAGAGTGGCGAGAGTGAACTAAAACGGTACATTTGTGGGCCAGAAAACCAAAACAATGAGCTGAAAGACTCTCAGAAACACTCAGTGGAGCTGACAGAACCTGCAGAGTTGTGTGATAATTCAATGTGGCTTTGTCTCTTTGAGCAAGACCTTTCACATTACACACAGTCATTTGATCCATTGTTAACATAAAAAATATTGATTATAGCAGCTTTAATGTGGATCGTCACATCTGTATATATACTCACTCAGAGTCTGCTCATATTCATGTCCCTCTCAGGATGAATTATAAGGACTTCTCATCTCGTCCCTTAGTTCAGCCTCACAGATCTGCTAGCATGACTTGTAAACTCATAGTCTTGTTTAAAAGATAAAAGATAAACTGGTACCAGTTAAAGGTTGGGTAGGCAGTATTGTCATGGCGTCACTGGCCAACAAATCAATATTAACCGTGCAGCATATTGTAATTCAAGTGGTCTGAGAGCAGACCTCTACTTCAGCCCCCCCTCTTGCCTCTGTTTTCAGGCTTCAGAAAATCTAGCCCGTGACGGGAGACTTCAGCCAATCACAGGTTATTTCAGAGAGACAGTGCATTCGTATTGGCTGTTCTACAAATGCAGATGCGCGTACACGTCCCTTCAGATGGTGAAAGCCTGATTTAATGGCGGAAAATCCTGCAACTTGATAAACTTCCAACACCTCCTTTGCCTACAGCAACACGTCCCTCCACACGGAGCTTCAGCTCATTAGCTCAAGTCGTGGGTTTGGTGGGAGGGGCTTAGCGGAGTGATACGAGGCAGCAGAGAGGGAGGCGGAAGGTTTTGCACAGGTTGCACAGATTTTGCCTCCCCCAGCTTTAATGAAGTTGTAACTAATGGCTTTATTAATGCTTAATCATTTATAAATGCTTCATAGATCAGTTATAAGCTGTTAATAAGAACGACTTTTGGGTTGCACAGTTGCGAAAAATCCCTTTTATTAATTAAACCATATGATCACTTACCTTTAGGAAAATGGCTGCAGAGACTCTGAACCAAAATCCATTAATTAACAACTTATTAAGCATTTATCAATGGATTACCAACATGTATAACTGCATTGTTACCAAACAGAAAGGAACACCAGCCAAAGATATTTTCACATCCCTTTTAAGCCAAAATGTTTTCTTATTAATGGCCATTAGTTTATAAACCCTTTATAAGGGTGCCTTATTAGAAAGTGATACAGATACACTTTATTGATCCAATGCAGAGAAACTGAAGCAGCAAAATAAAGTACAAGAACCAATGCATGTTGAGTAAAATCCATCCACCAAACAGCCAAACTGCAACAAAGTGAAGTCACTAACCAACACTGACACATACAGCACACAGTATGTCCCTGAGACATGCAACCTAAAATGATCTGCAGTGGCAGTAATAGTGATTTAATTACCAAGTCCTCTGTCATGACGTGTTTACAGTATATCCATGCACCTGAAATGTCAAACTACTACAGAGATGTCCTCCGGGAACAGATTTCTGAAGGAAAATTCACTTCATTAATTGAATGTGGCCTAAACTACATGTTGTTCAGGTGGAGAGGGAGGAAGATCCCATGGCAGCGTCCTCACAGACGACAGTTACACTGATGACTCACTCAGTCATGAAATTAGATGTGACAGCCACCGGTGGAGTCAAACTCCGAGAGCTCGGTTCGTCTTTTAAAAACATTACTTTATATCACATTTGCTTGACAGCGTTAGAGTAATGATGCTCATTAATCATGGTCTTATTTCACACTGATGACTTGTGAGACTCGAGATACAGCAATTAGTGATGAGTCACCACTGGAATTAACACCCGACCCTGATGGTGCTTCACTGCAAGAGCCGGCTGCTACGCCATCTGATGACCAATCAAAACCCAGCACTGAGAAGACGTGATCCTTTTTTTGTCACCTCATCTTCCTTCTTTCCTTCCGTCCCACCTCCTCAAGTCTCCATTTGAGGTGTTTTCCGGAAAGGAGATGCTCTTTGCTAACAAGACAGCTCGGCGGCTGTCGTATTGGTGTGTGTAATTAAGGCTGGGCTCTGCAGATAGATGCCTCACTGAATGGAGATTCCCCCCTCTGTCAGTCTGCCCTCTCTTTTCTTTTCACTCTCTGCCCTTTCCTTGGCATCAAACTCCCAATTTACCCAAAACAAGGTCTCAAACTGCTTTTAGGGAACAAAAACAGAGGTAGTAAGTAGGTAGGGACAGCAGCAGAGGAAGAGATATTATATAATGGACACATATTATACCACCTACACTTATTTTAATGTTTTTTTTCTTCATTTGGATCATGGCATGATTGCACATGGGTTCAGAAAATGCCACCGTTATTCTTTTGGACTTTTGGACGTGCAGAGAAAAGCACAAGCCAAAAGGAAACAGGAAGCTATTTTTAGCTCCTGAAAAGTTGACATTTTGGAGATATGAGACCACGATACGAGGTTTTTATCTGATATCCTACCAGAGAAATGGGTGGGATGCCATCAGGGACCAGGCCTGAAGAAAAAAACAACAACATTTTAAAAGATAGAAGAAGAGGTAATGAGAGCGCAGCACTCACACACATACACACACCTTGATTAGATGCCTCCTGAACTGATAGCTATTGGAAACAGAGAACTCATTACAATTGGTGTCAGTTCATTTACCAAGTATAATACATTTACAGGGCACTGACACACAGGGCCAGCGTTTAAACTGATGACTAAACCTGATGGGGAAACTTAAAATTAAAGGAAAAACCTTATTAAATGAGCGCAGAAACAAAACAAATACAGATGCTTCCATACAGGACACAGGGGGTCACTGTGTGGTGTGCTCAGCATGAAAATGAATCATATGTTATGGCCTTCACAGTCCCCAGACCTCAACCCACTCCTATGGGAGTGTTAGACAGAGCTCTCCACCACCGTCATCAAAACACCAAACGAAGAAATATTTTGGAAGAATGCTGTGTAGCATTTTGTTTTTATTTAATTTGCCTCCCATCTTCATCTGACATAACAGAACGGGTTATTTTTTATTGTGATTGATTTTGATACCATGCTGTGGGACTTTAAAGGGAAACTCCAGTATTTTTAAACCTGGGCCCTATTTTTTTTTACAAATTTTGGGGTCTAAATGATTAATAGTTACCAAAGGTTTTAGAATTGGTCCAGTAGATCGCCTCCGCCGGCATCCGTGAACGGGCTGCAATGGCTGTAATGTAATCCTTTGGGGCAATTGCGGCCGTGAAAAGTCCGTCCACTAAAAGTGCTTGTTTTTGCCACTGACAGGCTCAGACTGTTATTCTAAGTGTCTGACAACATTATGGAAAGGATCCCTACAGAGACAGACCGTTTGTTAAAGAGTAAGATCCTGCAACAACTCAACCTCTCACGAGATTTCAGAGCGAGACCTCTGTTTCTGGTTAAACAAAAAGGATCTTACACTTTAACAAAACAAGCACCCTACAGTTTAAAATACCTTTCTAGTGCTTAAATACCCTTTAAGCACTAGAAAGCACTGAGAGAGCATATAACTCCTCCAAGGCTGCAAAGTCCTCAAAACCCCTTATTTCAATAACAGAAAAATGATTTAGAAATATTTGAATGTCTGCATTTGGATCTGCAAATACACATAGTGATAGAATATTAAGGGATACATGTGGCTGATTTTTTTGTTTTCATGTGTCAGGGTCACATATATATCTCTTGTAATAATTGCACAAAATCTGTCTGGTTAGTTGGGCTTTGGCTGGGAGGACCTCCAAACTCCAGAATCTATATGAGTTGAAGTTCAGAGCCCCTCCTCCTTCATTTCTTCTTCTGAGAGAGAGAGAGAGAGAGAGAGAGAGAGAGATGACATGCAGTAAAGGGTCCAGGCTGGAATCAAACCTGTGCCGCTGCTGTGAGGTCTCAGCCTTAATGGTTCGCTCTACCAGGTGAGCTACCGGGGGCGCCCAGGTGTCAAGTCAGTTTTATTTGTGGAGCCCAAAGTCACAAATTTGCCTTAAAGGCTTTTACAGTCTGTACAGCATGTGACACCCTCTATCCTTAGACGCTCTGTTCGAATAAGAGAAAACCTTTGACGAGGGGAAAAAGGAAGAAATCTCAGGTAGAGCAGCCGAGGAGGGATCCTGCTGCCAGCCAGGACAGAGTGCAGAGTAGACAGAAATAATAAAAGTACTAAAATCTTTAGGTGCATTTCTTCGTTGTCTGTACCCAACATTGCTGTTGTGACGGCACCTCTCAGCTCAGTGTCACACCCAACACGTCTGTTATTGCTGTTTTTCATTCCTGCTGTTTGCCGTCAACAGTAAATTCTCAGCATCACCAGAGCAACAGGTGGGCTGCACCTGCTGTCAGGAGATAACTGAATGTGGCTCTTCACAGGGACGCGGTGAATATCCAAGATGGCAAACCCAGCAAACATCTATTCAGCCATCAGGGGTTATGAAATTAATGTTTGTTTTAGCTACTTGCTGTCAACCACGCAGCTGGACGTTTTATCTCTTGTCTTGTTGGGCTTTATTACCTTTTCTCATGCTCACCTACTAAATGCAAATGGCCAAATCACAGTAGTTTCACCCGTGGGTTATCTTTCCCGAAGTTAATGGATCGGCAGGCTGGTAAATATAGAACTCGGAAGGTGTGTTTATTGATTTATTGAGATGCTGCTCCATCCTCACAGAACAGAGTTATAAATGACGCTGATACTCTGGGTTGTTTCTCTCACTGAGGGCATGATTAATCTCAGTATCACATATAAACAGTGGTTAGCGCTTTAGCTTCACAGAAAGAAGGTTCGAATCCCCTGGTCTGGGCCTTTCTGTCTGGGTTCTCTGGTTTCCTCCCACAGTCCACTGTCATGCAGCTTAGGTTACACGGTAACGCTGGAAAATTGTACTTTTTGCCAAGACATGTCCCACTTGGTCCAACACAAAACGTTTTTTGGGATGTGCATGCTTTTTTTCCCCTCCAGTTAATTAAATGGAAACTCTAAAATTGCCTCTAGGTGTGAATGTCAATATCATTATAATTTTTTTCTTTCAGTTTTTTGTTAGAAAATTGTAAACTCTGCACAGATGTAAAAGAGGGCTCTTGTCTCCTCTACGTGTCTTTCTGAATGTTAATAAGATTTGAATGAATCATTTCTCCTCAGGATATAGAGACAGTCAGACTCAGTGTCCTATATTTTGACAGCGGTGTCCAATTATGTCTGAGTGTCTGGGGATTTAACTGATAACTAACTACCTCACTGATTTCAAGTTGGAATGGATCAACTGATCAATGAACTCATGCACAGTGGACTGTTGGAGGGACACAGTCTGTCTCCCGGTCCCTCTTCTGCAGCCACATTTCTGTGTTCCCAGGCCCTTCTGTGTTATTCGACACTAGTTCACCAGATGCCCTCACACTTCCTCCTGTCATTCCAGATCCTACCACTCCCATTTTCCCAGCAATAACCTCATTCTCCTCACCTGAGTTTCTCCACCCATCTCCCCACCTTCACCTCAGTCCCTCATCAGCCACTCCCTACCGGTTCATCCTGGTTGCCATGTGTCCAGTTGCTATGTTGCTATCTTGCCTTATGTATGTTCCCTTGAGTTTCTGTCACCCAAACCTGGACCTGCCTGTTACCTGTTGCCTGTCTGTATCTGCATGTAAGCTCACTGAGTACAAATATATCATTGAACTGCACCTGTCTGCGTGTTCGTCTGCATTCAGGTTCTTTCCCTGCTGCCTGCACTACCCACCGTAACACTGAGCTGCAAACTCTGGGCCCTTTATGGAACAGGTCTGGACTCCACTGCCTCAGGGGCAACCACTCTGAGAGCTGTCAAAATCTGTTCATTCAAATTCTCCAGTTTGTTTTTTTTAAAGTTGCACTAATCAATATTTTTATATTAACAATGGATGACTATGTATTATGTGAGAGGGGTCACTCACAATGTTGAACAAAAATGAAGCCAAAATATCCCGGATACGGGCGCTGCCATCTGAACCAATCACAGCACACTCACAGTTGTCAATCGTGACGTGACACCCCGTTTTTATAGCATCAAATAACTAATTAAAACCAAACTGAACAAACATCAGCATGATAAGAACTAACTAAAATGACAGAAACCATCTTTGGGAACATTTTATTTATTTGACGTGTACTTTGATTTTTCAGTTTGGCCCATGTCCCATCCGCTAACATGGAGGGGGCGTGGCTTATGACCTATACTGCAGCCAGCCACCGGGGGGCGATCGACATGCTTTGACCTCACTTTTGGGAAGCTGTCTTGTCATCCATCTTTATACACAGACTATGATATAAATAGGGAACTGTTTGCTAACACATTTGCTAGCTTTATAAGGCGATGATATGTCAGTGTTACAGCTTGTTGCGCTGCCCCCAAGTGGCCAAAAATATCAGTGATTGAAGGTTTAAAACTCAATTTATGGCCTTGTGCTGTTGGTTTGTTCTTCCACTTTGTAATTCTGAGGTTTCTGTGATTTTTACAAAGAACACCAAGGCATGTATTCCAAATTACATATTTTTTAAGTGTTGAGTCAGCCCACTCTAAATATAACTTGTTCTGCTAAACCGTTGTTATTCATGGCAGATTGAGCCTAATCTCCTCAACTTTACACACCAGAGAAACAAATCAGAGCAGGAACTCTGAGCCTTTTGGCAGATAACTGTTGGTACAGAAACTAATGAACTCGTGGTTGTGAATGAAATCGCCTGGTTGTTGTGAATGAAATGTTAAATTGGCGTCTCAGTCATTAAAAAGTGGCGGAGAGAGAGACATGAGTCATGCCGCCTCGAGCACAATCAAAGCTTCCTGCTCCTCCATCTCCATCTCTGCTGCTGATGGACCCGAAACAGGCGGCTCTGGAACAAGCGATCAATGCAGTGAACTGGGATAACTCAAGCACAGGATAAAGAATACAATACGAGCTACAGCAGCAGTCATTTCTAGGTCCATACTGTGTAAACAGTCATCCTAAATTGCATTGTTACTGTGGACTCAGTGGTTGCATAAGAGGTAAAATGATACATGTTGTGGCTGCCGGGTGCAGAACATGTTTGGTTACTTAACACGGAGTGGAAGTGCATTATGTGCAGCGGATCCTATTTTTATTTCACAGTAAAATATTTAGGTTTTACTTAGTATTAGCAGTGTAGTGTCACCTGTTTGCTTTGCAGTGTTTGTGTTCTCATTTCCAGCTGTTTCTGTTTCCATTTACTGCATCACCGACATCATTTATCTCTGAGATGAAGTTCAAAGTAATTATTTCTGTAATTTGCAGGTTAATTATGATGCTGTTAGTTTTATTGCACAGACACAAACATGTTTTTATCAGTCAGCATAATGCTTTGCATTGTGTAACAAATTGAAACAACACTGTATAACAAGCGATTTGTACCAATTTTCTAAGAAAATGTGACCCTGCTTTCTAGTGTTTGTTACTAATGAGATGGTCTGCTACACAAATGACTTCAGTGCTTTAACAAATCACCATCTCTTTCAATAATAGCTTGATTACTGCTGGTAATCAAACATAAGTTGGCCCTCGGTCCCTGCACATCAGAGAAAAGGTGAATTCTGAAAGTAAAAACAACTTTCAAAGTGAAAACCATGACTTTCACATGGGTGGGAGGTCCATCGCTGCTTTGATTTACTGAAGAAAGAATAACAAGGGCGTTTAACGCCGGCGCTGTTTGGTTTTCTTGATCATTTGCAGCAGAGAGGACTGACTGAGTCACCAAGTTTAAATGCAGGAGAGGCTGCAAATGCCATTCTGAGGTAATAATGGAAAAGTGATATAGTGCAAGTTACTGCTGATCTACATGGAATACTAAATAAAGCAATGCTCTCAGACTCTCTGGGTGACTGAAGCACATCATTGCTGTTATTTAAAGTTAAACTGATTCCTTGAGGCCGTAATCCAACAAAGATTTGCAATCAAGTGTTTTATGACTAAAAACTATAATCTTATAATGACAACAGTTTCAGATGGAGGCACTAAAATGTGATCAGCCAACTGTAATGCTTATCACACTTCACAGAAATGACCTCATCATTATTAAATCCTCCATCCAAGTAACGAGTAATCCATTACTTTATCAGTACCGACCCCTGCTGCTGTTGTTGTTGTTGACTTTTTAAGGCATATTTTGCCCAGCAACTTTTACGGGATGACTCACCCAAGGCAGCTGTTACGCATGACAAAAAGAAAAAATCAAAGAATAAGGTGGAGCGAGCAGATGGCAGGAGTCAGATAAAAAGGTGTTTGGCGCGGGGGAGCGACTATTTGAGACGGGAAAGGGCCACACGATGCCGCGCACCGGGACCATGCAGAGCTCCAGGCTGCTCAGCGGGGCGCTGCTCTGCGCACTGCTGCTGCTCTCCAGCGTAGCTGGATCCGAAGAGCTGGACACCGAGTCCGAAGAGGAGCTGAGCCCCAGAGCGCTGCGGGATTTTTACCCAAAAGGTCCGAACCTAACCAGTGAGAAGCAGCTGGTAAGCTTCACATCTGCACTTCTAGTCTACTGCACTGCATGCAAAAAGACGATGCAACTTTACTTTTTTTCGCAACAACCAAAAACAAAAAAAGAGAAGTTTTTTTAGTTCATCAAATCAAATTATATATATATTAGATCTTTTGCATTTTACTTTAAAATCCAGTTATGTTGTGTTAAATAAAGACTAGAATGTGGCTATTGAACTCCAGTCTGTGACCACCTTAAAATAAACCAAACTCAATTCAAAAATGTATGCATTTAAGGTTTTTCTTTTGTCATGTCACTTCCGTGCTGTACAGATAATGATATAGCCTATTTCACACTTTATCTCACCGATTCGTTTCGATTTTTAACAAAATATGTAACTGTTATATTATAACTATATTACATATTCTCAGATAACACTGCAACCGTAGGCTATTCATTTTATTTGTAGCCTATAATCCTTTTGCATTTTCGTTAATTAGCTACTCATATGACAGTATTTTCTATTTGTATGTCCGTTGCTAAAATCTCTATTTATTTATTTATTTTTTTGCTGTTTTTATCTGTCTCCTGGCAGCTTGGAGCTCTCCAGGAAGTTCTTGAAAAGCTGCAGGCTAAACGACTGCCTTTATGGGAGAAGAAATTTGGCCAAGTCCCAACGGTATTGTACATTCTTAAACATATTGTACTGATTGATATTGTACTGATGCGTGTCGCAGCAGGGAGAAATGAATCAAACCTCTGCTGTTGCTGCTTCTCCCTCAGTGTGATGTCGGGGAGCAGTGCGCCGTGAGGAAAGGCGCTCGGATCGGCAAGATGTGCGACTGTCCCCGGGGAGCTTTCTGCAACTTTTTCCTGCTGAAGTGCTTATGAGCCTCGCCGGATCTGAATGTAGCATTGAGATGGGGAGAAAAAAAACTGTCACTCGATTCCTTTGTAATTACTGTCATATTTTTTTATGATACAGCTGAGGAGCAGGTGCGGTGACTGCCTCACCCTAACGAAAAAGAACTAGTAGTTCTATGATAAGTATATATTTTAAAAGTACATTAAAAGTCTAAGTCTCTGTAAGGATATTATGGTGATGGACGGGAGATGAGAATCCCATGAAGTCCCTGTAAATATTCAGAACCACTTTATGTCTGTAGAGAAAGCACGGGGTCATTGTTGTGATGTAGTAGGAGCTAAGAAATACCCCACAGTGCACAATAAACTCACCTGAGGACCACACACACGCTGTAAAGTCTTAACAGCAATATTATGGGGATATTATAGTGACTCTTCGTCTGGGAAAATCCAAAACCATGTCTTTTGAACTTGAACTATATTTTGTTTCAGATGAATGTTCGTCATGATAATATAATAATAATAAACTGTGTATCATCTTGTTTTGTAAAGCAGTGGAGTGGCCGCTTATTCTGTTTAAAACGACCGCTGCGTCATGTAAACAGACAGTTACATAACGCGCATGTTTAGATTTTTTATTTTTTTTTAACATGACGTTCAGGAGCTCACTTGAACAATGACGTGGATGTGACTGCCACCTGTGACGTCACACCTCCCGGCGGCTCCATTGACAATAACAGAGAGGGGGCTGGGTGGGGGTGGGGGCTTAAAATGAATTCCGCTGCAGAGGAAGTGGTTATGAAGCACACACTGAGCCGCCCATTCACACGGAGCAGCATGAAGGAGGCTTGACCCATAATAGACATAAAACAGTAGATGTGATGTGTCATAATGAGTTGTCATTCCGGGACGGAACCACATGGCGGCCATCTTACCTGGGTCCAGTCTTAAACTGGCTGTAATTGGAACCTGTGGTGAAAGAGGCTCATGTTGTCTTTATAATCCTTATATTTTTCTACCAACACACCAATACTGCTTTTTATTCAAAGTAATGAGTGTAAGACAACTGTGCCTGTCTAGAATGAACCAAAAAAAAAAAACAAAGATTCTGGTAGAAATGTCCTTATTGTGCACTTATATTGCAGACAATGATTTTATTTTTTTAATTTTGTCTGAACTTAATATGTAAGAACTGTCGTTGGTATTCTGAATGGTTACTATATTACATTAAGCAATATCTTTCATGTAGAAATCCTAACTAGATTCAGTATTATGGTATTATTATTATTTAAGTAACTGATCAGTGCTGTTGAGAGCTAGCAATCAGCAGTAACTTAGAACCCAGCTGCTCCGTTACTTGGTAACTAACGGTAAAGTTACCCAGTTCACTAACTTTTTGTAGTTTTAGTTGACCCATAATGTAAAAAATAAATCTCTCATCTACTCTATACTGATGGGTGGAGTGATGCCAGCCTCCCTGGTCTCTTTGGTCCTTTTAGTAAAGCAATTAAATGCTGCACAGCCAACAAACATAGTTGCTGCCCACAGGTGGTGATTGTAAACAATACCCAGGTAAGATGGCGGACGGTCGTCCCATGAGTTATGACGTAATGTCACATCTACTGTTTTATATCTATGGCTGAACCTGCAGCATGTAAATTCAGATTCAGAGTGACCAAATACTTAAGATACAAAAACAATCTAGGTAACCTCATATACAGATAACATCAAATTTAAGATTTAATTTAAACATATCCAGATGTGTTTGGCAGTTTCAACTTAAAGCCCCACTTCACTCAAAAATGGGTTTTGCTTATTGTGACTCTACTTGGATGTTTGACGTTCACTCTGCAGAACGATGCATGTGCAGAGTTCGACACATTCATCAGTTTCCTTAAATCTGAGTTCAAGACGTGTAGGTATGAGCATTAACTAACTAGTTTGGAAGCCAATCATTGGTCCGGCATGCAACTTTACACAAGTGTGATGAGGAAACTCGCAGCCTCCAGCTTTCAGATTCACAGACTGAATGTCTAACCTGCTGTGCCCTGCACGGTGGTCTAGGGTTTAAGGTGCAATGCCGACCATGAAACACAAATGTCCCTGGTTCGTGTCTGGATGGGGACCTTTGTTGCATCCCCATCTTTTTCTCCTCACATATCCTGTCATATCTCTACTGTTGGCTGTCAATCAAATAAAGGAACAAAATGCCCAAATAACAATAATAATACTAATAAATGAAGATTTTTGTATCAAACACAAAGACTCGTTCAAAGCAGAGCCGTTTTAAATATCTTAATTAAAACATGTCTGAGGTGTGTTTTTAGCAGTTATCACCTTCACAGTGCACCATCTGATCATGAGCTCATGACTGACGATCATCTCTTCTGATAACAAAGGGTGGCACATGCTGTATGTTCAGATGTATCACAAAATGAAAGCCATAATGAAAACCTGGTTCAGCCTCGCTTATAATGCACAAAAGTTGCAAAAAATACACATGAATTATTGTCTTTCTGACATGGTGAGTTCTGTACATCAGTGGTGGAATATAAGTACATTTACTCAGGTACGGTACTTGTGCTTCACTTAAGTATTTCCATTTTCTGCTACTTTTGACTCTAACACATGTATCAGTCTGCTGTAGTTACTCAGCAGATTAAGACACAACATATGATCAGTTTATCAAATATGATTAATGTAGATTAAACTACCCAGAAATATATAAAGTAGATAAAATGAGCCCCACCTTGAAAGCATTAAAATGGTGCTTCCACATTCATGCATCAATAATAATAATCCAATAATATCATATAATAATGTAACATTGTGAAAGTGGCCGTTCTGCATAATGACTTACTTACTTTTGATTATTTAAGTATTTTCTTTGAATGCAGGACTTGTACTTGTAATGGAGTATTTTTACATTGTTGTATTACTACTTTTACTTAAGTACAAGGATCTGAATACTTGTTCCATCCTGTCTGTGTCTCCACCCTCTGTCCTCACATTACATTGAGCTGTTTCTTGTCATAGAGTATTATCATTTGTGGCACACGGACAACTGACACTATGGAGTTAATCAATTGGATTCAACTAAGAAACACCGATTATCATCATCAATCTGAAATTATTGCCTTAAGTTCCCTCTAATCATATTTTTCTTGACTCCTCGCTGATGTTTTAGTTGACTTGGCAGCAGCATCATATTCCACATTACTGCGCTCATCTCGTGTCCACCCTCCCTCTCTGCTACCTGTCAGCAGTCATCAATAATGCAGAAGAGATGAGCACAAAATGTTGACTTAGTCCATCTTTGCTTGGCTGTGTGTGGGTGTGTGTACACTTGGGATGTGTGTTTTACCATTTGGGAAGTCAACATGGACCTAAAGGCAGACTGTTCGTGCTGTCGATCAAACTGACCACACTCTTTTTCCTGTTTGTCCTGTTATTTCCTGGAAAAGCTATATTTCACTTTAATATTTCACTGACGGGTGGAGGGACTCCCTCAGGGTTTAAGACATGATGGACAGAAACTCCACTTCACAGAGGTTTCTCTCTCCAGTATTAAGATCTCTCCTCGGAAATTATTTCTAACAGAGACTGACATTATCTCAATTGATCATGTGTGAAAGTTAAAACTTGGAACAGACAGATAATTGTATGGTTCGACTTATAAAATATAGTTTCATTTGTTTAAATATAAGTGATGTTTGCCCTGCAAGGAAGACAGCGCCCACTGGTAGGTTTATTCACCAGTCCAACACTTGGCTCCAGAGTGAGATATCTCATCAAATACGGGACATTCTTGGCCCCTAGAGGATGAGTCCTTATTATTTTGGTTCATTGTTCGAATTACATTGTGGCTTTCGGGATAGCCCTATTTTTCGGGTGTGGGCCCACCTACAGAGCCTGCAAAAAGTCCCCATCCCCCCCAAAAAAGTTTTTGTTTTGTTGGGCGTGATTGTGAACAAAATATTATGTTGCATGTAAGATATTTATCTTATTTGATCCATATGTTGTACACACACATTTAAGATAGTCTAGTATAAATTAACATGCTTCTCTGTCATTCAGCTTGTCCATATAAGATGCACACAGCCACCTCAAAGTAGGGGGGAATCACTTAATAAAGTTTTATTAACTTAAGTGACCTGAGAGTTATTGCCGGCTATTTCATAGAACAAAACAAGTCCTAGGTAACTGAAACATTTTTAATTAAACAACATGCTCCCAGTAGATAAATAACTCGTCCACACCAGATAATTATTTGTGCGCACAGCGTACAATCTTGTTCCCACAAGAAAAATATCAGCTTTATTTGAGGGCTCTGTATTTAGCACATCAAGTGGCAAGATTTTAAAAAACAACTAAATTGTCAGTGTGTTTGTTTGTTCCATCCAGCACTTTCATGTTATGGATTGTAATGATTGCATCGCTTGATTCTTTGAATATATTTGTAAAATCCTCCCCTCACCTCGTCTTGTGGTTTGTCATGTGCCATGTGATCTGCAAAGTGAGCTGAAGAAATGCTTTATTCATCTTTTTGCGGTTGATATTTAAAAACTTAACTCCAAACTTTGTCGTTTTTGCATGTTTTAAAGTCAAGTAAGGGATTGAATGCACATAAATAGAAACACTTCCACAAGCCACAGGACAGCCAGAAACATTCATGGACAATAAGACTGTTTATCTTCCTGAACAGCAATACTTTCACCAGACAGCGAGGAGTCGTTATTGATTCCTCTGGGAATTACCTCCAATTCTGACAGAGATTGCATGTGTGGATAAGGGCCTTTTTTCACACAGTGACACAATTCAAACCTGCAGCAATCGCCCGTTGGGAGAAACGTTTGTTTGTGTGTGATAATTTGACAGAGAAGTAAAGAATGACGGATAGAGATGGTGACGGAAACACGGAGAAAGTGAAAGAGAGGCAGAGGATGATTGAGAGTGTGATGGATGGAGATACAGAGCAGGTGACGAATGATACAGTCTGAAATAGAGATTGCTCTCTGTGAATGCTCAATACAACCTGACTTTACTTTGCTCTTGGTGTGTGCCAGTACATACAGTACAAACCGCATGTAATGTGATGGCTATGACTTTTATTATCACTGCTCATGAGAGGCAGATAAATAAATAGATGTGTAAAAAGAAGAGAGTCTGGGCGTCTTGGTGGCCTAGTGGTTAAGATGCATACCGTGTAAATGCAATGGCTGTGGTTTAATTCCAGTCAGGGACATTTGTTGAATGTCATACTTCTCTCTCTTCTTTTACTACTATTACCTGTCTCATTGTTACTCTCCAATAAATTGTGAAAACATAAGATTAAATCAAAGGGAGGAGAGTCCAGTCTCCTGTGTGGATCCTCCTGTCCAGTGGAAAACATTCCTTGTAGCACAACAGTGTATCAACCAGTACTACAAAGAACCACAAAGTACCAAAAATAACCACCAAGTGCACGAAAAAATCAAAATACCACAAAGCCTTCCAAAAAGTACCATTAAGCACCTCAAAACATCACATCAGCATTTACTACAATAAAGCACAAGCTATCACAAAGAACAGTAGGGTACTACATAGTACCACTAACTACCACATTGAGCACTACAAAGTGCCCAAAACCACAACAAACTACCACAAGAGAACACAAGGCTCAGGATAAGGTACTATGAAGAACCACAATGTGTCACAAAGCGTACCAAAAAAGTGTGCCAAAGTACCATAAGGCTTACCACAACAAGCACAAACTACCAAAAACTACCACAAGTGTTCCACAAAGTATGAATACCACAAAGGTCCGCTGAGCTTACCAAAACAAATCACATGCTAGTACTAACTAACAACAAAGTACCAAAATACCACAAAGTTCCATTAGGTTTACTAAAACACATCACATACTGCACCATAATACTACAAAACACAACAAAGCCTTCCAAAAAGTACCAGCAAGTAAGCAACTACTACAAAATATCACAATTAACCAAAACTATTTCAAAAACAGTAGATTACAACAAAGTACTATCAGACTGAGTACTACAAAGGGCCCTAAATCAGTACTATCTACTACAAGTAAACACAAGGCCCAATATTATACAAAGTTTTCTGCAAAGTACCAAAACAACATAGAGTACCAGAAAGCTTACTAAAAAGTATTACAACAAGCACAAACCAGCAATAAGTACCACGAAAAGTTTGATATTTGTAGATTGTGGTATTTTTGTAGTTTTAGTGAAAGTGTGTGCAGTACTTTGGTTTTGTACCTCAGGGTACACTAGATAGTGATACTTTTTTACTTTGTGTTTTTTGCATTTTGTGTTTTAGTGTTTTGGGGTTGTTGTAGTACTTTTATCAATGACCCTTCAGGATGTGTATACAGCGTTCCAACTGATGGATTAACAAAGTGAGATTTACAGTGGTACTATCACGTTTCCTGCTTTGTGTTAAACAAAGAGTAACACTGATTATATTATGATATGATTATAATATCAGATACACTAAATGTTGACGGGGACTGCTTTATGTAAGTTAATAGTGTGGTCAAACAAAATCAGTTTCTACGGTTTTCTTTTCTTAAAGGTTAAACACACGCAAAGTCTTTGTGACACACACACACACACGTTTACTTAGGTCACTTTTGGGGACATTACATAGACTTACATTAATTTCCTGGAGACTTACCCCTAACCCTAACCATAACCACTGACCCAAAAATCAGCTTTTTCCCAATTACGGACACAGATTTTGTCCCCAACTGGACAAGCCCAATTAAATGGACTTTAGTCTGAGGTCCCCGAAGGTGGCCTAAACATAAATATATACACACACACACAATAACAGGGAGTCCGTTTGAGTTCAAAATCACCAATAAGCACTGTTGCCCTCTAGTGGTGAGACCTGAGACCAGCATATTATCATATTGGGGAAAATACACAAATGCCACAGGGGTGAAACGCAGACTGTCAGCCTTTAGTTGGAGCATCCTTTGTACAATTCCCAAATTCCAGGTTTATACAGGACATTGAAATAAGCATGAGCTCCTCTTGAATACAGAAACGTGTCCACCTCCCAGCCACCACGGCTTATTGGGCAGCTTATCTTAAGCATCGACCATGTAACAGATCATATCAGTGCTGGAGTTCAGATTGTCTAATGAGGTGAAAATTGTCACGGTGCAGTCATGTGAACACAGTCCGGTCGACTGTGTTGATGAGGCCGAAGGCATCCTGCTGACAGAAACAATAGCTCTGATTCAGCTGTGAGGGGAGGTCAAGCAAGAATGCCACTCAAATTACTGAGAATTTCTATTATTTGATCTGCACTGCTAGCATCTGTTTAACCATCTCTAATGAGGAACTGAGTCATCCACTTCAGTTGTCTGAACTTGCCAATTAACACTAATGAGAGGAAGTGACACAATTCAACAGGATTCCAATGACTTTTTCGCTAACTGTACTTTTAAGTTCTATTGTGAAATTGTGAAATGAGATTGTTAACATGGTGACAGAAAGTATTATTGGCTGCTACACAAAATCACCTTGCTGTTATGAAAATGGGTGCTGAGTAGAAACCAAATAAACTTTAATCGGTTAAATTATGTTTATTTTAAAAATATATAGAAACAGGACCACTGGTGTAAACATACAGTAACACAGAACAGCGTGGGTATTCACACTTCAATGCAAACCTGTTCACCTTCAACCCAGACTGGAAAGAAAAAGAAACAAAACTCACACATCACAGCAGCACTTTACCCTCAAACACATCATGACTGAACACACTGACTGCATCCAACTGTGTTCAAAGGAATTTTCTTAATCATGACGCAACAGTGTTTTTTTTAATCAGTGAACTTAAAAAATGAAATAAAAGCAGTAGCCTTTAGTACTTCTGTGTACAGTATCATGGGAAATGTAGTTGGAAACGTATTTAAGAACACAAAAGCTGAAAACTGTTAAGTACACCTCAACTTGTCCTTAAACACACTGTATACTGGAATAAAAAACTCAAACCTTCAGTCAGTTCTTTGCAGCATCACTTTGATGCAGAAACTCAATGTTGAGTCATTTTTTAAATCAGATTTAACAGATGAACTCTTCCCAGTTTTATGAAGAACTGTACTAGCTGGACATAACAGTTAAACACCTTGGGTCAACATCATAACAACGTTTGGAGCAGATTATGTGAACTTTTACTACTGAAGTTAAATGTTACTGGCTAAGTAAGAAAAACGAGAATTAAACATGGGTGCCAGAAAATAACTGAGAATGCAATTCCAACCTGTTACAGAAACAGCTATAAAATGAAAGGGTTAATGGTACAATCAGAAAAAAATATTGCTGATATCTGACATCCAACAGTCACTTATGGTCAGAAAAACTGAAATATCAAAATTAAGTCTGGATTTATATTTCATATTCAGCTATTTTGTGTCCATCATGTTTAGAAAAAGTGACTGTATGAGTTGTATGTGTACATGTGTATCCTGGCAGAGTGACAGGTCATCAAAACTGTAAGTGGGAATCTGAACAAACCAAAAAGCAACAAAGGTTATCAACTATGGTTTGGACAAAATAAAGCAAACTGTAGGTACGACCGCACCCAGTTACAGTTACTAACAAAACCTGTCACGACAGGAATGCACAAAGGGGAAAAATATATACACACACTACTCCTAATACGACATATTGGCCAAAACATTTTTCTCATTTTGTTGGGACAAATAATCACATCAATATTATGCAATACATTCTCTTACAATACTAAGGTGGCATTTTATCCTTCCTTTATATTAACTATTAAACTGTAGTTTAAATGATGGCACATGCTCCAACTTCACGCACGTCATTACACCGTTTGCTGTCTATAAAACTCTGTGAAACTTAAAGTGGTTGAAAATGTAGTCAATACAGTACAAGATGTTGTTTTGGTGATATATCCCAGATATTCGTCTAACAGTGTGTCACCTGTATTATTATACCAAAGTATTGTGGGAAAACCATCGTGATAATTAATGCTCTAAGTTACTCAGTGATTCTCAAGTCTAGTAATGATGTTCAGTTGCATAACAGTCTGGTCCCGACACGGTCATGAGTTTCTTCAGTAGCTCCATTAAGTAAATGTCACTTGCCCATGCTCCCAGCAGGCATCACAGCAGGGCAAACGTCACATCTTGTCTGCTCTATGAAGAAGCATCTTCCAGCTGCTCGTCCTGAAAAGGGTAGCTGAGTGCAGGAGGGAAGCCCTGACTCTGAGGCTGTTCGTCCAACAACATCAAATCCTCCACATCTCTCCCTTTGTACCTCCGTCTGCAGATCTTTACTGTCACTTTTCGCCCCTGAAAGACTTTTAGGGCCTCTTTGGAAGCCATGGCTTTGGCGGCGGACTCATCACGCCCGTACCCTGTTCCCATGTAAACAGTCTGACAGCGAATCTCACACACGTGGCCTTCCTTCTGCGTGCGACCTGCGGGGAGGCCTGCAATGTCCTTCAGTGGCACAAACACACAGGCCAGGGTCTGTTTACATGACTCTACGCAGCTACGAAGTATTTCAAAATGGTCCAAGTTGGGACCGAAGCCCCCTGCCGACACCAACTTCCAGGCCACTGCCTTGTAGAGGCGGTTGAAGAAGGGTTGGTGCTCTGCTGGAGCCTGTGGAAGGGGGCCTGATTTCTGACCCAGTGTCCTCCCGGCAGGTCGACTGTCAAGCTCATTAGGCCCACATTTGGCCCTTTTCACACAGCTGTCAGCGTCGCCCTCTGCAAATGATGACACAACAGGCAGGACAGTGCTGACTGCACAAAGAAACAGCATTTAATGAGGAAACAGACTCCAGCCTCAGGTGTGGGTGTGGAAAGAAAAAAACCTGCATGTAGGTAATTACACTGAAACCCTGCTGTAAAAGAAAATAGCACTGAAACACGCTGGTGGTCCATAACGAGCTACGGAAAGTTTGTGGGGGTGCATAGAGTCCTTCCCACTATCTAAATTATTCGTAGCTTGCAATTAGTCACATTGCTTATACAGGCCATTCAAGGTAACCAGATTTTGGTAATCCCTAATGTGTGCTTTTACTTTGAGACAACTTTTCATTGGGATCACTACATTTCTTATGGCTGAATGGCAAAAAAACAATATGTAGAGTAAATAAAAAAGTGATGTGATTCAGCAGGACAAACATTTTAATATTAGCAGTCAAAATGCAGGTATCAATAACAAAAAAATGTTATTACTATGTACTGTTTTTTTAAATTATGAATTATTAGGGATGGGCTATATGAAAACAAATATCACAATATTTTAAACCAAACACAAAACATCAATAACATAACAAAATTTTGTGGATGAATATTTCTGCTTTAATTTTAATGTTTTTGTTCAGACTCTGTGAGAGAAGAGTTTACTATTGTAATTTTTAAGACCGTAGCTTGTGGAGGTGCTGGATTGCATCGTGTTGAAAACTGCTTCTAATATTTCCACCCTCATTTACATACACTGGGAAACAAAATATTAGAAACACAACATATTGCAATCCTATACAACACCACTATGGGCCACAACGCTTACTACAGTGTCATTTATTTCTATATTTCTGTCACTCTGTGTATCCCCAACAAGCTGAAATGATAAAATAATGGTACTGCAAAAACTGGGTGTCATTTTGAACTGTTCCTGGTTAATTAAAAATATTTTAGTTGCTGCGGAAGTAAATACAGTAGTCTGCTTTATTAAAAATGTGCATTGCATTACCAGCTGTGGCACTCCGCTTTCCTTTGGCCATAATTCCATCTTTTGTGGTTTTGTGAACTGGGGCATCGTGGACAACTATCCCCTCACCCATCTCCTTGATCTTGTCCATTACAGCCTGTGGATAGCTGAGGGATGAAGAGAACAGAGACAAGTGGACTCCTGATCTGTATGCCTTGATGTTTGCTTTCTAGAGTTGATCATTCTGCTCTGTCAGTGTGTCTTACCTGCAGCCGAGGAAAACGTGATTGGCCCATACCATGGACAGAGAGAGCAGCCTGTCTAGACTGCCGCTGGGGACTCCTGGCTCCACAGTAGGGAAAGCCTCCATGTTTCTTATGATGAACTCTCTCCGAGCAAACCACTGTTTGTTGCTCTCACAGTATCCCCTTAAAGAGTCGACCCACTGGGCCAGCTGCGGGTTCTGGCCCAGGTACTCTGAAACTATATCCTCTCCGCTCCTCTCCCCCGCCATCCCTGTAATAACAAACACTGTGTATAAGAAGCATAGAAAACCCACACCTGCTCATTTATTTGTGTGGAACTTAAGTTAGTACAGCTAGCTTGAATCGGGCTAACTGGTCTAATTAAACCCAACAAGACAACAGAAGATTTGATATAACCGTATACCTCCTAGTTAGCGTTTTTAGACTGCATACAGATGGTGTTTTGTTGCTAACTTGCCTGGTTGTAGCCTAGCAAAGCTAACCAGTTAACCAGAGTGCCACAGACACTTAACAGTTAGCAACTAACGTTAAGTTAAGCCAAACGGCTAGCCGAGTAACAATAGCTCTACTAGAAGCCACGCGGATAATTATAACATGTTATTAATCTTAATAAGAATGCGAGTAACGTGATATCCATAGCTTGTCTGTATGAAGTAGCGTTAATCATTTTAACTTGTAACTACGACATACCAAGCAATCTCCGTTGCGACGTGTTGCTAGCTAGCTACATGACCGAGTGATGACGCAAAAGTGACGACCTGCCTTTTTTGCGGTAGGAACTACATTTCCCAGAAGCGCAGTGCTAGCTACAGGTTGCCTGCAAAAGATGCTAACTTTTGCTTGTTTTGTTTACCTCGTAGAGCTCATTCAACCCCCGAAGCAACAAATTGTGCTTTGAGGTCGTTTCTTAGCACCACAAACCCGAATAATAGCCAGTTTTACTTTTGTAGTCGTTCCTGCCCCGTGATGCTTTGCGTCGTTACGTATCCAACCTGCGACAGCTCGGGCGGCAGTTTGTTTTGGTGGATGAATGAGTAACTCACAGCTGCATTTTCAATTTTAATCAATTCAAGGTAAATTAACATGATTCATGAGCTGTTGCTGGCGTTGAGTGGATACCCGGGGACGATTTTCACATGGAATAAACGAACAGGTTTGCAGGTAAAACTGAAACACGGTGCAGCTCTCTGACGAAACAACGCTTCTTGACATGCTAGCTAATACGTTTTGTACTCTTTAAAACATGTTATTATTTTTTTTATTTAACAGGCCTAACATATCGAAATTGTATTATTGACTATGCTGGCATAAGTTAGCATATATAGGCAGACAACTATTCACACATATAAGCAATTTAGAGTCTCCAGTTCACCTAACCTGCGTATCTTTGGACTGTGGGTGGAAACCCGTGCAGCATTCTACAGGGTTAAACTTCACTAGTCAATAGGCAGCGAAATGAAAGTGCACCACAGTAACCTTTGTGTATTAGAGGCACAGTGTTTCTTTTCAAACATGAACCACTTTGTTTCACCCACAGGTGTCCCAGGACCTGCCCTTCCTTCACCCCAGTGAGACCAGTGTCCTCAACCGACTCTCTAAACTGGGCTCCGATTACATACGCTTTACAGAGTTCATAGAGCAACACACCGGCCATGTGCATCAACAAGTGAGTAAAGTCCCTAGA
Source organism: Macquaria ambigua (assembly GCA_008360985.2). Taxonomy (NCBI): domain Eukaryota; kingdom Metazoa; phylum Chordata; class Actinopteri; order Centrarchiformes; family Percichthyidae; genus Macquaria; species Macquaria ambigua. The sequence goes on along the minus strand of VMKM01000094.1, from coordinate 470,694 downwards.
TGCCATGTAACAACATGTTAGAATTTTAGCTTAAGTAAAAATGTCAATTCTAAAATGTCAATTTAGAGATGCACCTTTTTATAGGAATACTAAATATCTAACTGCGTCTGTAGTGCTGTTTCAGGAAGATATGAAGTACATATTCATACATATTCCGTTTAGATTACATATTCAGTAAAGAGTACCTTACCCTTCTCTATATAAGATGCGGTTTCTCTGTTTATAAAATGAATAAATCTTGCTCGCTGGATTTTTCTCAACAATTTATTCTCTTAGGAACATCACACGAACCAGCCCAACCAGACGGGACTTCATGGAATTTACCTGCGGGCTTTCTGCACAGGGCTGGACTCTGTGCTGCAGCCGTACAGACAGGCCCTGCTGGACCTTGAACAGGAGGTAAAATGGTGACACAACCAACAAGAATAAATGGCATGTAAAAGCATGTGACAGCATGCTCATTTAACTGATGTGTATGTTTCAGTTCCTTGGAGATCCACATCTGACAATATCTCATGTCAATTACAAGCTTGATCAGGTAAGGCATTAATGAAACTTCTAAAGGGATCATTTTAAGAGTTTTTCCATTGAAAAGTATTTCTACAGTTAAACATATGTTTGTCTAACACTGTATTTTTTCTTTAAGTTCCAGCTGCTGTTTCCTTCTGTGATGGTGGTGGTAGAGACTATAAAATCACAGAAGGTAAGGGTTGTTAATAGAAGTAGTTCACCAGGAAATATAAGTTCAGGGTGGCGCTCAGTGCTCCCCATGTTGTACGTGATTAGGAGGGGACAAATCATTAAACCGAAAAAGATTACGACAGGCCTCCACTTCACCAGAAAGCCGGGGGTGTATGTAACCCAAACATCCCTGATTGAAGTGCAAACCAGAGCCCTTGTTGCACATCATCCCCCTTTATCACCATAGCAGCCAATTAAAAACACAACAAAATATATGTGGATCAAGAGACCAAAGTAATTCATTAAAAATTGAGAGAAAACACAAATTTCTTCTTAGTGGGAAGCAGCAATCACATGCCATAAAGTGTCAGTTACTGACAGCTACATCCTCTTGACTATATAGCCGCATGAAGGTAGTTGATGGAAACACTCACTGATTCACATTTAATTTTTCAGAAACTTGCTAAAACTTGCTCAACAATTTGCTAACATAAGTATTGTTTTATGGTGCGGCTTATTCATCTGTCAGTACATTTTATGCAAATTAAAGGAACAAAGAGACCGACTGAAGCATGACTTGAAAGCTCAGGTAGCACTGTTGGAACTCCTTGAAGGAAATGACTAGAAAACTGGATCTACTTATCTGGAGAAACACCTGGGTAACAGAAGTGACAGCTTGTCTTGTGTGTGCTGCTTTAGATCCATGGCTGTCAGATCCTGGAGACGGTGTACAAGCACAGCTGTGGGGGGCTTCCTCCTGTACGTATGGCCTTGGGAAAGTAAGTCGGCTCCCTTTGACAAAGACATTTAATCAAAGTTCATACACTGTGTTTACATTGTTGGGGTGGGCTATATACTCCCTTTGTAACAATCCTGCAGTCTGGCAGTTCATGGCTATTTGACACTTGATGGCGTGTGTTTAGATGTTTTATCTCAGCTGTCTATAAAATCAGTTTCTTCCCTTTTCCCTTGGCCTTGACCCTTCTTCTTTTGATTGTGCGTTTCTGTGGTGTCCCAGCTTAAAACCTGACTGATGAAGTAACCGTTGAGCTCTCGCTATCTCCTTTCAATTTTTGATTGATTTGATTTCTTGATTTTGTCACAGCTGCACTTGGCATGAAGGGCTGCAGCTACCCTGTAACACCGTGCAAATAGTTAAAGAAAAAAAGGGCACGACTTTAAACTAGATTAACCTGTAGGTAAACAACAGAAGAAGAAGTAAAAAAAATGGCCCTCCATTCCTTTTGATGTCATTTTTTATACATAGTTTCCATCCTGGTGTCAGTTCTCATGATCTATACAAGTCATGATTGACATCCCATTCCATAGTGGAGTTATTTTAATGCTCTCATAATCCTTATTTTGGAGGACCACTCCAAATGAGGGAAGGGTTATGGGTAAAATTACTTTACCATTTTATAGGTATGTTTAAGCTGTGATGTGCGTTGTCTTGCTCTACAATGCATGTCATAAAATCCTCTGTATTGTCATGTTATCTTATTCTGATTTGTCACACTAAGATATAAAAACGTTTTATGTGTGTCTTTGTGTTGAAGATGTGCTTTTTTTTTTTTTTATACATTGTGCAGAATTCTTGCTGTGTGCCATGGTGTGATGTACAAGCAGCTAGCAGCTTGGATGCTGCATGGATTGCTGCTGGACCAAAGCGAGGAGTTTTTCGTGAAGCAGGGGCCCAGTGCAGGAGGAGCTGCTGCCAACCAGGAGGAGGAGGAAGAGGACCTGGGGCTAGGAGGCCTGAGCGGGAAACAGCTCAGAGAGCTACAGGACCTGGTGAGAACTGCAGTCAGAGATATAGGCCCACATCCAACACCAGACAAGGGTTAGGGTTAGGTCTTTTACATGCTGATGATGTCGTGCTGTGTTGTGCTGCAGAGGCTGGTTGAGGAGGAGAACATGCTGGCTCCGTCTCTGCAGCAGTTCTCCCTGCGACCAGAGATGCTGCCTTCCTACATTCCCATCAGAGTGGCTGAGAAGATCCTCTTCGTTGGAGAATCCGTCCAGATGTTTGAAAACCACAACCACAGCCCATCTAGAGCTGGTAGTCTATCATACTATGATCTAAGTGAAGTCTTGTACCTGCATACTGTAATTTTTGTCTTTATATCACTAAGAGAATATTGTTTTGTTTGTTTTAGGCTCCATACTGAAGCACCAGGAGGACATGTTTGCCGCCGAGCTGCACAGACTCAAACAGCAACCTCTTTTCAGCCTGGTGGATTTTGAAAATTTGATTGATCGCATCAGGAGCACAGTGGCTGAGGTGAGCTCACATACTACTGCATTATTCTTTTTCTTTCAACTACATAACATCCAAGTTAAGCTACCACGCTCAAAGTGACAAAATGAAAACGTCGCACTCGTTCTGCCTTGCAGCATCTCTGGACGTTGATGGTGGAGGAGTCAGATCTGCTCGAACAGCTCAAGGTTTGTATTAATCGCACTCGGTTCTGGATCATAAATCAGTGCAAAATGAACAACGCTGACGTTTGTATTTTCTTCCAGATTATTAAGGACTTCTACTTGCTGGGTCGTGGCGAGCTCTACCAGGTTTTTATTGACCTTGCACAGCACATGCTGAAGACGCCTCCAACAGCCGTCACTGAGCACGGTAACTTTTTAATCTGCAATACTGAATATTGTCAATGACTTATTGATGGCCTTAACGCTGAACTCGTATCGTGGCAAAGCGAAAAATCTACAACCCAAGTAATCACTATCAAAAGAAAAGGCCCACGGTGTATCGTGCAGCAGGTTAAACACTGTACTGTTTACTTTTGTTAGTTTATGTCTTATACATGAACTCATAACAACCATATTTTACACAGCTTAATATGTTGAACCTCACATGTGAAGATGCAAATGGAGGCAGAGTGGATGGAGATGTGTGGGGGTCACATTGTGGTTGAGCCTTATCGTACAGCATCAAGGTCGCAGTCATCTTGCAGCAGCAGTTTTTATTTCACAAAATGTGTTTGCATTCAGGACTCGTTTACTACTCATGACGTTGTCAGAAGAACTGTGTGCATTTTACTGCCATGTGTTTTCTGTTCCACAGATGTAAACGTGGCCTTTCAGCAGGCAGCTCATAAGGTGCTCCTGGACGACGACAACCTGCTGCCTCTGCTGCACCTCACTGTGGACTACCAGGGCAAAGACAGCAAAGGTGTGCTGCTGACCAGAACCTACTGTATATGTTAATGATCTAAAACCTATTTAGGAGACTGACATATAATAGAAACCTTTTGACTTTGAGGCGATGCTCTCCTATATTTGGTGTTTAGTGTTACTCGATAAGAATTCAAACTTTTACTGTAGTTCAACAACTCCTTTATTCGCGAACATACGCCGGTCCCACAACCTGTACCCCTCCAACACAACATTTGGTTCCTCCACAATAAGATGTTCCCACTTCCTCCCAATACACAATAAAAGGTATCTTTTCTATACAGGCTGGTATTTGGCTAACTGAATATATTAGAACAGTACAACAGTACACTGTAAGTTAACATTTAGTGCCATCTAGTGGTTTTATGATCAAACCGCAGCTCTGATCTACACAGTAACCCAAGCAATCTCACAACAAGGACTGCGGTTGAACAGTCTTTTTTGCTTAAGAAGGTTCCTAACTGTGTGAAATGACCTCAAAGTATCTGAGTGGCAGCCATGATAAGAGCTGGTGTTCCGGAAAAGACAGGATGTAATTTTTTTGACTATTCGACCGCAGCCCATGTGTTGGAGGCAGATGTACCCATCATTTGTTTTACTAAACTGCTGCTTGAAAAGAGAAATTGACTTTTACTTCATACCAAACCTTCTAACTAGTGCTGAAACAATTATTTGATTAGTCAGTTGAGAGAAATTTAATTAACAACAATGTTGATAATTGTTTAACTAATTTTTTAAGCACAAACACAGAGCATTCTCTGTTTATGGCTTCTCAAATTGGAGGATTTGCTGCTTTTCTCTGGTTTATATAATTGTGAAATTAAATGTCTTTTGTTCTGAACTGTTCGTCAGACAAAACACACAGTGTGAAGATGAAACCAAAAACAAATCCACTGATTATCGATAATGGAAATAATCACTACTTACTTACTCACTGCAGCTCTATTTCTAACATAACACACACTACGTTGAGACTTATGTGCTCAAGTGAAATCAGTTTGTATTATAACAAATGCTTCCGATCAGACACCAGTCATTACAGAATCGCACCAAAGTCTTCAGATGGTGAATCCAACTCATCTGATCACCTAAAGCGCTCATTCTCCTTATCTCTGTAATTTTGACTGATTCAGTATTTGCCCAAGAGCAGTTAATGGTTATTATGCATTGTTTTTTCAGAGGCGACAGGCCCCAGAGATGGAGCCACTCCTCCACAAGACACCTCCCCTCGCGAGGTCCCTCCCACAGGTTGGGCGGCTCTCGGTCTCACCTACAAGGTTCAGTGGCCTCTGCACATCCTCTTTACTCCTGCTGTCTTGGAGAAGTGCGTACTCATTAGGCTCCCTATTGTAGCATTTACTCACTTGTCTGTTTGTTGTGAGTTTAGCTGGTGAGCATCCTCTCCTCCTCTCTGTGGTCAGGTACAACGTCGTGTTCAGGTACCTGCTGAGTGTGCGGCGGGTGCAGTCGCAGCTGCAGCACTGCTGGGCTCTACAGATGCAGAGGAAACACCTCAAGTCCAGCCAGACAGACGCTGTTAAGTGGAGACTACGCAACCACATGGCGTTCCTGATCGACAACCTGCAGTACTACTTGCAGGTAATAATACAGTAAACCAGTATTTATAAAAACAGATTGTGTTCATCTCGCACATACTTTAAACCTTGAGTACACACAAGTGCAAATAAATCCCTGTTGATCTTTAAAACATGCAGAATGTCGTGTAACAGAACGTATCGCAGTTTTAAATGTATTTCCAGAATCCTGAAAGACTCGAGACTCAAAGTCATCTGGACAAAAAAAAGTCAAAAAAAGTCATCTGGACAAAAAAATAATCTGCTACAAGATAATAAAGATTTTTGACCCATTTCCCAAATTCCTAATAAAAAAAGATGGTAGCTGCAAGTGACATATCTAGTTACTTTTTTTGTATGACACAAGAAGAGCACAAACCTGTTATTATGAATGAAATTAAATTTAATAAAATAAAATAGATAACCTATAATACAGTGTACAACTTTTGCGTTCTATAAATCAGGCAATAAAATAAGAATCTAATAACAAAACATTATTTGTTTAGGTTGGTATGAATATTTGAAGTCTAAACACTTTTCTATAATATGCTAATCAAAGACTCATGTATAAACTTTATTTTAAATTACATTTGTATGCTCAATTTAATTATTTTATTTAATCTGCTTGTCTAGTTGACATTTTATTTTCTTGTTTATTCTCATGATTCTTTTTTAAAGAGCTGCTGCACACTTAAACATGTCTTTTGAGCTGTAAACTAAATGATGACTGTACTGTGATGAAACACATCAATGCTGCTGTTAATATTGACATTTCTTATCAAATGTATAAAAATCAGCATTTCATGGGTTGAAAATGTCTCAACACGCCATCTACTGTTTTAAATCAGCCCTGAACCTGCGAGGACAATGCTGACGTAGAGTCAGCTGGTTGGGACCTGTCTACGTCATGAAACTTATATAAAAACAGACTCTGATCAGTGTCAGTTGGTCTCCTCATCCACACACTACGTAGCCACGAGGCCACGCCTCCTCCAGGTGTTGCTCCCTCACTCGTTGCATTTTTACATTTGCTGGCAGAGACGGTTCTAGCAGAATCTGAGGGTGGAGTTACACTTTAAGCACTTTGTAAACTGATATGAGTCATTATTGATGACCTTTGACGATGATGATTGAGATATCACTGCAGATGGTTTTCCGGTACATGTGATGAATTACTGCCACTGTGGGTGCTATAAAGAGCAGCAGCCTGATGTGATGGTTGTTTGTAAGGACAATTGTCGCATTGTTGAAGTCCTCCAATAACACTAGAGCAAAGACATTCATTGAAATTGTGCTTCTTTACTGTTCTGTTCATTGACTGTTTTTAGGACTAATGGCATGCTTACATCCACTCATGGCTGAAGTGGAAATCAGGCTTGTGCACATGCGCAGTTTCAATTTCTAAACCAAAACCGTACGCATGTAGCTTTATAAATCTCGTGAAAAGAGTGCTTATGTTTCTGGCTTCCGGCATGGATATACTGTGCAGTTTAATTTTTAGCATATGAAGCTCAAAGACCCCTGTGATTGGAGCATTGCGTCATTAGCTGAGTTGTTGTCCTGTTGCTTGTCTCTAGGTGGACGTACTGGAGTCTCAGTTCTCTCAGCTGCTTCAGCTGATCAACTCCACCAGAGACTTTGAGAGCATCAGGCTGGCCCACGACCACTTCCTCAGCAACCTGCTCGCCCAGTCCTTCATCCTCCTGAAGCCGGTATAAATCACTAAGCCAAAATGATGTTGGAACTTAATTGGCTGCTAAGATTCACCCATTTTTCAGACTGAAAGACAAATCATCTCTTAATAAATGCCTCCGTCCTCAGGTATTCCACTGTCTGAACGAGATCCTCGAGCTGTGTCATAACTTCTGCTCACTGGTCAGCCAGAGTGTGGTGTCACTGGACGAGAGGGGAACTGCTCAGCTGGATATCCTGGTCAAGGTAGAGTAACTTATCTCCTTATTTGTCTAATGCTGGAAGAATGTAAAGATATATTTTATAATACCGCCACGTTCAAATTTCAGGGCTTTAGACGCCAGTCCTCCTTACTGTTTAAAATCCTTTCGAGCGTGAGGAACCATCAGATAAACTCTGATCTGGCTCAGCTGTTACTGCGACTGGACTACAACAAATACTACACGCAGGCTGGAGGCACCCTGGGCAGGTAGGAACAGAATACCACCATGCACCATTATCTCCTTAGCTTCAAAATAGCATGAAATGTCCAGGTGCAGAAAATTCATGATACCTGACACAGTTATTAGAATACATTAATCAAACAGGGTACTAATTCAAAAATGTTCTTAAATTTCTTTTTCAGTGTTTAAGAAGAGCGCAGAGGATTAAGATTTGGAGATACGTCCATTTATGCTAAACTCTTTTTTAAATTTAAAGGGTTAATTCAACCAAATTATACATTTTCCTCACTCACCTCTGGTGGTATATAGCTCTGCAGATAGTTTTTGGTGGATAGGATTTTGTTTTTGGTGCTCACAGCAATGAAAAATGACATTTAAAAAAACAGCAAATAGTTTTTTCAGATACAATGTGAACAGATTTGTGAGGTGAGGTCTGAGGTGAAGCTTCCTGTAAAAAGTGTAGCTACAAACTGAACCATGCTCAAGCAACTTTGAGCTAAAGTGATCAGAATAATTCAAGCCTGGTTTAAGAGTTGTGTATAAATGTAACTAAAGGAATAGTTAGACAAATGCGCTTATTTGCTTTCTTCTACAGCAAATAGAGCAAACAGAGGTCAACACTCCAGCAGCACTTGTAGCACAAAGACTTTATCAGTGTGTTTTGGCTTGTGGCCTTCACCAGAGCCACAGCCAGGAGACGGTTAGCTTAGCATAAACACCTTTGGACATAGCTGGCCAGGCTAGCTGTTTCCAGTCTTTATGCTAAGCTAAGCTAACCATCTCCTGGCTGTAGTTTCATGAGTGGTACCGATCCTCTCCTCTAACTCTGGGCAAGAAATAAGCGTTTCCCAAAATGTTGAACTATTTCTTTAAATTACTCAAGTAGTCTCCTGCGATACGTTTTCATGGTAACTTACATTAGGTCAAACCTGCTTCATGAAACATACCTTAGGACATTGTTTCTGCAAAGACAAGCTGCTGTTGAATTTTTAAATGTCATTTTAAATGCTGTGAACAAATTCCCTTGACTTCCACTGTGAAGGGCCAGAAGCAGAAATCTCAATGACAGATCCCAACAGCTTAGCACATACGCCTGACACTACCTGCAAGGTGAAAGACCGCTAGAATCAAGTAGGGGAAATGTTTTTTGTGGTTTGGGTGATCTGACCCTTTTAGGCTATATAGCTCATTGTATAAACTGTAAATATTAAAACCTTGTATGTACCATTCTCTGTAGAGAAAATAAACTTAAATCAACTAAAATGAAACAAGGGTCACAATTTATTATCCCATAAAAACAGACAGGATAAAGTTATATACAGCAGAGGCATGCAACAGAACTAATGCTGAACATTTAACATGGTCAAAGGCATTTTGCACACGTGGACTCAGATTATGAGGAGGAGGAGTCGTGGCGGTACTGAGGCTTGCTATGGAAACCCAGGCGCTCCCCGCGGATGAGACTCTGGATGAGCCACTCAGGAGACACCAGCGGGACTTCCTGTGATGTCACATTTTTCTCTACCAATGGTGGACAGGCATGGTCTGTCACCACAACATCGTACTTGCCAGCAGGAATGTCTGCAGGTGGAGGGAAGAACAAACTGTCAATAACAAAGTTCCACAGTGCACATTATTTGGAGGTCATGTTGTGGATTCTGTGGTGGGAGTCTGTACCTGAGCTGTCCTTGTCTGCCTGGAACTGTCGGACAGAGGAACCTCCACCCATGGTGATCAGCTGTGCCCAAAGCTCCACTGGCTTCTCAAACACCAGGAGGACTCGCAGAGCCTTGAACGGGCTGCAGCGGGGATGCCTGATTGGAGAGAAAAAATGTACGTATTAAGACAGGAAGTTCAGTTGCCTTTGACTTGAGCACCTCAACATAACATTAAATAACCTTTCTCCTCTGCATGACTTTATGTGCACTTTTTCAGGTGCTGCACTGGGTCGCACCAGCTATGCGTAAGTTCAAACATAGCCTAGTTTGAATGTGAGTTCTAACTTAGGTCAGAGTTTACGCGCTTCTAACATTTTAAGGGTTGCACGAGCTGAAATAGTTCCAACGTAGGCAGAAGTTACAACTTAAATCTGACACCTATCCCTCAGTAGGTGTAAAGTACTCCGTAAAATAGCGGTTGGCATGGAGCATCATTTTGAAAGGTGGGATAACGTGGAGGATGAGGAGGAGCGAATTATACCGGCTGTTTTTTGTTTTCAGTGTAGGTCATTATGTGTTTGTTATAACGTTAATTTAATCTGCCCAATAACAGGGTACTGTTATATCACCCTGTGTTGTAGTTGACGGTTTCACCACTCGATGTCACTGTTGTTTTGCATTAGCTGTAGATTAAGGTTGTATTTATCACCTAGTCATAGTGCTTTGTCCTACTTTATGTACATTTTTGTTGTTGGTTGGTGATTAACGTTAGGTTAACGTTAACAAATGGGTTCCGTTCCGGTTCACGCACCTAATTTTGAACCATTCGGAGCATTTCGACCAAAAATAAATCTGTTCGGAACCTGAAAAGTTGGTTCCCAGCTGGAACCAAAAAATAGCAGGTTTTCCTCGACCTGAAGTGCAAACCGTGACACGACACTGAAGTTGGCTTCCTATTCACAGCTTCCGATTCAGCAGTTAAGGGGAACGTTAAAGTGACCAATCCTCCATTTTTTGCACCTCTTACTGTTATAAGAGCATGTTAGACATTTCAGGTAAAGCCTTAACGCTGTCTAAAACCCACTTTCAAATTTTTCACTGCTTTTTTTTACATCGAGACCACATTGGACCAGGTCCAGATCCAAAACCACTATACCTAGACTTGTCAAATCTGGACTCGATTATCCCAGAAAAGCCACGGATCAAGTCCAGATTTGACAAGTCTAGGTATGGTACCAATGTGGTCTAGATGTGAAAAAAAACAGTAAAATCTCCCTTTTTTTGTATTTTCACAAATAGAATAAAGTTTTAACAAATCTGTAAGTGGGTTTCAGACAGCGTTAAGGCTTTACAATAAGTAAAGTAACTCAGCACTGTAAATTAAGTTTCCCTCAACTTTCCTCTTAACTGCCGAATCGGAAGCCAACTTCAGCATCATAAACGTCCTATTCTCCAGGTTGGAAAGAGAGGATGGAGAAGGCAGCAATGGTCTCTGGTTACTATGGTAACAGTCTTCAACGTCTTCTGATCATTAATAGTTGGTCCAAAAACAAATATCTGTAATAACAGAACAAAAGCTCGCAGGTCATCAATGTGATCCACCATCTTGCTCCTACTGTTTACTTCCGTTGTGCGACGCCCTCTATTGATGATGCATCCTTGATTACAATGGTTCCGCTCAAAACTGGTGGAAACGCGGGCCGGTTCTCTAGATAGCACTGAGGTTCAAAGAATCCTGAACGGAACCAGTTCTAGAACCAGAGCTCATTTAGTGGGAAGAGGGCACCAGTGAAACCCAAAGGATGAAAAGCAACAGAAGGTGGAGCTTCGTCTTACCATTCTACTATAGCGTCGTCGGGCCCCACGCCAGCAGGCAGCAGGTAGTTCCTGTAGTTGAGCAGCTTGTTGTCTTTGCAGCAGTCTCGCACCCAGATGTGCGACACGCACGGCACACCGCTGGCCAAACACAGCAAGTACTTCCTTGTGCGACAGTGCTGGTCTGCAATGAGCAGGCTCTGGTAAGCTGCCTTACACTGAAGGGGGAACCAAACCCAGGGAAGAAAGGAGGGCATTATTCATATACTGTAGCTTGAGCTGTGCTTCTACACGATATTATCACCATGGATAAGTACATTAAAATATGACCATCTTAAATAAAATGCAGTTGGAGATGTATGACTGTGAAACAAAGGGCAATAAAAATTGGAATAATAAACGATATAACTGGAGTCATATTTGACAACATTGATTAAAAAAATCATGAAAAGACCAACAATATGTCAGCAAAACATGACAAAGATGTATCCCATTGTGTCACATACCTGCATGTTGACCTCTCTAAGTTTTGGAAAATGCTGAACAATATCTGACACTATTGGTTTTATTTGAGAGTTATTAAAGTTATACAATATATGTAGCAAAAGTTGAAATGACCCAGAATAATTCAGGGTTATAAAATACTGGAGGCAATAATTGTAACAGAGATTTTTAGGCATTAATCTTAACTTTTCTAATCACCAGAAGTTGGAACTTTTATAGTTTTCAGAGCTCTTACCTGTTCTTCATTGAAGTCCGGCAGGATGAAGCCTCCACCTGCCTGCAGCTGGGACTCTGTGTATACTTTGTTATACGGGCCGGTCTGCACGTAATCTGTTGAGAAAAAAAAACATGTTTACAATAATTATCAATCCAACAACCATTAAAGGAAGCAGAAGGGAAGCTTCAGCTGATCCAGCATGCTGCAGCTGGTGTGCATGATCGTCCTCACCCTCCTCGTCATCGCTGGTGGGCTTGTTGGTCAGCCGGTCGCTCTCAGACGAGGCCGTCAGCATGAAGGCGAAGCCCATGAAGAGAGACGCGTTCTGGGGCAGCGGACCGTGAGTGTCTGCCACGTCACAAGACTGACCGGGGAGATCCGTGCCGCTGCCAGAGGTGTTGCACACACCGACCCGCTGAGCTGCGCGCAGAAATACACATACAGCACGTGATGAAAGGAATCCGATCAAATGAAAGTTTGAGGTCTGTTCATCCAAATCACAAAAATGTATTTTCTCTCTCACCTCTAGGGATATCTGACTCTGCAGATTGTTTCATCTGCTGCTGTTTTGAGATTTCTGAAATAGTTCCTATCTGCTGCTGCTGACTGTGTGTTCTTTGGATGACCCAGAGTAACAGGGACACTCTCTGGAAAAAGATGTTGCTGTTGTTGCTGAAAATCAGGGCAAATATAGCCAACACTATCTGCATGGCTAATAAAACTCGTGGTAAGTGAGATTTTCTTTCCTGTAATTTGGCTGAACTGACCTTTTGAGCATCAAATATATATACTGACTGTATTAAAACGATTCTCAAAGCAAATACACCCGTGACTTTACAGAAATACAACATGTCCTTTGCCCTCCACCTGTGGACCAACACCATGGTAATACTGGTGCACGTTAATTACCAAGTCAGCCTCAGCAGCAGCCAGCAGACGGCAGCAGAGGATGGACACAGACCACAGGAAGGTCAAAATGTCTTAGTTATGCTCAGCACAAAAATCACACATTGCTGACTCCATATCACACAAGAACATTTGAAATCTGACAAGTCGGTTGCAATATTCTTGTTAGTGAATTAAGACAAAACAGGATTAAACAATGTCACATGCTTAAAAGTACCATTAAACAACAGGTTAAAACAACAGGTTCTAAAAATCATTTAAATAGTGCTATTAGAGCTAAAGGTGCTACAGACACTGAAGACTAAAACCTGAAATATTTTACATCAAAGCCCATTCTCACGAGAATAATACATTATGTTTAAAATCTAAATTAAGTTGATGGATATAATGATGTAGAAGCTTCATTTTGAAGTAGTAGTCAGGTAAAAAAAAAAAGAAGAAGGAAAAACAAAAACAAAGCATCAGTTCATGATCAGGAAACCTGGTAAAACTGATAAACCCAGAATTCCTTGTGTTAAAAAACGTTCAGATGAGGTCATGGTTTTGGTGAGCGGGTCTCCGTACCGGCTCTGGCACCCGGGCCCCTGCGGCCTCTCTTGGCCGGCGTCCTGTCGTCCTCAGAGGTCATCAGCTTCCTCTTGCCGGAGGGGCCGGGGGTTCGGGGGCTGCTGGAGGAGCTGCGGTTGGGAGTGTTCTGACCCTCAGGGGCTCCTCTGCGCCTCCTCTTCCCCTCCACCAGGTTGTCTAAGGAGAACATTAACACCACTTTTTATTAAAGATCCAGATGTTTGTGACAGAATCTGTGATTGATAAAAATACACCAGCAATTTGAAAGATTTTCTATATGCCATTCTGAACACACAGGTTCTGGTAAAGATTTTCGGATTTCAGAAAATGCTTTCAAGAGAAATGAAACAATAACATTATCTGCGGTGGTCTTACCGAGGCTGATGTCGGAGGCCTTGGTCAGGGGGGTGGAGGGCTCATAGGGCCCGAGGCTGTGCTGCTCCCTCAGCTTGTTTCCCTGCTCCAGAGACAGGATGACCGCGGTCCTGTTGTACCACTGCCTCTGGCCGTCCTTCTCCACACTGTAGAACAGCTCCTGCCCCTCTGTTTTATGGCCCCTCACAACACCTGCACAGAGTTTAGTTTTTTGATAGTAGCCTTTTATAAAAATGATGCATATGGATGGACAGCAGAGAATCTGAATATGATGCCAGAGTGGTTTGACAGGTTTCTACAGACATTGTGATAATTTTTTGCAATGTGAAAACATGTCAATCTTGTCATCCATTCAAACAGTAATCAGTCAAAATTGCCCAGCCCTATGTCGCTCAATGGTCCTGATGGACAACCTGAATATGTTTCCTGAAAACAGAGTCTATGTCTTGTGAAGCTCTTTAGGTTTTATTATTTCTCATGTCATTCCAAGCATGTGAAGCTGTAGTGAATGCATTAGAGTACAGTGTGCACGAAAATACAAAAAGACAAATTGCGTCCCATATTGATTCAGTAAGGGACAGAGCATTTTATTTTTCAATGCGGGACGATCCCGTATTATACGGGGCGGGTGGCAACCCTCGGAGGTACTCCATTCATTGCATTTTCCTGACTTTGCAGTTTTTTTTCCCACCAAACTAAAGCCCACTCGTTTCCTCTCGTGAACATCTTGAGTATTATATAAAAACTGTCCAACTGAACAACATTAGAGCAGAATATCAGTTATCAGCAGCATCAAGACAAAACTAGCTCAGAGGTTGTTTTAACCCCTGAACCTGCATCCTACATACTATTCTCCCTCACCTATGCTGAAGTACTCGTCCTCCAGCAGAGCAGTCACCTCCGTCTCCAGGGGAATGGGGTCACACAGCAGGATGTCCTTCCCCGCCACCTCACACTCGTAGCCGTCATCAAACCGCAGGCGGAATCGCCCCTCCCCGGCGTCTTTGATGATGCAGCCCGAGTAGAAGTAGCCGTTGGACGACCACTTGGCCACCACCCGCAGGCCGACGAAGCTGCTGCCGGCCGAGCTCGCCTCCTCCGGCGATGACCTGAGGGAGTCGGAGTGGCTGGGGAGCTCAGCATCTGTGGGGCTGATGGGGAGGCGTGGGGGCAGCATGCGGGTGTAGGGCTCGTCCTCTGAGGAGTACTGTGGCTGGCCGTGAGCGCCGAGCCTCTGCAGTGAGCCAACACCACCTCCCCTTAGAGAGAGAGACACAGAGTCTGTTCAGGCAACAGCTGACGTTGATTTAAAGGTTCCTGTTCACTTTTTCCTCAATGTATATACATTTATGTTTTAAAGATAAAGACATTAGCAAAATTGGTTAAATCCCAGGCATCAATGGGTCTTGATTGCCTGCCTTTACTACATAATTGCTTAAGACATCCAATCAGTGGGAAGCCTCCACTCAGCAGGTTTACGACATTAGACTTAGCTGGTGTTGGCAGTCAGTTAGTGTGTTCAGTCTTCTAATTCATTTAGTAATCATTCTTTAGCTATACATCACAGTAGGGCTGGTATTTGTTGGATATTTTTAAGTTGGTACAAGATGAAAACACACAATTTCATAAAATCTGATAGCAGGCGCTGCTAGTAGAAACACTAAAAAATTATTTAATTGCATAGAATCTACTTATTTTCAAACTGATTTTCATCTTTACCATCTACCATTTAAAAATAATATTCTGTCCCATGGTATTCAATGATATTACTTTGTGATTTGCTGACAAGAAAACGCTGAATAATGTACAAAAGCATATTTAAAGTTTAAACTTTTATCAGGATAGCATTCCAGCGTAACTAGCTCAAATGTGCATTTAGCGGCTTCACAGTAAGACTTCCAGCACCTGGAGGCCCTAAACTGTGAAGTATCTGCAGGCAGGTGATGTAACAAAAGTTATCTTCGAATGCTAACTCAGTTCTTTATAAAAGTACTTGCACATTTGCAACGTGTTTGTGTGGGTTATATATATTGGGTTATATTGCAATAAATCTTTTATTTGACGTGTACTTTGATTTTTCAGTTTGGCCCATGTCCCATCCGCTAACATGGAGGGGGCGGGGCTTATGACCTATACTGCAGCCAGCCACCAGGGGGCGATCCAGATGTTTGGCTTCACTTCTGGGGCGCTGTCATATCATAGGTCTTTATATACAGTCTGTGGTGCAGCTGCACGTTAAATTTTTGATTGATAGCACATTTGTAAAAAAGTGTCATGAAATCAGAATATTTTACATTAGTTTGGAAAAGATAAGTCAATTAGTGGATCAACAGAAAATGAATCAACAATTTTGATAACTGATAAATTGTTCAAGTCATCTATCAAGACAAAAATGCGGAACCTTCTCTTGTTCTTGTTGAATATCTTTGGGTTTTGGACTTTTGGTCAGACAAAACTAATATGAAGATGTCACCTTGGGCTCTCAGAGACTGTGACAGTTTTCACCTTTTTTTGACATTTAAAAGAAGAAAGAAAAGAGTACATGATTTATTGATTAATTGAAAAACCAATCAACAAATGAATCACTACTGAAATTAATCATTAGTTGCAGCTCTGAGTGAGAAGATTAGCTATAAGAAGATTAGTGAAAAGAGGAAAAGTGTAGTGTTATTAGAGGCAGTGTTATTGCAGCCTCGTCCGTGGTGGTGCAGGGCGAGCCTCAGTGAGGACTCACCTGGACAGGGAGGAGCGGGACGGGGGTCGGCCCCTTCTAGCCCTTCCTCTGGGGGTCAGCGGGGTGAAGGCCCGGGACCCCAGGGTACCGTAGCCTCTGTCCGTTGTGATCACTGACCCTGCCCTGTGACCCCTGTGACCCCTCTGTTGCTGCCCACCTCCCCTCCTGGGACTGCGGACACACAGAGGGGACGAATGGAGCCGGTCAGGTTGCACAGGCACTGATCTGGGGCTACTCCCAAAATCAAAAGCACCCCACTGAGTGAGGGGTGTCTAGTGACCCCAGATTCATGCCTGTGAGCAACTTGTACCTGAAGCAGGGATCAGTGGATCACTGAGAAATTAGGGTGTTAGAAAGTCACAGAAGGTGAAGGAGTGACAGGAATCAGCATGCAACTATAAAGCAGATGGATAAAGCAGAGAGACTTTATTGACAGGGGGCGAAGAGAAATGGTGAGAATTTGATTGGCAGCATGGAGGCGGAGGAGGTACCTGATGGACTTGGCCCCTCGACTGGGCGGCATGATGAAGTCCGGCCTGCTGAAGCCGGTGCTGCTGCTGGTCCCTCCGGAGCTGTGCTGCAGGCTGGAGGCCTTGGATGACAGAGAGCTGATGTCGGCCAGGTCACCAGAGGTCACCGAGCTGCTGCCTGTGCGGCACGGGGAGATGTCGCTGTCCAACACCTGGCAGTCCACCACTGGCTCCTCGCTCTCCTGGTAACATCAATAGAGAGCAGTGACGCTCACTTTAAAGCCGAAAAGATATTAAACATGTACATTTCCAAACTACTAAAGGAGCATATTGTACCATCCACCCATTTAACAATAAGTCGGGGTTCGTACAGCTGTTTAAGAGTAGAATTCAAGCACTTTCAAGGTACCTAAACCAAAAATGTCTAAATTGTTCCTATAAATGCCAGGAGACAACAAACAAATATGACGACGGGATCGTTTCATTTCAAATATTAACAGATTTTTGGTTTCCATGAGTGATTGTGTCGATGATGAAACACCACATTATGTTGAAAATCAGGCATTTTTCAAGGAGTGTATTGGAATTCAAGCATATTCCTAACCTTGAAAACATAACGGTTAAAATTAAGCATTTTCCAAACTTTCAAGACTTTGTACGAACCCGGATTTGATTCTTGAAGTCAGAATTATATGAAAAAGTGGGTTTGTTTGTTTTTGTATGTGGTCTGATTGAGGAGTTATGAAAATCTGTGTTTTTCACCACTCGTGTGGACTTCAATTCAAGATGGCCACCAAACGAACCCCATGGGACATTAGCTGACCTCGGCAACATGAAAAAGTCTTAACTAGACATCATTAGGGTCCTAAAAAACAGGTAACAAAAAATGCCATGTGGGTACATGGGAACCTATTTCTCCTGCTGGACTATGATACATGCTATAAAACGTACACAGTGTTAAATCTGACTGATAAAATGTTGATTCAACTTCATCTTTCATGAAGTCATTGAGGAGGATGTACTACCCTCAATAAAGATGGGGTGGACAAAGCCTCCAAAGTGACCATAAAAGAGAATCAACACGTCTCTTAAAAAGGTACACGGATTCATATGTTTAATAACTCTTCCAGTCAGAGACCAGAGAAGTGAGAACTCTTGGTTACCTCGGAGACTTTGCGCTCCACCTCTTTGCCGTCCTCATAATACACGTCTGTGATGATCCGTGTGATGGTGGTCCGCACTTCCTGGATGGTGCGCACGTGTCTGCGGTGGGCGGGGCCTGTGGCTCTTCTGAAGGACGGAGACTCTCGCTCACCCTTTTAAGACAAAATGCAAAAGTGTCAACCGGGCAGCATTCACAGACATGAGCATCATTTTCCTTCTCCATACACAGCTGGATCTCCGTACCCTGCCAGCTGGGGAGCGCAGCCCCGGTGCATCGAAGCTGGTCTGCTGGGAGACTGTCCGCTGACGGAGCTGAGACACACAGGACAGAGTGATCAACACCACCGTGACAGGTCTCCAAACTACACCTCCACTCCTTTTACTTAAGTCCCAAAAACAAAAAACCTAAGCAGTTGTACTGAGCACTGAACACGAGTTTAGTTGTTTGTTTGAGCGGGATGCACTTCCAGTTTTTAAACAAGTCTGAGATTTTAAAGGCCTTTTTAATGCTGCTGGAAAGAAGGTCAGAAGACCTGAGAATAATGTTTAAAACTCAAAATCAACCAGACATATTTATGGACTTTAAGACATTTGATTTAAATAAAATAAAACACTGCAGAAAACTGTAACAAAACTTCTACATAGGGGCGATCTGCGATGGCAGATTGTATTCCAACAGCGTAAATTTGAATTTGTTAACACTCAAAATGAATTACTAAACTAAAATCACTTTATCAAGCTCAATATAAAATTCCCCTAAAATATAAATGAAATTGAAACTGAACTTTTATTGATTTTAAGCTTTAGCTATATTGTTGTGGAGATAAAGAGGGCACTCTGCCATGTAACATAAGATACCATAATAACCATGTTCAGTAACTATTCAGTATGAACATGACAAATTAGCAAAATTCAAATACATCCTCTCCATTGGCATTGTTAACCCTTTGTGCTGGATGTGACTGACTAACCTTGTTGGACGGGCTGGAGGTGACGATGTTGTCGAAGGTCTGCTGGGGAACCCTCTGTCTGGCATCCGTCCTGTTTGGGGTGGGCGGCTCTGGAGCTTCGGGCGTTTCTCGCCTACTCGCAGACTGCTCGGCGGGGCCGGGAGGATCCGTCGGGGTCTCCTGCGGCGTTGCCGACACTTCCCGCTGTGGAGGCTCCGATTGGCTGTTAGGGAGGCTGTTGCATCCCAGCAAGGACGCCTGGTAGCTCTTCTGTGGTGAGGCGAACAGCTCCCCTCTGCAAAGACGTTAAAAAAGGTACAAATGTTGACACCCACAACTTCAGAATCAAAGCCTTTTAATTAGATAACAATATGGCCTTTCCTCTGGAACCATCATCCAGCCAAACCTTCAATTTTCAATCACTCTTATTTATATTGGCATGCAAACAGCACAGTTCTCTATTTACTGCAAGAAATAAGTGGATAAAAGAGGATTCAACTGCAGAAGACATTTTGTAAAACAACCTCACTTTGTCAAAGCGGGAGGACAAAACTACACCTTACTGCTCCTCCGTGTCCCAGGAGAATATGCAAAAAATAACCATCCATCCCACCTCCGAAAGTAGGTCTCTCACACACACACACACACACACACACACACACACACACACACACACACACACACACACACACACACACACACACACACACACACACACACACACACACACACACACACACACACACAGAGTGGTAGCCAGAGTAGACCTATTTCTGTCCACTAAAATACATTACAACTAGGGAAGGCTATTCATACTTCCTCAGGTCAAAATGTGAAGCTCTCAAAAGAACACATACATAAATAAAGTGTAAATTACAAATTGCAAGCATCTTTTAGATTGGGGGGTGGGGGTGAGGGGGTCACCAAAGTCAGATTTTTTCAAATCCTACATATGGTGGCATTACAAATCTAGACTGCAAAGCAAACACAAGTGGGACAACACTGCTGTGAGCATATGGCAGGCTGTTCCCCTGGTACCTTCATCTCTGCTATATATTGCATTCATTCCCGTAGGACCACGGATATATATATATATATACACACATATATATACACACACACACACACACACACACACACACACACACACACACACACACACACACACGCATCTGGGTACAACATTTGGCTGAAATGTGGGTGGAAACAAAGTTTGACATTTCTGCCTTGTAAAGGAACTGGAAGGAAAGTTTGGCAGTGGAGCTTTCTCAATTGCAATTTCATCCAGTTTTCTACAGGTTTATTGTCGTCACAGTAAAAGAATCAGATATGGCATTACATGAGTAGATGCACTCCTGTACTGCGACAGTGAGTGCGCTTACCTGATAGGTGTGGTGTTGCCTCCAGCTTGGCTGTCCTCCTCTACATCCTGCTGCCTGTGCACCTGCCTGACACGGCTGAACACTGACGGGTTGCTGGGACATGAAACATCAGCGTTACACTCCAGCACAAGAACCTCAAAGTGGTTAAAGCTGGTGTGGTGGAACTTGTGTCTCCCCCCCTTCTGGCTGTGAGAGTAATTACACAAACACTGACGTCTGCCTACAGGTGAGCTCGCTTACATTTCCACAGTTCCAAGACAATAATCCATTATTTAGGTAGAGTAAATGTAACAGCTACACAGCCTACTCCAAATATTTAACAAAGACCAACCTGTCCAAGAGCAGTAAGGCCACATCCTGTCTGCCCTCAGTCCCTGCTCTTCTTTCAGCCTCTCCAACCAGGAACAGCTACACCGATGGTTCTCCCTGTTTCTGTTTCTGACTGTAATCCTTCCTCTGAACTCAGAGTTGAACCTCAAAGTTTCTTTTTTATCTGGAGCATCAGAAACTTTTCTTGGACACGTTTTGTGAACTCGTCTGGCAACGGCTTGAATGTAAAGGACGTTCATTTATAGTCCTGCACTCGAGCTTTAAATAACTCATTGATCTAGCAGTGTAAACTCATGTACCAAAAACCTGTAGGTGCATTAAACTGCAGCTAACAGGGTCCACAGATGTGCTCCACCAAAGACATTTAAAAGCCTTTTTTTGCGCCCAAATAATTTTTCACACTCTAATTGTCACTTGCATAATGCAGGGAAATGCTGCGCTGTAGAGCCAGCTGTGGTGAAGGAGAGCAGCACTGCAACACTTGCAGGCTGAGGTGGAAACACAGTCGAGTTCAGTAAAGACAGGATCAGATTTTGATCGGCTTTATTTTAGGTGATCTAATAAAATATGCCCACATCCGCCCCAGTACCAATCCTTAGGATCAGCTCGGGACATCTCTACCTCAAACATATCTTTGGCATGTCTGTTCTGGACTTTCTTGTTACTCACCAGCTAGTCTGACTAAAAGAAATATAAACAAACTAGAGCGTTTTTTTGCCTATACTAGACGTATCTCCACACCTGTGTGTGTGTGTGGTGATAGGTCTAGCTATAAACACAAGGAATTCAGTTAATGTGCATAAAGAGAGTGTGCCAGGTTACCTGGTTACAGCCTTGGCAACAGTGGTGACCTTGACCACAGATGCATCCTCTTCTGATAGTGTTGGCTCTGGGGGAAAGAAATGTATTACTGAGAGGGTGATGAGAGCATGCAGCGTCTCTGTGGAAACACTTGTCACTCCTAAGAAGATGCATACGCCCAAGGGTTGAACACGAAAGTGTGAGGTAAGAACGGCATGCGGTCTTACTCTGCAGGCTGAAGCGCTCCGAGCTGCCCTCCTCGACGGGGGTCACCAGCTTCATCCTCAAGCTCAGCTTCCCGTCTCCCTTTTCCGTCGTGTCCTCGCCGCTTTCCCCTGACACGATGTCACTGGCTGCCATCGCATCGACAGAGACATCCCCCACCACGTCTGACTTTTCAGAAAAGGAAGTGATCTCTGGAGAAACAGAAAAGCATCGAGGAAACATCAGATCATGTTTTGCTACTCGACATTTAGTGGACAAGTTGTTGTTTAGCCACAGTTTGTCTGACCTACCAATGGGAGTGCTGTGTCTCAGCGTCTGCTTCAGCTGGTTGATTAGAGGAGGCGTGGCACCGACAACAGGACCAATAAGCTCCCCTTCTTTAGGAAGTGTGAAGTGGAAGGAAATTTCTGTGGTAGAAAATTGGAATTGGAATCAGATTAGATCTATTTCACTGCATGGTTCCTGTTAAAGCAAGATATCCTCAGGTCACAATAGGCGTTTTTGGACCAGAGGAACTTTTTCATAGTTCTAAGAACAGTTGGAGAACTCCTACCGACCCCTCGTCATGTCTATACGTTTTGAGCAATTCATTCTAAGAGTAATTATCTCGGGACCCACCAGACTCATCTCACAGCCCCTTGTAGGGGCCCCGACCCCCAGGTTGGGAACCACTGCCTCTAATTAAGTAGTGTTTATCACACTCTGCTGACTGTGAGGTACAGTAGTGCCCAGCTTACCTCCCGAGCTATCACTCAGGCTCTTGTCTTTGAGCCCCTCTGGTTCAGGCCCCGCCCTCTCAGTCTGGGAGAGCCTATCAGGAGCCACGTGCGCCTTCTTGGTCTGAGCCTGGGACTGATGGCCGTTCGTGGAGACTGACACTTTGTCTCTGATTGGCTGGGAACTGTTGGTCTTTGACTGTGGCGTCACATCTTTCTGAAGAATCTGGGAGTCTCTCTCGCTGTCTGTAATGACGATGACACTGTCCTCTCCTCTGTCTTCACTCTCCTCCTCCTCCTCCTCCTCCTCCTCCATGGGCTCAGGAGACAACAGCTGGCTCTGAGAGAGAACCAGAGCCATTCCTGAGGCCCCACCTGCCGCTGTGCTCTCCTCCTCCTCCTCTTCTACTTCACCCTGCTCACGCCTATCCACCGTGTCTTTGACTGTTTGACTGTTACCAACCGTTCCACACTTCTGTGACAACGATTCTACGGACTGACTCTTCGCAGGTCCTCCTCCTCTCAAGTCTACTGAGCCCTTCACCACATCCACAACAGACGTCTGAGAGATCATGGACTGCGAGGGCAAACTGCAGGGTGTATTGTCTGGGGGAGTCTCCTGCACACAGCTGTTTACAGTCAGATCAGAGGAATCAAACTTTGGTTGAGAGCAGGACACCACGTCAGCAGAGCTCGCCTCTTTGCTGTCACTCTTACTGTCTTTTACAGTCACATTCTGTACATTCAAAGAAGTTGCTGTCTTTTTGTGCACGTCAGAGTTTTGTGACAGATTGGACTTGGACTGCTCGCTCTTTGCACAATCGCTGCGATGCTTTGGTGATTCAGCAGAGGTGGAAGCTTTGGAACTTGTGGCAGTTTGGGACTCTGAAGGGATGCCGTTGCTCTCGCTCCTCTGATCGCGGCGGGAAATCACAGAGTCGCTGGTGTCGACGCCGGGCGGCTCTTCCAGCTCCTCTATCTGCGTGGCCTGGCTGTCCTCCTCAGTGTGTTCTGAGGTCTGCTGGGCTGGGCTACCACTCTCTGTGTTCACAGAGAGCTGCAAAGGCAAAGTGAAAGGAGCTGACTCCAGACGCTGAGACTGCGTCTTGCAAGGCAATGATGCCGTCTTCTTATCTGACTGTTCTTCTGCGTCCTGGCTCTGCGTTGGGACAAAAACGTCCTGAGAAAACAGAAAAAACACACACATGGAATATCATAAACTTTTCATAAATATCATAAACAATTTCCCAGAGCCCAAAGTGTCGTCTTTAAATAACTTGTTTTGTCTGACCAACAATTCAAATATTTAATTTACATTGATAGAAATCACAAAAAAAATCTCATATTTTGTCAGCACTTTTCCTCAATAAATGACTTAAAGGACCAGTGTGAGATTCAGGGGAATCTATTGGCAGAAATGGAATATAATATTCATAAGTTTGTTTTTGTTAGTGTTCAGAATCGTGAATGAGCCCTTTATATCTACAGAGGGAGCGGGTCCTCTTCCACAAAGTTCGCCATGTTGTACCGCCACATTTCTACAGTAGCCCAGAACGGACAAACCAAAGGAAGAGAGGGCCTTTAGGGGGTTTTTTGCAGCCACCGTAGGTTCTCCTACACGCTTGGAAGGGCAGGGTGAGCAGAGGCGTTATCAGAAGTCAATCTCACTGCTAGATGCCACTAAATCCTACACATGGGTCCTTTAAAATATTTATTAATTATCAAAATTGTTGACAATTAATTATCTGTTGATCTGTTGCATCCCTATCATAAACTGAGGCATGTCAAAAATAAACAAATTTGTTGTGAAACGATAAGTTGATGAATTAGTCGATCAAAGTCGATCAAAAACAATCATTTATCAAGCAAAACTGCCAAATGTTCTCTGATTCCAGCTCTTTTCTCTGCTTTATATCATTAACTGAATCTCTTTGGGAGACATTTGAAAATGTCAACTTGGGTTTTGGGAAATTGTGATTTGCAATTTTCTCCATTTTCTGACATTTTACTCAACAATTAATTCATTCATCTAAAAGTCAGCGAAGGGTAAATAAAAAAAAAAAAAAAGTACATACATGAGAGAACTCTGGCTGGGAGGGTAAAGAGAGAGTTCGCTCTAACACAAAACCAGGGGAATTCTGGGATACAGGAGTAGAGGCGGATGGGTGTGGCTTAGAGGCAGCCTCCGTTTCCATTGGCTCCTCCTTTTCCCCTGCTCGGTCTTCTCGGGGCAGTGAAGTATTCATCGGCTCATCAGCACCTGACAAAGCAAATACATTTTTAGCTCTACTTACCGGCTGACTTGCTCTCTCTCATTTTAAATTCAGTCACTGGAGCAGGTTAAGCCATTTACCGTGTTCATTCTCTGGTCCGGTTGGTGAGCTGGGAACAATTAAAGGGGTGTGGGTGAAGTTGTCTGGGGTAGGGGCAACATAGTCAACAGAGCTCCTAGAGAAAAAAAAAAGGCAGAGAGAGCCGAATATCAGGTCATTTTCTAGGTTGTGCTTGTGTATGGAAAGGAGAACTCAATATGAGAGAGGACGCTTGGGACTTACTGGGACAGACTTTCCTGTACCAGTGTTCCCTGTCCGGACAGATGCAGCAGTCGCAGGGTGTGGGACGGTGTCGGGGTGGGGGGACCCTGCTGCTCCGGCTCAGACACTGTGCTGTCTACTGCAGCACCTGAGAGGAGCACAAAGCCAACATATGAGACAGAGAAAATATTATATAAACCACTTCCTATTTGACTGACACGACTGTACCTGGCTCTAAGACAGAAAGAATTGATAAGCTGGTCTGAAACTCAAACTGGAGCTACAGTCAGCCAGTGTTCTGCTTCTTATACTTGGTGTGGCAGCTGCTACCACAGTCGGGGGATCAACACGTGTAACAGACCTCGGAGTCTTGCCTTTTATATCACGGTTTGGGAGTGGCGAGAGAATTAGGCTGAAGTGAATTTTCAAATCCATGCAAACACATAGAAGCCCTTTGTTTCAGTATAAAAAGCAGTTTTTACACACAATTTGTGTTCTGTTGTAACATCATACGTCTGAAGGAATCTATGTGATTATGTGTACAGCGCAAAAGACAAACAATTGAGTGGAGTTCCTCTTTAACCCTCTGAAAACTGACCTCCCGCAGGCGGCCCAGAACTGGCCGTGAGAGGTTGTTGTTTACATAATCCTGTTTAAATTGATCTAAAATAAAAACTGTATTAGCTGGAGCATTAATTCTTTTTGCAGCTGAAAGTTAAGGCTTCTGTCTTTCACATCATCACGTTGTACACTCGTGACGCAAGTTCATGACATCATTACGTTATGTTACATGCGGTGCAAAACGTGATGACAACGCACGTTGGGGCGATTTTAATTTAATAATTCAACAATTTTATCAGTATGTCATAATGGTTTGTTGACTTGCAGCCTTTTAGCTTAGGTTATACAGATTTAAGGGATATGAAGCATTTTAAGATAATCTAGGAAATGACATCACAATAAGCAAAAATACCAATGTAGGCACTGGGGAAATATTTCTATTGCAGATGAAACTATCAAAACACCTTTGCACTCTGCTACAAAAGGAGCATTAAAATGTACAGAGTTCAAATAACTTCTGGAGTGTTAAGAATTATTTTGTTCATGTTTCTACATTCAAAATTGTTTGGATCAATAAGTTTTGTGTCTTTATTTAGTAAAAGTTGATGAAAAAACATGTCCAATTTTTTAAGATTTTATTTATGACATAATTTCAATTCAATTATTATGGTTTATTTACCTACATAGCCTTTTAGCTTCGGTTGTACAGATTTTAGCGATATGAAGCATTTGAAGATACTCCAAGAAATGACATCACAAAAACACCAGTGTAGACACTGGTGGACCATTTCCATTGCAGAGTTCAAAGG
The DNA here is from genome assembly GCA_008360985.2 of Macquaria ambigua. Taxonomy (NCBI): domain Eukaryota; kingdom Metazoa; phylum Chordata; class Actinopteri; order Centrarchiformes; family Percichthyidae; genus Macquaria; species Macquaria ambigua. The sequence goes on along the minus strand of VMKM01000094.1, from coordinate 444,400 downwards.
GTTAAGCTCATGTGTGCTACATCTGCATGTATTTACCTGTCTTATCCGCGTCGAACAGGTCCTCCTGTGAGGACAGGATCTCACAGTCCTGCTGGTCCTGCTCACCAGAGGCCTGGAGGGCCTGTGAGTGCAGCAGAGCCTGGATCCCCAGCTGCCTGCCCGACTGACCCGGAGACTCTAATGAGCTGCTGGAGCTCACCTCAGATCTGGAGGAGGAGCAAAGAAAAAACACTGCTCACACCAGACCAGTATGTGCACTCTAATGAATGTAGGATTTGAACCCCACATGGAGCTGTACCTCACTGCTCTGTTGTCCTGACTCTCTGAAGTCCTGGGGCTGATCTTCTGCTCTGCTGGTGTTGAAAAGAAGGTTTAAGTAAGAGTGACTCTTTGAACCATTTGATGTCAGTATGAACGCTCTGTTCATGCTGCCTCCAGTGGGATTAGGAATTTAATTCTGCTCTAACCCACACACATTTCACCAGCAGCATCGCAGCACAAGGTAAGCCTTGAGTGATTCCCTTGAAAATGGTCATTTTAACCCTCTTTATACTTCATGTATGCATCTTGAGCTGACAGTTACCAGAGAGCCAAAAAGCAAAGTGTAAATGCAACCAAGATGCACTGGGGCTATAGGCGAGTGACAAATTAAAGGAAATACCAACATAATGTGACTTAGTATGGTGTTTTTACACCACAAGCCTCCAGAACATCTTCAGTTTCTCCAAGTCTCTGAACTCTACTGGAGGGACGAACACCATTATACTAAAAGAACGATGGTGGTGGAGAGCATTGTCTAACACTAAGTGTTCCATTGGGTTGAAATCTGGTGACTGTGTGGAGTCCTGCATGAAGCATCTGCATTTGTTATGTTTCTCCACTCACTTATTCAGATGTTTCCTTTTATTTGTCAGCCGTCAGTAGATTCAAATTGAATTTTTAGATATGTACCTAGCAGGTCCCTCAGATCCTAGCTGGCATCCTAGTCCTCCCAAGGATTTCAGTTAAAATGCACGGGGAGTTGGCTTTTAGTCACTGTGGCCCTATAGTCTCTAGAACAATCTGCCTGATGATCTGAGGATCTTTCTCTTTTTAGCCTGGCTTTTACTGAAGGTGCCTCATCATTTGTTGCCTTAGTTTTTAAGTCTTAATCATTGATTTTTATACTATTTTTATCCCTTGTGTTTACTTATTTTATTGACTTTTATCAACTTTTAACATTTTATTGTTGGAATTTTTAGTCTTGCAAAACTCTATTTATTGTCTATTTTTTGTTTTTTAATTTTTTGGTCTGTGTTGTTTTATCTTGCTCTGTGAAGCACTTCTGCATGTTTGTATGAAAGGTGCTATATGAATAAAGTTGAGTTGAATTTCTCAAATTACCCAAGCAGGTACCAGGCCTGCCTGCAGCCTTTTAAAAGTGGAAATCATTCGAGATGTGCAGGTCATGTTCTCTGCATCAATTCAAAGGAGATTAGATGCCTAAATAACAATGAAATACAAAAAGGAGTAAAAAAAACAAACAAAACAGCATCCATAAATAAAAGTGTTGATACCTAATTTGGAGCGTCTCTCGCTGTCTGACTGAGGTACGACGTCTTCTTCTTCCTCCTGACTGTTCACCACTTCACCACGCAGATCCTGACTCTGAGAAAGCTCCAGAAAACCAAACTGAGAGGTTCCCTCTGAAACACAGACACACAGGTGTCATTACACTTAATAACCCATGCTCTAATATTTAATTCTTTAAAAGTACTATAATGGATGTGGATGTTATTCTTCCTTAACATGTGAGAAGAGCTCCTACCCTCAGACTGAATGCAGTGTGTGGTAGAATCAGCTCCAGATTCCATATCAGTGTCCTCTGGTGCACACCTGAAAGAACAGGAACCAGGGTGAAAACACTGCATCTTACCCTGAGCATCATCTATCAGCAAAAATGTCTGGTCCCCACATACTTTTTCTTGTTTGGAGGAGGGCAAATGTTTAGAACCTGACTCTCCTCCTGGAATGCTGAACTGGGGTTGGCCGCCATGAGAATGCCTAGATAAAGAAAATAGCATTGGTTTTGTCATTTTTTATACAGGATAACTGATATAAAATATATCTTACAAATATATAAAAAAAAATATATATATATATATATATATATATATATATAATAATATATAAATATATATATATATATATATATATATATATATATATATATATATATATATATATATATATACACACACAGTGGTGGCCAAAATTATTAGAACACTTGGCATATTTAAGAGGTATCAGTTGTTTTTGTTGAATTGGCCATTAAAATACCCATAAAACGAATGAAATATCTACAAGGTCATCATTATGCTCTATAAACCACAGAATAGAGCCATCATAAGGAGATTTAGGTCATTTTCCTTACAAAAAACAAGCTAGGCCTATTTCACTGTCAATGTCACACAATCATGTTCCTTCACAGAAGAAGCCAAATTACTTGTGTAACAATTGTCAGGTGTGATCGTGGTTAAATTGATGGTGATGCAAGAGTCTTAGGACACAGCTGTGTGATTCCTTTGAATGTACAAGGCCTATCCTGCTCATTAAGTGATTGGTAACATCAGGGTTTTGAGGCCACTGAGGCCACACCTCTCGAAGTAGTCTTGAAGCACATGTTGCTCTTCTTTGAACATGGCTAAGGTGAAGAAGGAGCTAACGAGTGAGCAACGGGTTCAAATAAAGGCCCTTTTTGATGCTGGCTGGAGTTACCACTGCATAGCCAAGGACTTGAGATGCAGTCCAAGCACTGTAAAGTACACTTTAGACCGCCATGATGCCACCAATTTACACCAGAACCGAAAGGGGAGAGGTAGAAAAAAGAAACTTTCAGACAGACAAGTGAAGCATCTCAAAATTCTCCGTCTTAAGGACCAAAGAAAGACCTCACGAGAACTGCACGAGATCAACACCACAATGACTAATGGTGCAACAGTGTCTTCAAGAACTGTGCGTCAGAAACTGGGAGAAGAAGGACTTGTTGGCAGAATAGCAGCAAAGAAACCATTACTGAAAGAGAAAAAATGAGTGAAATGCCTGAAATCTGCAAAAGAACACAAGAAATGGACAAAGGAAGATTGGTATAAAGTGTTGTGGACTGATGAGTCCAAGTTTGAACCCTAAACATTCTTCTAACTATTGCCGGAACTACCTGCGACAGAAGGGATCTGCTGGAACATTGAAAATGATGGACTGGCCCCCTCAAAGTCTGGACCTCAACCCCATCAAGCAAATTTGGGGCGAGTTGGAAAATAAACTGGACAGATCTATTGTACATTCAAAGGAAAGCCTTTGGCTTAAGTTGCAGAAGGCATGGGATAACATTAGTGTTGAAGTTTTCAGGAAATATATTGACACTATGCCAGAGAGATGTGCTGCTGTAATTGCTGCAAAAGGTGGACATACCAAATATTAAAGTTAAAAGTGGATAAAAACAGTAGGACTCACTTCATCTGATATTTGTTGTGCTCAGAGCAACCATCTGCATATTTCATGAACATTATGAAATGAAATCATGTTTTGGAGGCAATAAAAAGGTCTATATTTTCAGATCTGTCAGGTGTTCTAATAATTCTGGCCACCACTGTATATACACACATATATGTATATATATGTGCCGTATCCATGTTGTTAGAAAGTACTGACCGGGTTCAGCCTGGTTGTTACTCTGGGAGCTCTCTGATTGGCTGTCAGTCTGAGAGTATCTGCTTCCGAGCGGGGACGATATCAGTTCCTGGAACGGAAAAAATCTTCACTAGTTTCACAAAGCAACAAACTGTAAGATATATCAAATTTATTCTAACTTTTAAAAAAAATAAGGGGGAATAGCAAATCTGTTGTCATTGGTCAGGTTCCGTAGTTGGTTTGGTAAAGTTCACATATAAAAGATTTTATCATGTTTACAGAAAATGAGATCAAACTTAAAAATGTATTCAAAACAAAAAGATCAAACTCTATTTGGAAACTGTATATTATCTTAACCTCTCTGCGTCCTCACTAGCAGGAGGGAAAAGATCTAAACGTCACTGCTGAAGAGCAAAGAACCTCAGAGATCCAGACATGCAGGTCAGGATCTGGCCATCTGGGGGGAGCACTGTCCCCTCACAGCAAGATGGTCTGAACGGCCAGCCACCTCGGGCCTCTCTGCAGCTTGTCCAGAGTGTAAAATGCCTCTCTTCCTCTTGTCCAATCTCACCAAGTGACCCTGAATAGTGGCTGGATGGCTGGTTGACAGGTTGTGTGCAGGCTGACCAGCAGTTGTGGAATGTAACTAAGTACTTTTACTCAAGTACTGTACTTATGTACAATTTAGAGGTACTTGTACTTGAGCATTTCTGTTTTATGCTACTTTACACTTCTACTCCTATTTGTGTACTTTCTACTCCACTACATTTATTTCACAGCTGTAGTTACTTGATAAAAATGTCCCACACAAAATTAACTTAAGCTACCCAACAGTATATAAAAATGTTTTAATGATCCCCATCTTAAAATGGAGTAAAATGTTGCTTAAACAATAATTCATCAGCACATACTCATTATATATCATAATATAATGACAATAACAGGGGCTATTTTTCTGCATACTGAGGCCTTCCGCTTTTGATACTCTATGAACATTAGTACATAACTTTTACTTATAATATCTGAATACTTCCTCTATGTCTTGTTATGCGCCCTACATACAGTAACGTTATGTCAAACAGTCTCAACCTGCACTAGCCTTGGATGTTTGTTACTGGGTAAGATCAGTTTGCAGCTTACCAGAACCGGGCTGCGGGAGGTGGGCTGCAGGCTGGACAGGCGGCGGGCCAGCAGAGCTCGGTAACTGCTCTCAGGGTCGTCCTCCAGAGCGACGCTGTCCGGCTGGGAATCCTCCACGATCAGACACGGGTTCTCGGGCTGAGGCAGGCTGGAGTCCAGTTCACTTCCGCCGGGATCCATGAGGTCAGGCCGAGAACAGGAGACTGGCTGTTGTTAGCTAGCCAAACAGCAGTAAGACAACGAAGGCAGGCAAGTGAGTCTACAGCCGGTCATTGTTACCTGAAGCTAGCCGGTGCTAGCATGTTAGCTAAAGTTAAAGGCTAGTAGCTAATGCTCCGCCCAACAACAAAGCGTGTGGTTGCTGCCCACTGAAGAGTCGATGTGCTCCGAAGAAACATCGGCACACACCTGGAGCCCTGCAGCTTAACTGATAAATTAGTAAGTTAGCAAAGTATTAATTAATACCTTCATTTATCCAACTACTGATTATTTTACCCAGAAAACATACACATCCACTTCAGCTCAGCTCCGCTCCTCGCGGCAAAACTTGCCAGACGCGATGTCATTGGTCCGGTTGGCGCGATGACGTCACATGAGATTGCTGATTAGTTTTATGGTTGCAGGATAATTTTTTAAAATTTATCATTTTCATTTAGCTTTTTTAAAAATGTGGAACTTGCTACATGTTTCTCTTTACAATTATTGCTAAATAATAGCTTTACATTTTGTATTACATTTTTTATATATTTTATATAATTTGGGATGACAAATGCACCTGCTATCTAGTGGCTGAATGGTGTTTGCTGGCACATTTGATTTGATTTTATAAGATTTTTGCTTTTTTATTTTATTAAATATCAGTATATTGTCATTTTATACACTGTGCAACAACAACAGCTCGTAAAGTAATTTGAAATAAATTAAACTAATTGCAAATTGATCGTCATTTATTTCTATCATGTAATATATCATACACTTTGCACTTTTGCATGTACAGTATTAATGCCCTCTTGACTATTGGTATTTTCTTGTATTTTCAATTATAAAGATGCTTCGGGGGTTTTACATATTATACTATACTACTACTAATATTACACTGTGTAATGATAAATCATGTGAAAAAGAGAAATCTAGGCCATTGCGTCCCACAGTGGGATCTCAGAGACCTTCAGAGGTCCTTGAGGGGCTTTCAGGGACTCCAGCAAAATGAGATATAGGTTAACTTTCACAAGAGTCACTGAGTGTCTTTTCACAGATTTCTGCAGTTACCCAGCTATCTGATTTCATTTTTTAATCACCACTAAGGCAAATTGTAAAGAAAAATCTTTACAGAAGGGGGAACTTGAACACGGTCTCACTGCATGAGAGGTTAAGGTGTAATGAATGTGCATCTGGGCCATTCTTGATATGAAACACAAATACTGAATTACCAGTTTAGAGCAGTACAGTACTGAAGAATACCCTCTTCTTCTCTTCTAGAAAGTCATAACAGATGCAAATCTCTATCAGTACCTGCACAATAACCGATGATTTTAAGAGACTAAAATTGCAAACAAGCACAGGTTAGATTCATGCATTTTGTAATGAGCTCTTAACGGTGTGCTGCTCACAGTTTTGAAGATTAACAGGCGGCCTTTCAAATATTAACATCACTTTGTCATCATTGTTTGACAGCCCCAGTTTCCATGGAGACACCACATTTCCTGTAACACCACAGTCTATGCAAATGCAGATCACAGAGAAACTGGAAGAGAAAGTATAAAGCAGCTGTTTGAGGCTGCTGGGAAAGTGAGTTGCTGCACGGCAAGTCCTAAAATGAAGCGAGACCTGGTTGGACGAAGTCACTGACACTTTGTTGGGAAAGAAAATCACATGTTGGATTGTTTCCTCACCTCAGACGCACCTTTTTCAAGAGTCGAGAAGACCCTGAATAAGAGTCATCACAAGCACAAATGCTTTTAACTCACCTGTAAAGACCTACAATTACCTAGGAATGCATTTTAGAAGGATGCTTTATGATACCTTGTGAGGAATATCACAGCCACAGTGATGATGCCACAAGAGATTAAATACTATGAAGCAGGATAAGGTCATTTTAATTCACTAGAGACAGACTATAACTTAATTTAGCAACAGTACAGTGATTTTTCAGAGGGGTAGAGGTGGCATTTCCCTGCAGGTTTCTGCATAATCCAAATTTGAATGATTTCAGCACACAGAGGCTCATCTCTGTGCAGCCTGTTTTTGTGTTTCAAGCCTCTGGGTCCTTTTCTGTGCTGCTCCAAGTCAGCTGGAGGTGTATCCTGCAAGACAGCAGCCATGGGCCTGGCCACAGCAGCTCTGCTTTACAGGAAAGCAGCAGCATCAGGATATTAGGCTACACTGACCAGCCTTTTAATATGAGAACCCTGAGGTGGAGACATCTTGGCTGCAAACAATGCAATAATGAATAACTGATTCTGCTAAATGACCACATATGCAGCTCACAGTGGTTCTATTCCTGACCAAAAAAAAAGATAAGGAAATGTCATTTTTAGCCCCAGCTGGATGCAGGTGGGCATCAGCCTCCTGCAGCCAACCTGACCGGCTGGCACCGCAAAGTTCAGCGTCACGTCGTCATTTCTGCAGGTCGGGCTGACACCCACATTAAGAAATGCGCAGCCACTACCCAAAATGTCTAATCTGCTGGAGCTGACAGACACCGAAACACAGACTGGAAGCTGCTACGCGTCCTCATCACATCACCCATTCACTGCTATTTCACCGCAATGCAAGAAAATGAGAAACATAAAGAGCTTTACCTTCGGAATCAATATGTCAGCTCTTGGGTTTTTCCAATTTGTTTCACTGTCCCGTTGGTTGCAATAATAACGCGTCCAACATCGCTCAGTGCTTCCTTGCCTCTGTTTAGCTGAGAGTCGGGGTGTGGAATAGGACACGCATGGCACGTAAAGATGCAAAGGCATTTTTTAATGTAGATGCCATGCTCATTTCCTCTGGAGTCAAACGCAGCTGCTTCTCCTGGATGATGATCGGGATTAGATTTATTTAGAAACGCAAAAATGTAACTTAAATTTTAGTTGTTTTTTTTGGATACCATAGTCTACTTCAAAATAACTTTAAATAAAGCCGATAAAAGACAATTTAATGTGCTTTCAATGTGATAGGAAAGAGTAATTGGATAGAAATGTATATTCAGTAGTTGCATTTGTAATGGATCATTCAGTTTAGTCAAATCCACACATCTATAGTATGCCTAATGTTAAATTTATTCTGTGGTTAAAGGTAACTGGAAGCTTTTGTAGATACAATAGTTCCGTCATGATTCAGTCTATTGTAATGGGACATGGACATGTATCTGTGGGAGACAAAGAAATAGTGAATCAAGACAGACAGAATTTAAAAAGTATTTAGTTATTTGTATGCTTGGACTCAATACCTAATATCAGAGTTTTCTCTTATCTTACAGAAGTTTAAAGCAACACACAGAGTGTTGTCTAGTCTGATCAAGTGATTTTATTTTAGGCTATTTTGTACTAAGCCATGGCTGTGAAACATCATCACATGTTAATACAACGTGCACAAAGTGTGTCAAGTGAATGTACATTAGTGCTGCATTAAAGGATATAATGCATTGTCTTTCACATGTTCACATTTCATGATTCTCTTTGTCTTTGTATCATTTGTATCACTTCCTCCCTTCATATACTTTTACAAATACTTTTATAACAAAACGACATTATCTTTAATCTATAACAATATTTCAGCATTTATAAAGAAAGTTGATTTCATTTGCAGTCAAACTGTGTGAAAATACTGACATTATCTATCTGTAACTGGATCCTGGGGGTTGCAAATGCTGGAGATGTATTAGTACAATCTGCTGTTGTAGCTCCCTCTCCTCCCAGCAGAGGCCAGCAGACACTCTGGAGTGTCAGAGACTGGAGTGCTGACTCACTCCTGGTAGCACACATCTTCCTGAGGGGAGATTTACACAGAGAAGAGCCAAATTAAACCCCACAGTGATCCATCGCCACAGCAGGAGACGAGTCACAGCCACACCAACAGCACCACGGCCTCTCTGCTCTGAAACATGTAAAGAGACACCAGCGTCCACAGGAACAGAGGAGGATTACAGACCAATTTAGACCCAGAATGATGGGAATATAACATCTGTCTTCACATTACAATGAGCTCCAAACAGTTACTAATCACATATACACACAGTTGCCAGTTTATTAGGTACATCTAGCTAAAACTAATGCAGTCAAATACAACAGTCCTGCAATAAATCCAAACGTCATGACGGTTATGATGTTAAGTTTATGTTGAAACTGTTTCAGAGAGACGTTGATTCAGCTGTGTGGTCATTCTGGAGGCTGCAGTTTGTGGTGCTGTTGAACTGACAGGTGTTTCTATTATTTTGTCCACCCGATTTATATGAATGAGGGAAGGCTAAATCAGAGGTTTTCAAAGTGGGAGGCAGGTCTACCCAGGGGGGCTCAAAACTATTTTAGTGAAGTGAAAAAATATTACATTAGTTATCAAAAGGAGATCACATAGAAAAGCCTAAATGTGTGTGATTTGGTTAAAGAGAAAGCTCAGAGATACAGTAGTTTTGGGGAATGTTACTGTTTTTCCCAGAGTCAGAAACTAATAAATGCTTCAGGACAGACCTTTTTTATGTATCTGGTGTCTGAAGTTGTGTCAAACAGCAATATTCGGCTATCTTGGCTCAATTGTCGAGTGTCTGTGGGATCAAAAAACATAATCATGATCCCATAGGCATCCAGGAAGTGAGCAAAACTAAGCATGTTTTTCCAAGCCCTGTCTGAGGGGAGGCCCACAGTCTCAGACTCTGAAACCCCCTGAGCTAAATAACAGAAACACCTTTCTGTATAATCAACAGCACCACAAACTGCAGCCTCGAAAATGATCAATGATAAAGTTGAATCAACACGTGTCTAAAACACAAACTGAACATGATAACCTTCATGAAGGGAAGATTTACTGCACATGTTAATGAAGGAACATGTCACCCAGTGCAACAGTGAGGCTCACTGTTGTGTTTTTAATGGTTTTTGGACGACAGTGGAGCTCTATGGCAGAGAGTACATCAGATAAAAGCGGGTGACACAAGAAAAAAATCAACAAGCGTATCCTTTAAAATATTGTTATATGTATAATGCTAATAATTATCATTAGGCTTACATTGCCCAATGTGTTGTCAACATAATGCCAACTGGATGGGTGGATGAATGTGCTTGTGTTTATATGCTGATTTGTATAACTGTTAGTGTGATAGAGACTATGTAATGGTGTTGCATGTAAATGAATGTTTTTGGTGCCTGGCGGTTGTTCTGTGTGTTCCTGTCCAGGGACTGCAGATGGAAATGAGCTAACAGCTAAATCTGGCTTAAATCATCTCTTCTCATTTTGAGATTAATGGGTTTTTTTTGTGCACGGTTCTTGTTTAATAAAGACTAATAATAATAATAACTTGCAATGTTTGTGCTGCAGAATGAGCATATTCAAAAGTCTTATGATGCCTTTGTTGTCAGTGGTTCTCTCTGGCACAGCTGAAGCCTTGTTTTGCTCACGATGGGAACAAAGAGGTGTCAGTTTAGTAACCAAAGCACATTGCCTGGTACTTGCAGTGACACTGTTATAAATAGAAGCTTTGTGTGCCACAAATGTCTTATTTTCAGCCCCTTTTGTCTGGGCAGAGTTGAATAAACACGAGGGACGCTGCCAGTCACAGTGATTACACTCAATAACCCCAGATAATTATGTTTAAAGAATCTGACATTTGAGCATTTAACATCATTCTTGATCTGTTATTTTCAAACATTACTATTGGAAAATAGGTTGTCAGTAGTTCCTAGTTAATAGGAAGTGAATTCATCTTCGCTGTTTTCCTCATCATCAGTGACAGTGGCAGTGTGCTTCAGCAATGTCAGATAGAAAATATGATCAACATAAATTCTCAAATCCCTCTTTTCCTCTCGTCCAATGATATGCTGTGATATCAAATAGTCACATAACCTGTGATCCAATCAAATACTCACCCTCCAAAAGAGCCACGCCCACCAACCCTCCCAGCTCATCCTGCACTGTCATGGTGCTTGCTCCGGATGCAGTTGTCATGGAGATGGAAAAGGGCTCAGCGTCTACTAGTGGCACTGTTACCATGGAAATCCCCATCGCAGCAGCCACCTCAGTGGAGCGGGCAGAGCCGGAGGAGTCTGTTCAGCACCATGGACAGCAGCACCGCGCCGGAGCTCAGTTCCAGCACAGAAACTGTCGCATGCTGATTGTGATTGGAGAGATTTCCACCAGCCATCACCTTGACGCTGCCAGGAAACAGATCACACAAGGTGAGCCAACAGGGGGGTGGTGGTGGGGGGTCAGTCAGAAGACCTGGTGCTGCAGGAAATAACTGGCTTCTGGGTGTGAGCCTCACTGCAGCTAAAAACATCTTGGTGTTCTGTTAACCTGTTGTTAAGTTCAACTTGAATGTTATCAAATCTGCTGTTTTACTGCATGTTCACATTCAATTCTTCAAACTGTCTTTAGACATCTGTACATTTTAATTTTGGTGCAAAAAAACAAGCAGGCAGTCATTCAGTATCTGTAAAATGTGAAGGAAACAACTCTTAAAAGTCTCATACAGTCATCAAAGGGCTCCAGCTTCTTATTAGCCGTCCGGTAGTATCCTCATCTTTACTTAAGTAAACGTACAAATACCATAGTCTAAAAGTACTCCAGTACAAGTAAAAGTCCTGATTTCAAAATGGTATTTAAGTAAAAGTACAGTATCTGCAAAATGTACTTTAAGAATAAACAGTAAAAGTACTTATTATGCAGAATGGCTCCTTTCAGTTTTATTTTAAATATTGTAGATTATTGCTGATTAATACATAGTAAGCAGCTTTTAAATGTTGTAGTTTGTCAATGAAGGTACTTTGTACACTACTGAGTAGTTTCATAGTATAGTAGTGAATCATAATTTCTAAGCTCATCACATGTTTTGCGCGTACAAATCTTAATCTACAAATCTTAAGTACAAAAGTAACTAGTTACCATAGTTTCAAATAAATGTAATGGAGTAAAAAGTACAACATTTTCTTCTGAGATGGAGTGGAGTAGAATTATTATACTTTGTTACTTTCCACCTGCTTGCACATGCTGAAAAAAAACCCAAATTCCCCAACATATCTTCGGATATCTGCAAATTTTAATCTTTTGGACAAATCTGCAGTAAGTTCTTCACTATTTGTAAAATGTGGGACGAATGTGATCTGATACTAACTACTTCATCTTCTTCTTATTCTTTCAAAAATTCCATAATTTCTTGAAATACTGTGCAGTCAGTGTTTGAGTTACATGCTGAAAATCCCATCGCAGATCCAGTGCAGCTAAATACTGAAAGCACCCTCCAGTCATGTACTTCAACCATTTCCCTTTAGGAGAGATCTAAAAGCTATTTCACTAGTTCAAATTCAACTTTAGAGCCTTGCAAATTATATGACTGTCCTCATGCGGCTGGTTAGACTGCTCTGTCATTATTACCTTCCTTACTCTTTACTCAGGATAATGTGGTATTAAAGCTGAATTTTCATCAAGATGAAAACAAAGCAAAACAAGACACTACACACATTTACTTTGTTTAATTAATGTAAAATCTTTAATCAGTTATTAAAGGTTCTTTACTTTTACACCTGTAGTGATTCAGGTCAGTCAGGTGATTCTCTAAAGACAAAGGTGCTGTCAGATACCTGAGAGAAATGTTGTGCATAATGTACTGTTTGTTCCACTATCGATGAACATTATTCACGCTGTTCTATTTCATACAGGTTTGCGTTCCTGGAACGTCGATCTGACCGTTTGTGACCTGAACAAGGAGCTGCAGCTGTTTGAGACCAGACACACCGCTCAGTTTTCTTCACAGGTCAAAGGTCGGTCGGACTGCATTCAATTAGCAAACTGTATAGAAACTTGTTACTGTATTTTGCAGCATGTACAGGAAACAGGTTGTCTGCGTGTTCACGTGTTCATGAGCGTTTGTCTCGTTTTGTTGCTTGGAGACAACAGCCAGCTCTGAGTTGTGATGGTATCAGAGTCTAGCTGGAGGGATTGAATGTGTTGCTACCTGCCTGTCAACTTATCGCTCACATCTGTTCCCATGCAGCCGGTCTGCAGCTGTGATGACAGGGTGCAGAGAGACACTCTGACGCACAGTTCCTGGGGATCTAGAGCCGATGCAGCCTGTATTGATCAGGCTCTCATATGCAGACTGCATGTCAGAGTGGGAATAAGGGCTGAATGTGAGTGTGAACACTATCTGCAGGGGGAATATAAGAGCAGGCCCTGCTTTGTGAATGGAGCCAGTGTTAATGTGGATCTGGCTGGGATGTGACTGCTCTCTGGGTCACTGCACGCTAAATACAAAGAAAACACTTGTGTCACCCGCATTTATAATAACTGTTGAGCGTTTACTGTGGCTTAGTGGGGTCAAACAAACAGCTCAGAAGATGCATTGGCTGAATAGATGGAATGGAGGGTTCACTGAGCAAAAAGCAGTTAGATCTTGGTGCACATCTATCCTCCCACGCAGTTCTTTGGCTGGTAGTGTTATGGAAAGAGTAGTAATACGCATATCTGTTTGTTGACATCGGTATGTTTGTAATATCACAAATAACAATCAATCAATTGTTGATAGAAATCCATCTTAAAGGTGTACTCCAGGCATTTGGAATTGCACTTCCATAAAGTTGAGGGACTTATAAGAGACAGATTTAAACCAATAGCATCATATTGTTCCCCCCTCCCTGCCTGGTAAAGGACCGTGTCTTTCAAATTGTGTGCCTCCCTCCAGAGCCATAGAAGACATAATATGACTGAATTAACACAGACTAGTGTGGGATTTGTTAGCTTGGTGCAGGAGCTGGAAGTGTGCTGGTCTTTACCAAAGGAGGAGAAATGCTGCTCCCGGTAACCCCGAAGTCATCTAATTTACATGTTGTCTCATCTAACTCTCGGCATGAAAGCATGTAAATATATTTCTCCAAATGTTAAACTCTCCCTATAAACTGGAACCATATGTAGTCATTCAGAAGTGTATTTGGATTTTTAAGCATAACTGACTGGAGAATGACTTTTAAATGCAGGTTGCAACATTTAATGTTAGATTAGAGGTCAAACTTCTGCCATTTGTGGTTTGCGAGTTATTTGATGCTTTTCAGCTCTGCATAATTTCACATTACGTCATTGTCTCACTTTCATGATCCACTCAGGATGCACAAATCCACAGCCTCCTCTGGACCTCACATTTCTGTTAACACCACACACCAACGTGTTTTCGGTGCATTTCAGATGGAATATTTAAGAGTTTTATCACCTTTCTACCATCTTCAGAGTCTACGTTTTCACTCTCATTGTCCTGACTGTATTCTCGCTTTCCTGGCAGCAACTGCATGAATAATTCAACGTTCTCCATTTATTATTCTTTTCTGATAAATAACAATTATCACCAACATTTTCATCCTTTTCTTCTGTCTCACCTCTGTCACAGATTCATCCTGTTTCTCTGCTGTCTGAACCTCCTGCCCTCCCTCTCAGTCAGCACGCTCTTTTTTCTTTTTATCTCTCTCCCTCCTGATGTGGTGATTTTAGTGAAACACAGAGAGAGGCTCGCTGAGTGCTGCTCAGTGCTGCCAGAGACTCAGAGATGCAGAGATGGCTGACAGAGAGCATCACCTGGGCTCCAGCCTGGGCAGAAATATTTCTCCTGTTGGTGGAGTTAACCCTTCCACTGCCGGGACCAATCTTATTTCTGGCTGCACTGGCCCCACGGGCCACCAAGCCCCTAAATTTGGTGGCCAAAGTACATTTTTGGTGGCCCAAATGTAAAGTTATGTAAAAACAATACAGAAAAGGCAATTTAATGCAACTTGACACAGCCTTCCTTAACTGTGACACTTCAAAAATTCATAATTCACTTTTTATAACAATTTATTTAAATTGAAAACTCGAAGTTCTTTGTAAACATATGGTGCATATATTCTCTCACAGTCTCTTAGTTCGGATATGGGATGTTTGTGGAACTGTAACGTTGCTGTGGCGAAGGCAAAGTATATCCAGTATAAGGATAAAACTACATGGAGTATTTGGTGGCCCCAGGCCATAGGGCCATGGTTAATGTCGAACCCTGCTGTTTATACCATGTAGAGGCCGCCACATGAAACTGACTGGTTGCAACAACTAAGAGTGTAAAATGGTTATAGTAATAATAGTATTACTTCTTGACATACTACCTCAAAAATTCCTGGAGTCAAATGTTCTTGTCTGTTAAAGAGGTTCCTATGCAGCTAACAAAACTGTTTGTAATTGGCGTGAGAGATTACTGTGAGAGAAACTTTCTGCAGAGAGGACGGATTTGTTGACCATGCATGTACAGGTTTATACTTAACAGGGTTTCTAATGTGGTTTTACATGCATGCATTTGCATGACAAAGACATTAGAGAGGTAAAGTGTCGCTGTGACAGCAGTGTGGCAGAATGAGAGGAATAATCTTTAATCATGGGCCGTCTTTGTATCCAAGTAATTCAACCTTAAGTCAAAGTAAAACTGAAACAAACAGTGAGTTAAATAGGTTTGTTTACACAGCGGAATAGGAGGCTATTTGTAAAATTCAGACACGTACGTACAGTAAGTCAAACTACAATATGTGATGTCTCACTACAGAGCCTAAAAACAAAACTCCAAAACTCTAAGACGCTTCAGGCAGCATTGTCATATGTCAGGAATACACTTATAATGTAGCTATATCAAAAATAAGGAAGGGGTAAGGTGATAAATCTGATTTCTGACCTGCTGGATGTAAATGTGAGTTTTCAAGTTACCAGGTTATTGCAGTGCACATAAACAATTTCTCTGATTTTGCTGATTTATTGTCTGTTGTGTGCATGTAAACGTAGTGAAATGTCCAAAGTACTCAGCAATGTAGATAAAAAACATTTCTAGTGCAGAAAGAGAGAAACACAACTGCACAAATCTAACAGTCAAGCACCACACAGATGTTACTGATGCTATTGATTACTCTCTCCCTCTTTGTCTTTGGTTGCTGGTTCAAAACTGTTCACTCTGGCGCGCTGCTGCTCACACAGACTGAAATCTTATCCAGCTCTTGTCTAGCTTGAAACTCACTGCAGTAAACTATGCAAATAAACACGGAGATGGAAGCATCGCATGAACATAACAAGAGATGTGTGCTGCAGCCTAATGCTAACACAGTATGTCCCTCAGGATCACCAACGGACTGCTGCAGTCATCACACACACACACACACACACACACACACACACACACACACACACACACACACACACACAAACAAAAGCTACAGGATTGTATTTCAGTCATTTGCAGGATTTGTCTAGACAGACAAGCAGAGAGAATATCAACCTGTCCAGATTTTCCCATTTAAGTAATTTAATATGATATAAGAGATTATCCATACATTGTAGTGTTCCAGTAAATTGCATTATAGCACATTATAGAATCCACTCTGCACTGGTTTTCATTCTTTCAATTGTTATATCATAGGTATTGTTATCATGTTATATTAATAATTATTTTGTTTTCTTACCGGCTCTGGAAAAAAGGATTAATTTGAACCTAAGAGTGCGTGTCCTTAATATTCTATGCACTGATAAACTGGATGATGGAGGGATTAGTACAGCGCAACACCTCTGTGGATACAAGAAATGCTTACAGCCACACTAGCAGCTCTGTGAAGATGTGCTTTGATGCAGCGGTGCTTTGAGCTAAATGCTGACATTCTGATGTGAAGCAGATATAATGTTCACCACGTTCACCATCTTAATTAAGCGTGTTAGCATGCTAACATTGGCTAATTAGCACTAAACACAAAGTGCAGCTGAAGCTAATAGGAATGTCATTAGTTTTGCAGGCATTTGGTCACAAACTAAAGTGTTGCACAAATTGAAATTTTGACCCGATGATGGCACTAGATGAAAAGTCAGACGATCAACAAAGTTATTACAATTCATTCAGAAGGGGACATCAGTGTGTCTGCCAAATATCATGGCAAGCTATCTCGTAGTCAAAACCATAAATGTCAACCTCATGGTGGCGCTAGAGGAAAGTCAGGGGATCACCAAAGTCAGTAGGATTCATCCTTTGGGAACCATGAATGTGTGTACAACATTTCATGGCATTTCGTAAGATAGTTGTTGAGATATTTCCGTCTGCACCAAAGTGGTGGACCGACCAACATTGCCATCACTAGAGAAATCAGAATGAGAATCAGAATCGGATTTATTGCCAAGTAGGTTTTCACATACAAGGATTTGCTTTGGTGTATCGGTGGAAAAATAAGCATAGTCGAGAAAAATATGTATTTATAGTATATATATAATAAATCAAATAAAAAGCAAGTCAAGAAAAAAAATAAAATCAGCAATAAAAATGTGAAGAAATATAAAATATAATAGAATAAGATAAAATAAGAAAGAACTGTACAATATGTCTTTTATGAAAATGAAGAGCTGTACAGTTTGTGCAGGATGTGCAAAATATTAACTATGGGATGTGCAAAGGTTCACAGTGTGAAATAAAAACAAATGCTGCTGGCGTGGCTAAAAACGTGTTTGAAAACTGTTTATTGCAAAAAGTAGTGTTGAACAGGAACTAGTTTATTCTGGTCTCGGTCTTGACTTTCTCTCAGTCCCTGTTTTGAACTGATCTTGTCTCGATCTGGACCATACCTCTTTTTTACTTGACTGATCTTATGAGCAGCCAGAAGAAATGATGGCATGAACAGCATTAATATCCTACAAAGGCAGTTACATAAGGTGTGGAGATGATTGTTTGGGCCTTTAGGGATGCTGCTGGTTCAAATGAGGTTCACCCACCAGAGGGAAATGAGCAGGTTACAGTAACACTTCAGTTTAACTGTGCGAGTCTGAGCTGTGAATGATTTTGAGGAAAAGATTGAAAAACTGAGTGAAAACAGGTTTTACAAATTCACTCTTCTTGTTGTATCTCTAAAAAACGAGACTTTGATTCCAGAGTGCTTTATTATCTGAAAGCAGACAGCAAAGACACAGGAAAAATGTATTTATGTAAAAAATAAAATAGAGTGAAGATGGGATATTGAGGCATGTGTGACGCGAGGTTATGAACTTTCAGGCCGTAAAAAAAGAAATTCACAGAAGCCCTGACAGTGAGCAGATTCAAAAGGCCACGTTGCTTGAGGCACAGACTTCAAACATGCTAACATCAAGACACAGCCCGAGACAAAATGGCAGCAGCAAACCTCTCTCTCTGAAGTCCGGCTTTCTCATTTGAAAGGATAAGGCTGCTGTTATTCTATATTTTTCTTATCGTCACCAAATCCCATGAACCTCAATACTTTCTGACTTCTCTTCCCTGTCTGTGGCTCTCAGCTCAGAGCCCATTTTTTCCTTCTGAAGACATAAATCCTAAAACAGCTGCTCACTGTAATTTTTATCAAACAAACAGGAGGAAATAGTGCCTCTTTAAAAAAAAAAAGATCACAAATATATAGTTTAATTCTTAAAAAAGGGTCAGTAATATCTCAAGACAGCTGGGCACTGTAGTTTTTAACAAACGTTACTCAAACAGGAGAAAATAGTGCATGCGTTGGGGACTATTTTCAACGGCGGATTAATCCACATTTGAACATGTCACCCAGTGTGGCTCACTCATGACGTGTTTTTAATAGTTTTTGGGCAACAATGGAGCTCTATGGCACAGAGAGAGAAGAGATATCAGGCAATACTTGTTAGTAGGATACATTTATTGTAGGTTTTGGTCTTTTTGGGATGGATGTATTGACATTAAGAACACACAGAACGTCACCAGCCTCATCCTTTAAAATAAAAAGAAAACAAAAGGATCTTCAAGAATTTGGCATTTCACTTGAACTCAGCTGCTTGCAGGAGGCGATTTTATGATTTGCAGTGCTGCGTTCCTTAGGCTGTGTTTCCAGAATTACATCGGATAGGCTCTTATTGACGTTAGTGGTTTGAGTAAAAGTGAGTGAACCGAGGCCGTAATCAATTCTTTCCCTCAGGAGGCGGGGGAGAAGGTGCGTTGGATGTGGGCAGGGTAATAGCTTAGAAATTGTGGACGTAAAGGCACCATGAAAAGCTGTGTGGCCAATAAAAAGATGCCTGTTATCTCTATTAAAACATTTTCATGCTGCTCTTCCAAGAAATAATGTGTTTTTATGGCGTGCCGGTTTCTATATTGCACATAAGCCTGACTGGATCTGGATTGAGCCCACGGGAAACACACGGGTTCACAGTTCAGCTGGTGGAGGATGAGGTGGGATGAGACAACTGTGTTCTGGCATGCAAAGGTCACATTGGAAAATTGATCAGATCCAGGCAGCAAAAGAAGAGGGTGCACCCTGGAATCAACGGGCAGTCCTTTTGAGCCTCCAGTGGCTCTTTTGATAAGGCTCAGAGGAGTTCAGAAACTCACTCACGGTTCGTATTTACTCTTCAGCAAAACCTCTCACAGCACTCACAAGGTGTTTTCAGGATTGGCTTGCCTGCCTGTAATACTATGGCTCCTCCTTGCCTGTGCCTTGAATACTAATACACAGCTGGTGGAGGTGTGCACAGTCATCATGGCTGACAGGCTCAGACGCAGAGAACACAAAGAAAAAATTATACGACCAAGAAGGCAGGACCTCTTTTGTGATCCAACAGGCTTCCACTTATAGTATAGAATGTAATCAGATGAAAGATCGGTAGTTTATCAGTGTTTATAAATGGTTTAGGAATCTGTCTCTGATTCAAGATGTCTGTCTGTGCTGACTGACTTGCAATTTTGACCTCAGCATTCACGTTATTGATCTAAATTTGTACGTAGATCTGAAACATAGAAATAGCTGACGCTGTCAAGCTCATCAGCAAAGAAACACATTTAGACGGAGGACAGACAAAGATCAGAGCAGAGTCTTTATGTCATAAGAACACTTTCTTGGATCAGTCGTACCACTGCATTCAAGTGGAATTAGTTTTTAAGCCATGGGGACATTTTTCATTAACGTCTCACCAGAGTAAAAATATGTGTTGCAGGAAAATAACATCATCCAGGGGTAGAATTTCCCTCCAGACTTGAGCCCTCTGATGCCGACATGGAGGAGCTCAGGCAGCCAAAATGGCAGTGACCTCCCTGATGGGTGGCATATGTGCTGAAGGACAGCCGGTGCCCTTCGAGTCTCACAGCCTTCCTGAAGGCCCTGCAGTGTGTATACACACACTAATCTGCCTTAACACACAGACACAGGACGGATAGCAAGATACACAACGTAGGGACAAGGCAAGGCAAGTTAGACAGCAGGGTTAAGGAGTTGAGACGCTGTGGCTGATGTTGTCTGATGGGGGAGGATGTGTGACGAGAACAGTGGGGCAGTTAAAGGAAAACCCCACCCAATACTGCAGATGTGGCAGAAAATGTTTCAACAATTTAAAGCATCAACAATGGAGTCCATATTTGGTGTTAATCCCTCAGAATTAAAAGATGGAGGCTTATTTCTAAAGATGTTCATACCTGCTATCATACAGGGAAACATCCATTAATCACATACTGTAGGCACCAAATAGACCAGATTGCCATGCGGTGGATGGTGGATTCAGCTACTCTAGCACTATCCAGTATCCACTGAATTTACTTCTGGGAAATGTAGGAACTCACTAACTAAATAGATAGATAAATAGATAAGTGAGGCTTCAAGGAACAGTAACAGTAATCTAAAACACATCATCACAAAATAACTCCAAAATTAATTGAACATGAACAAGTTATAATCCTTTAAACTTTATTCTATGTTGACATGGCGACACCTGTGGTTACTGGTGATAACAACAGGCGCATTTTAAAACACACGTCCCCGAGTTCTGTTGTAAATTATGTGTATTGATCACCTGCAGCAGTAAAGACGCTTTGAGGAGCTACTCTGTCAGAAATACAAAAGCTGAAGAAGAGCAACTGGTGCATCTTTTTACAGCGCAGCCAAACAAATTGTGGGCTGAAAGGATGAATCGCATCATGTTATTTTAATAAAGAAGACAAACATCAATTTCGTCAAACACTGTGATACTGAACTCCTGATCGAATGTTGTCTTCCGCATCATGCCCAGTACCAGCATGCATTGCTTCCTGTGAATCCCTTGTGTGTTGTTGGTACACAATTTTAATGCCACGCTGGAGAGGTTGACAGTAATGATAAAAGCTACTACATATTTTTAATACGTTAAATGACTATTTCTGAAAAGGTTATGGTCATGAATGGTATAAAGGCAACAAGTGTGACCTTCAATTGGCTGTTGTAGCCAACCAAAATTGCTTTATGGTCACAAAATGAATAAATTCAGTGATTAATTAAAATACTCCTCTTCTTCCTTTGAGTGTCACCTGAAATCTCGACCTTGTTTCTTGTCAATTTAAAACCCTCCGTGGCCTCTTTTCAGCTCCCCGAAGACGCTCACAGATCCCCCGAGGAGCCGTGCACGTTGATGTACTCTGTACTCTGTCTGTTGCATCACAATGAAATGGATACAGCATGAGACATAGGTAATCAGTGCATCCATCACTGTATGTCCATTAGTGTCTCAGTCCTCAGCGTCACCGCCTTTCTCACAGCAGACCGGTTTCCTGACTGACTGATGATGCGCAGGGACAGTCTGGCAACATGAAAGATCGCGTTTCATCCCAGGAGAGGAGGAGGAGGGCGGCAGTAATGGTCTCCCATGAATGCAGCTGTCGCCCACACAGTGCAATTAATAAAGACTCAGTGGACCTACACTGCAGACTGATAGCTGATAAACAA
Organism: Macquaria ambigua; assembly: GCA_008360985.2. Classification (NCBI taxonomy): domain Eukaryota; kingdom Metazoa; phylum Chordata; class Actinopteri; order Centrarchiformes; family Percichthyidae; genus Macquaria; species Macquaria ambigua. Next base: position 422,699 of record VMKM01000094.1, on the reverse strand, counting down.
AACCTGGTCACATCACAAAGCCCTCAGAGGAAATGTAGTCAGTAGTGGGCAGTAAAGCTCAGTGGCAATAATTCAATATTATTGTTTATTGTCTTTCACTGGAATCATATTATGAGACGATCGTATCATGTTGTCACTTTACAAAATACATAAAAATAAATAATTCCAAGCAATTTGTCATTAAAGCTAATAAAATGAGTTGTCTGCTGTAATAAAGTCAAACTCTGTTTGTTGCCTTGAACACCAGTTTGATTATTTTCTGTGATACATGTTATGATAGATAATGATATTGGAAGAACAGTTTAATTAATATTATGTTATTGATTTCAACCATTTCGCCCGGGCCCTAGTAATTGAAGGCAACATGTTCGCAACTAGTAACTAAACTCAGCACTGAGACGCTTTTGTAACTAGAAGGTAAATACTTTGTTTTCCTAATTCTCTCCATTTTTTCTTTATCAATTTGTTTCCATTTCTGTTGATGCAAATTATAAAATAATTTAAACAAAAACGCCCTGAGACATTGGAAATATGCTCCTACCATGCTACCTTCAAACTATCCGTTTCTGTTTCCTGTATCTCACTTATCTGAATCTGAATTCAGTCTACAGAGAGCAAATTGATTGCATTTTGCAAAGGAACCCAGAAGCCAACCATTCATGTCCATATGTTGGGACACTAGTCAGCCTTGAGTTCATTGGTTTGCCGTTAATTTGTTTGAATACCCATTTGGTTCAGAATATGTACCATTTAAGCACCATATGAACTGAAATGATTGAAGCATTATGACCGTTTTTTACTCCATGCACTACATATAATATTATCTTGTGTGCCCTGTGGAGTTTCTGGCCACTAGTGGTGCTAAGGAGCAACAGTTTTGTTTGTATCTTGGGATCTACTAGCATGCACACAATGTATGTGCACATGCAAAAGGCAGGAAAGAAAAAGTTTGCTAGCTTCCAAATATGAATGCAGGTCTCAATATATTAAAAATATTGGCGTGGCAAATATTTTATGAGGAAGAAAATTGCATCCAACACTTTTGTGGGGCCTCAAGGACACAAAAAGTGCTCGTTGGTGAGAAATACTGAATGTAAACACAACTGGTTGTTTATCATAAAACTCCACAGGGCATCTTTAAGTTATTATTTAAGTTGCACACTCCACAACAAATTGGAATTAAATAAATGATCACAGAGCTGCTGATACACGATAAACCTTGGGCCTTCGGGGCCTCAGGGAGCCTGTGGTTCAGTTACTTCTCTGTCCGTAATCCAGCCTTGAATAAAGGTGCACTCATGCAGAAGTGTTTAATTACTTGAGAAATTAAAGACTGTTATGGAATCATAGCTCAGAAAACTTCCAGTAGCAAGATTTCCACAGTTTTATCATTCAACATTGAACTGATACACTGATTTTAAACAAGACTAAGAGTCTACAGCCGTACTAGCAGCTCTGGGCTGTACTTAGACCATTTTAGTTTACCATGTTAGCATGCTAACATTTGCTAATTAGCAGTAAACACAAAGTACAGCTGAGGCTGATGGGAATGTCATTAGTTTTGCAGGTATTTAGTCATAAACCAAAGTATTGGACAAATTAAAATGTTGACCTGATGATGGCGCTAGATGAAACGTCAGAGGATCACCAAAGTTATTACAGTTCATCCTGAGGGGAACATGAATGTCTGAACCAAATTTCATAGCAATCCATCCAATAGATGTTGAGACATTTCACAAAAAAAACCCACAAACGTGAACCTCATGGTGGCGCTAGTGGACAAGTCAGGGGATTATCAACGCCATTAAGGCTACATCCACACTAATACGTTTTCATTATGAAACAATCTCCTTACAAACAAGCATTTTATCACCGTTTCAGAAATAATCTCTGTCCATACGACACGCCTGAAAACGCATATCACATGACCATTCACGTGCACTGGGCATGCTCGTGCCGGTGTAAACAGGAAGCAGATTGTCTGCTCTGCGGTTTGCTCAGTTGCAGGAAATACTACGAACGAAGAGCAGCGATGGAGAAAAGTAAGAGCAGAGATTTCACTGCTTGGACCGACGACCAGGTGGAACTGTTACTGACAGTGTTGTAATTTGTTATCCATGTTGAATTAACCGCTGGTAGTCAAGGATGATCTCGTTTGTCTTCTTCTGAGAAAGGGTCACGTGATACGTGCGTGACGAATCAGGGAAGGACACGTCGTGGCTGATAAGGCCCAATCAAGAAGCGAATGCGGGTGTCTGCGTCATCGTTTTAGAACGTCTCAGTTTCCGCCTGTCTTCACTAAAACACAACCCGGAGTTTTCAAACTAAAACGGGGTCAGCAGCATTTTAAAAGGTCTCTGTTTTAGGGGTTATAAAATGCAGGAGTAGTGTGGACACTCGGCGTAAGCGTGGCAAAAATGATCAATTTTAAAACAAAAATGTATTAGTGTGGATATAGCCTAAGATTCATCCTCTGGGAACCATGAATGTCTGTGCAAAATTGTATGCCAATCCATCCAGTAGAAGATATTGTACTGTCACCAAAGTCAGTGAGATTTATCCTCTGGGAACTTTGCATATCTGCACCACATTTCATGACAATCCACCCGATAGTGGTTGAGATATTTCTGTCTACAGACCCACATTGCCTTTCCTAGAGCCACGCTCTCAATGCTCAATTTATGCATTACAGTTGCTTATGAACAAACAGAGTGTTCACATCACGTGTGACATGCTACTTGATTTCCCCTCAAACCCACACCCAGAGGCTGAGTGGGTGTTCACAGAGCGTGACGGACGTAACAGCAGGCTGAAGCTGACAGGCAGAGACGGAGATGAGTGATGGCTGCAACAGAGAAGAGGCTTTCTGGGAGCTGAGCAGCAATATTAAAGCCCCTTCACACACACACACACACACACACACACACACATGCACAGGACACACAGGTATAATATTATCCGCCGCTACATTCTCCTCACGTGCACACAGCAGATATGCTGGCAGGGAGACGAAAGGGAAAAAGAGCAGACCAAACAATATTCGCAGTAATGGAGGCAAATGCATCATGAGTGAGCAGTAATATAATGTTGCAGTGTCAGCAAGGGTAGTTCCTGTGTGACAACTGCATTACTACATTATTACCCACACTTACAACTCAAGTAATGTCATTGTTCTTTCTTCTATACTCCTTTAAAAGTTTTTCCCTCTCCTTTTTTTTTTGATGATTTTGGTAACGATGCTGAACCAACAGAAGGGCTGGTTATGAGTTTCTCTCCCACACTGCACATGCTCGGCTTACACTAATCTGTTTCTCCATTGATCTCTGCCTGAGAAGGGCTCCAATATTCAGCAAATCACAGAGACATGCTTTGAACAGCAACGCGAGCAGGTCACACTGTTGAACAGCAAATTGATTGATATGGCTCAGAAAATAACCCGCGGGGGCGACGTGCGATCTGTGTCATTGTCAGTTATCTAATGAGTAGTTAAAATTTTAATGACACGCCTCCAAAATTTCCAGCATTTGTTCTGGGTGCGGTTTAGCAGAACGTGTGCTGATTAATAATTCAGCAGCCGGTATTGATCTGTCCCTCAGCTTCTCTGCAGCCAGGGCTGTACATCAAGAAGGAGGGTCGCCTGCTCCAGAGCATTTCATCTGGACCTGACAACACACACCGACACACATGTGCACGTGTACACGCACACGCACTAAAAGATGTTAAAGACAGTGAAATGACTGTAATGTGAGCTGCGCTGTGAAATAAGAGAGTCTGTAGGGATGTTTGGGATGTCTTTGGGGTGGAAGACAAATAAAAAGAGTTACTAGTTCATAAGGTAGCCTACATCTATACAATCTACTACAATCCTGTAAAACAGCACTGCAGTAAAGTCGATCATTTAGAAGCTTATAATGTTCAGTTTATGTTGACATAAAATGTGGTTGGGGGGTGTTTCTGAGGTTGTAGTTATTGGTGGTGTTCTATTAGATTGCATTGTGTTAAAAGATATTTCTGAGATTCTGTCCACCCCCGTTTACATACACTAATGATGGGGACAGGAAAGTTATCATTATTATAAATATACAGTATATTTGTCATCTTATTTGGGCTGCAACTGATTTTTATTTTCACAGAATTTGAGCATCTGCTGGTTCAGATTTTGGGCCGTGTTTGAGTGGTTGTAGTGGCCTGGGATGGGGCCTCTTGTCACTGAGTGCTTTCACCATAAATGTGTGTGACATACAGTATTTACATGTTTTGCCTGACTCAGAAATGTATTTTTACCAGCTTAACGAGATTACAGCTGCTGGCTTTTAGCTGAACTGCTCCACACAGTCACAGAGAACAGAGTCACTCAAGTTGAAAGCACCCAGTCATGGTGGTAATACTTCTCTTTCTCACAAACACATTAGTCTACAAATACAGAAAGACCATGTGACCTTGACCAGCTGCTGTGTGTGCGTCCTTGCATGTGTGAGAGTGATGTAAGGCGTGGAGGAGGGCCGGAATAGCTGAGACATTCAGGGGGAAAGAAAAACAGCACGTCGGGAGAGAAGGGCGCGGCAGGCCGGGCGTCCGAGCTGCACGGCTAACAGCTGTCTGACATTTAGAGGAAACTGCCGGTCATCTGAGATGATGCTGCATCAGTGCTGCTTCAACAGAGTGGATACGATGCACTTGATTGTCACTAACAGGCTTTTTACAGAGGAGGTTAAAATACCATGGCAACCGCAGGCAACGCTCGCTTTATAATCAGAAGGGGAGCTGATTCTGAAGAGTTGATACATGACAGTCTCATCACATTTAACTTTGTGTTTGTGTTTAACGCGTGTTTTTTTCTGCCCTTCTTTGTGAGCTATTCTTGTATCAAGGAAAATAATTCTGTGTGATCCAAAATAAAAGTTATTTAGGGGACAAAGTGATAAATGTCTCTGAATTAGCATCAGTCTCTTCCTCTGTTAAACATTATGATTCATGGTTTATAGTTGGTCCGGTTGGCAGAGCTTAGAGTCTATTTTAGTTTGTCTCAGTCTCACCCAGCAGCTGCTGTTTGACTCACAGCTGTTTGAAAAGTCCCCTTCCCAGAACAATCCACTTGCCTCCCACTGAATAATAATATCTAACTTTATTTGTCTAGATGAACTAAATTTGTACATCATCCACCTCCACAGTAAACTTGGTATTTGGGACTGATTGACAGAAAAAGGAGATTAACGTCAGTAACTATTGTAGAGTTACGTGTGTGTGGGTGGATGACAGACACGTTTCTAAAAGAGGAAACTATTTTAAAAAAGAAAATTCACTCAAACACTTTCCCAATTTGCTTTAAAGCACGTTTTGTCCAATTATGATAACACTACCACAGCCTTTAGCACTGCTGCCATTTTACATACAGCAGACAGTGATGGTTTCTGGAGCTGATTTCCCGCCACTGGATTTATTTCATTTCAGTAATGTGTACTATTTGAAAATCAGTTTGCAGAGACTCACTTGAGCGAGGTAATAACTCACCATGAACATCTGCTTTTAGTGTTGTCGACGTCACATTATTGTTTGGTCACATGCAGTGCAGATTTTTCTAATCAACTTGGCAACATGCTAACAGGCTAAACATTAGTGTGTTACATGTAACATGCTAAATGTTTACACGTTACTATATTCATTATCAGTTAATCAGCTGGTTACATTACTGATGCACCGATTCATAATTTGGTCTATAAAATGTCAGAAAATGGTGAAAAATGTCTTATTGCTATCACAGAAGAGAGAGATCGAGCCGGAACCAGTTCATTTTTGGCAGTTTGCTTAAAAATTACTTATTGAAATTGTTGCAGATTAAATTTCTGTGAGTCAAGGACAACATCAATGAATCAAATAACTGTTTCAGCTCCATGACCTACCATGCTAACTGCACATATGCTGTTACCAAACTTTAGCGTGTTTTTCATGAGCAGCTGAGCCCAAGCAGCTCCAGCGGAGGCTCAGGAGCTACAGGACAGGAGTTATTATGAATGATGTCTGGTGATACTATTGTAAAGCTTCACTTGTTAATATATTATAATGAGGAAGAGGGCTCTTGCAGTTTGCTAACGTGTTAGCCATAACAACTGTATGAGGTGATAGTACGCAGGCCTGTATCTGTTAGCTTATTTTAGAGTTCTTCTGCCTCCTATAGGGATAAAAAACTACCGAACAAACAAACAATCACAGTAATTAATGCAGCTTTAACAGCCTAAACACATTTTTCAACTACTTATCTCTGTATGTCTGTAAAATAAAACTGTATTAAATCCAAACCATCCAAGAGGGGCAAGAATTAAAAGCTAACACATACTATCTGTGAGGAGGGATGAGGAGACTGTAACGTTCCTCATATGAATACATTAAATGTCATATTTCCATCATTTGAGCTTTGACTATGTCATCTTGTTGCGCTCTCTTCTTCTGCAGTGGTGTGATGGCACCTGACTGGAGAATTAGCGCCACCAGCTGTTTATCTCCATGCGCCCAACTCCTAATGTTCACATAACGGTAGCCTCTTGCTGATTTTCTTGAAATTCTGATAAAATTTGTGCTACATTTGGATGGAAACCGCGTTACTGTGGAGGGGGGTTTTAAGACACCTTTTTATTTCTTTTTAAAGATATTTTAGAAATATTTATGTTTGTTTATAAATCTGTGGCAAGCATATACATGCTGTGTTTAATTTCAGTGTTAGGTGGGTTCCTTTTACAAGCCCTTTCTTTTCTTTTCTATGATTATACGCACAAAATAAAGAACTAAGTAACATTTAGACCTTCATGTTGGTAAATAAAATGTATACAAAATATAGCCTAATTGAACATTTCATGAATAAAATATGAAGAATCCAAGTAATAAAAATAAAAAACAAATTTAGGGACCTTTTTTTGTTTCTGGTCAACATTTGGTGAGGGGTGTTTCGGGGTACTCATAAATCCTGGCTACGGCCCTGGATCAAAGATCTTCATTGCATTATCACTCACAGTCTCGTCATATTATCTTCTTCGACTCGAAAGGCCTTTTCTGATTCACGTGAATGCTGCTGCATCACTTTGCATCCTCTGAAACGGGAGAGTACGACGGGCTCCTGAACGCAGCGCGAGCCAGCAGATAGCACAGTGTAGGTGTCGAGCTGTACCAGGCCGGTCCTGCCTTCATCTTCATCCGCAGCCCAGCAGCAGCAGCAGCATCACCGCCCCTCCCTCCGCTCCATACACGCCACTGAAGGACGGTAAGACACCGTTTATTCTCGGTTAAGACCGCCTCACACGCTGCCTCTGCCTGGATGTCGGCTTTCTTTATATCCGCCGTTGATGTTATAAAGCAGGCGGAGGGTGATCCGGAGACTTGACTGGACCGGTGGTCTGATTATAGGCTCGGCTGCGTGTTTTATAACACCGCATCGTTAATCTGGAGGGTCTGACCGCATGCAGATGGTCGAAGTCACCGGAGGAATCTGACTGCATGAAGACAGCAATGTGTATTGACAGTTACTGTATGTGACTTGGACTACATATAATGTGAGTAATAATCCATTTCACTGCATATAGTTGTTTACATATACTGTTAGAGCCCATTCTATCTAACGTAGTCCTAAATTCTCCATCAGTAGCATATATAAACATGCATAATGGTGCATTTTAGGCACATTATGTGCTTTGTATTTAAAGGGCAATAGCCAGGATTTTAGAAACAGTGAGGTCATGAGTCCTCAGGTGATCAAATCCACCAAAAGAGAGAATTTAACTCTTTTTAATTTAAATGTTTAAATATATTTAATCTCGCTACATGGTGGTCTAAATGGTGTTTTAAAGCCTTTTACAAAATGTCAGGGATATAATTTTGATTGTTAATATGTTTTTGTTTGGCCTAATTTGGTCAAATCTGAGACTACTGAATCAAATGTATATATATATATATATATATATATATATATATATATATATATATATATATATATATATATATATATATTGCCTTAAATGTGCAAGTGTAGAATGTAAACTCCTCCTCTGGTTGTTAAAACCCCCAAATTCTTATGCCCTCAGTGTCCTCAACTGTAGCCACAGCTTTTATTCTGGTAATTCTCTTATTATCATACAGGATGTTAATGGAGTTTGGTGTGAGAGTAGTGCAGGCCTTCAGCCTCCCTGACTCATGTTCAGGTCTTAACCCACAGTTTATGTTCATCATCATATGTCAGCGCCCTCGCTGCTCTCAGTTCAGTTTAGTAAATTTGGGTGACCTGATTTTTAAAGTGGGAAGAAAAAAAAACCAACAACAACGCATCTTCTGACCTGAAGGCAACAGCTGAGACTCAGTGAGTGTGAAGCCGAGTCCGCAGCAGCTCAGTCGATTCAATCATGTGAAAACTGTGTAGGGACGTGGATTAGACTTCACTCTCCAAATAACTCCGAACTTATGCAACAGACCAGATAAAAATGTCTAAAAATAGAAAAGTGACAGTTGTTTTAATCCAGAAACACGCAACACAAATGACTTTATTTCTGTGAGTTATGTTTTATTGACATAATGGAGATGTAATGTTTTGCTGAGGTAGCTGGTAAAGATCGACACGTTTGTTTAGTGATATACAATCAGTCGATTCACCAGTTAGTTGATTGATTGAAATAATCAACAAGAAATCTGATAACTGATTAATTATTTAATGTCATTTATGAAGCAAAAAATGCCAAACATTCACTGCTGTCAGTTATTCAAATGTGAGTCTCAAATGGGCTTTTCTCTGTTTTATATAATTTCAAATTTAACACGTTTTTGTTTTGGACTTTTGGTTGTAGGACTGCGACTTTGTGTTATCGATTAATTATTCTCCAGATTGATCATTTGGTCCATAAAATGTCAGAAAATAGTGAAACATCTCCACAAATAATATTCCAGAAACCCAGGTGACGTCTTCAGTAGAGCTGAAACAACTCATTGATTAATCAACCGGTCGATCGACAAAAAACATAATTTGGCACCTTTAAATAATCGATCATTTAAACCATTTTTAAGCCAAAATGCAACCAAAAAAAGATTATTTGCTGGTTTCTTAATAAAATAAACTGTAAAAAAGTAGACTGAATATCTAATAAAAACAAAACAAACTGAAAGACTGCACCTACCAATTATTTCTATTAATTAATCTGATTAATCTGCTGATTATTTTCTCGATTAATCATTTAGTCTATAAAATGCAGCAGCAAACAGTGAAAGATGCTCATCACAATTACAAAGAGGAACTGTCCAAAGATATTTAGTTTACTATCACATAAGACAAAGAAAACCAGCGAATGCTCACATTTGAGAAGCTGTAACCAGAGAATATTTGACATTTCTGCTTGAAAAATTACTTAAATGATTAATTGATTATCAACATAGTTGCCAATTAAGTTCTTATTGATTGGCTAATCATCTTTTTAGCTCTAGTTGGTTGAACAAAACAAGCAATTTGAAGACGTCACCCTGGGTTCTCAATTTTCTTAACTGACTAATCAAAGAAAAGTAAATACTCGTTAGTTGCAGCTCTACATCACACAGTCAACCAACTCGTGGTTTGTTATTACCACCCTGACCGGGAGCTGTCTTTGAAATGTCCTTGAGCCGGCTTCATCTTACACACAGACTGAAGCATTCAGACGAGCAGGCGGAGCAGCAGCATCTGCAATAAAGTCTTCAGTTTCTGTGAGGGACCTCGTTTCATGATGTCTAAAGCCGGCTGAATGAGATCAGATTGTGTTCTTCGTATTATTAGATCCTCCTATAGACAAACCCATCCATGAAGCCCCCCCGTCCCCTCCCCATAGCCTGTAGTGTGCTCTGTGAACTCCCATAATGCCTCAGGGTGGGTGAGGCAGAGTGCTGAGCTCAGCGGGATCAGGCTGGGTGGAGCGTGGATAGACTGGATGCCCAGCAACAAGGATAGTCTTTTTTTTTTCTGGTTTGGTAGAGGTGTGGCCTCCGATCGACTGCTGTCACATTCACATTTTTTGGTGTCAAGTTTATGTCCTTTACCCAGAGGAATGTCTGTCTAAAAAGAGGAACAGCGACTGATTTGTACACCTGCAGAATCCCCTCAAAAGACCAGAATGTAATCCAGAAGATGTGCAGTTTACAGTAGGAGAGGTGAGACTGCAAAACACGTGCTTTCTTACTCGTGCTAAAGGGCTCAGTATGCTTCAAATGCAGTGCTTGTCTTTTAGTCGGACAGTGTCTGAACCCACCTCCGCCTCACACCGTTTTGATGTCAGATTTGCGGGGGCGGTGTTTGCCAACTCTTTCTACTTTCAGAAACCAACAATCTGACGTAGCGATCAGTCAGGAAGGATTTGAACTTCCCTCTCAAGCTCTCCCCTTTTCGTCGTTCACCTCTTTCATTTTTTGGTGTGCAACTCTATGAATACCTCTGAAGAGAGATTATCTGAAAGTGTGCACTGTTATCCCCATTAAAGGTGTACAGAGACGTCATTATCTCTCTTATGTCTCTGTATTCGGATAGAAGACCGGCAGTGGGCGTGGTTTATACCGGAAGTCACGTCAAATCGGGCAAATGTTGTATTTTCTAACCTAATATTCATTGGCAATGCAATCGTTGTGCCTTCAAACTTTATATTGGCTTATAATTAATTATGAAATATATTTCCACATCCTCATCCTCAGTCAGTATCTGTTCGGCAGGGCAGGCTATGCGCAAACAACAGAATTTATTTATTTATTTATTAAATGACTAGTTAGTGAAATAAAAGTCCTATGTTGCAAACAGAATGTGCATTTAATCTCGTGGCCGTCCACAATGATATGAATCGATTTGAAGAAGCGTAATGGCCGACGCACAGACATGTCAATCATGGAGCTGATCTTTTATTCCCCAAATAATAACGAGCAACTTCGGGCAGAAGAAATATCTGTTTCCATCGCATTATTTGTGCTTTCCCGAATAACGTATTTGGATTCAGGTACATCCCTAATCCCCATATTTCAACGATTATAACGCGTCTCACGCCGGCTTTTCACTCTGTCTTCCAGAGTAGCCGTCCAGGAACACTTTTCATCTTCACATGTGGTTGGAGAGACACATTTTACCAACTGTTTCAAGCATACATATGCTACTGCTCTGTCTTCCTGCATGTAACCAACAGCACAAAGCAAGTTCTCTGGGGGTGTAGGAAAGGCATTCTGGGAAATGCAGGAAATCATGAACTAAAATAGAAGCAGATGAGGCAGGTTGAAGGAAAGTGGGTGGGGCTGAAATGATTATTAGATCGAGAGAAAATTAACGAACAAAAATTGGAATTATCACATAATCATTTAAGGAAAAATGCTAAACATTTGCTTTTTCCAGCTCATCAAATGTGAGGATTTGCTGCTCGTCACTGTGAATTGAATGTCTTTGGCCTTTGGACTGTTGGTCAAACAGCAATTTAAAGACGTCGCAGAGAAAGACATTTTTTCACAATTTTCTGACTATCTTCTGTGTTTCGACTAAATGATCAATTAACTCAACTTCACTGATAGCAAAAATAATCATTAGTTGCAGTCGATTACATGCTATAATCTGTCAAATGTTCCTTCCTTTATCATTACTTCACTTCACATTGAAGAGCTCTACAGTTAGAAAGACTCATGTGAAATGTTTAAGGACAAGGCTGGTGATACTCTGTATTGTACTTATTGTAAACAAATCCCCTAAAAAGACAGTGTGTGTGTGTGTGTGTGTGTGTGTGTGTGTGTGTGTGTGTGTGTGTGTGTGTGTGCGCTGATGGATCTTCTTCCTCTGAGCCATAGAGCTCCGTTGTCGTCCAAAAACTATTAAAAACACATCAGTGAGCCTCACTGTTGTTCCTTCATCACCATGAACACACACACTGGAGTTTATTTTTACACCATCCTGCTGCACCAAATGTGGATTCATCCGCCGCTGAAAATAGTCCCCAACAAATGCACTATTTTCTCCTGTTTGAGTAACGTTTGCTAACAACTACAGTGCCTAGATGTCTTGACATATTACTGACCCTTCTTAAGAATTAAACTATATCTTTGTAATCTTTTTTTTAAAGATTTATGTCTTCATTAGGAACCAATGGACCAATGGGAGGCTGCGTACCACATAGGTTAAGAAAGTCAGAAAGTATAGAGAGGTGGACTTAACGCAATGTTGGTTTGGTCTTCATGGGATTTGCTCTGTATAGCAGGATGAATAACAGTACATACAGTATGTACAACGCATGGTGTTGTCTTAACTGAAAATTCAGTGTTGGCAGTGCTAATTGGTTTCTGTTGCTGCTAACAAGCTCTGTTTCCTGGTTACCTGAGGCAAGATTTATTCTGCAGCAGGTGATAGGTGGAAGGAGTGAACTATACTCTGTATCATATAGCAACAGGGTGTGCCATTTTGAGATGTGACACCATGGAGTTTTAAGATAAGGTTGAGGTATTGATGACATTTATTTAAATCCAGGCTGGTCTGGATGTTTTTCTGCCTTATTTCACAGAGAGCAGCTCGGTTTGTTCTTGCTCATGCTGTGAGCTGTAATTACACTCCAGTCTGTATCTGTTCACACTGGAGCTTTCTGTGTTACCATCTCACACTGACCATTGTTTGATGGCTCACCTTCAAACTGCCCTTCTAACAAAGCGCAGCATAAATGCTCATTTAATTAGGGCATGTTTGTGCTCAAGTTGTTCTCTTTTAAAGGTGCCACAGTAATTTGTATCCAGAATGAGAGCAGTGGTCTCTTACTTATGGTATTGTGCAAATAAGGATACATCAATTAAAAGTTGAATTAAATTAGTTAAATTGAGTAAAGAAGTGGAAAAGATTTATTTGAAAGATAATGGCAATGCTAATTAAACTAAATGTCATATTAAGACCACCATTCATCAGTTATGTTCAAACTTCCTTTCATGTAAAATCATTTTCTATTTGTCTGTTTGGAATATCTAATAGCACACAAATTACAGCAACCTTGTCATTTACTTCTGAAATAAAAAGAAAATCTAAATCATACAGGTGATAAAACAATGTTAACTAATGTTAACTAGTGATTGTGTTGTTATGAACACAATCACTCTTCTTTTTCAGTGAACCAGCAATTCTTCCACAGCAGCTGCTCATAGTTTGTGCTGATGATTCAACCAGGAGAGTTTCCTGCCTATTAAAGTGTTGGAGATGCTCCAACAGACGGTCACATAACATTTGTCTGTGGAAATACTGAATAGGACTTTTACTTCCAGAGCCCTGGCTGCTCGATATGCCTGAGCCCACATTTATACACTAATGAATATATTAAAAATCATCACAATACCAAACTCTGATTAGCTGACAGCCACAGCTTCAAATTCAAATGAGATTTAACCTGCAACTTTGACGTTTTCGAGTTAAAATGCTATATATTGTATAAAAACAGCCAATCAGGACCAAGTCTTTACTGGAGTTAGTCTGAAACAGCCTGGAATTACTGATGGGTTTTTTTTACATACACCCCTTAAATAAAATCTAACTTTAACAACGTCTTCATTAAATATCTTTGGTTATATCTACATAAATTATATCTATTTACAGTATGTTTGAAGTGCTATAATAAAGGTATGTGAGCCAGTTTCTATGGAGTCATAGGAGTGGCATAAGAAAGAAAGAATCTGTAAAAGAATAAGAAAATAAATGTGGAAATGTAAAGACAAATAGCAAAATATAAAAGAATAATTATTTTCATTTCATTCACATTTATTTTTAATTTTTTAATTATTTTTTAAATATGTATGTATTTATATATTTTTATTAATTTATTTATTTTTACATAATGTAATTTATTTATTTTATCCCTTTATTTTTCCTTATTCTTTTCCCTATTGCTTTTGCTTTCTCCTATTGATAAAAATAAATGAAAATGCTTGTATTTTTTATTGACTTATTTATTCTTTTATTTATTCCTCTTTATATTTCCAAATGTATTCCTTTTTTTGGCACTCCTATGACTCCATAAGTTGCAGCAGACACACAGTCAGGCAGCTTTCAGTATCTTGAAGACTGCTCTGCACCACAGGCTCTAATTCAACCCTTTGATTATTTCCCTCAAGGCTCACCTGAAATCACTGTTAATACATGTGACGGTGAAGCAGCAGGTACAAATCACCTGCATGTCACAGTTACATCCCTCTAAGGAAATGTACAGTGGACTGCCTGGAGTCATGATTCACTTTAATGTTTCATTTCCTGCAGTTACAGTAGTGCTTCAGTGCGCTCGTTTGTGTGTTCTGTTTAGTTTAGGTGTTCTGTACAGTCACACGGACGAGGAGTTAATTGATGAATCACGACAGAGCAGTGATTTACAAATGTACCAATCAATCATGTTCCCCTTAAAGAAGAAACATCACCTGTTCTTTAGTTACACATAGTTGGTGTATCCACTCCGTTATTAGTGTTGGAGAAAGTTAACATTTCAAACCAACAACTGTCTGTACTTCAATATATCTCAACCACTATTAGACGGATTGCAATGAAATTTTGTACAAACATTTATCGCCCCCAGATAATGAATCTTACTAACTTTGGTCATCCCCAAACTTTTCCTCTAGCGCCACCATGAGGTTGACATTTGTGGTTTTAAAGGAGACATCTCGATTACTAACTCCTCAGGATGAATTATCATCATCTTGGTGATCCCTTAACTTTTCATACAGCGCCATCATGTGGTTAAAAATTCAATCTGGCTTATACTTTTTTATGATTAAATACTTATAGCATTCTCATTCATTGTGTTTAGTGCTAATTAGCAAATGTTAGCATGCTAACACACTGAAGTCAGATGGTGAACGTTACACCTGCTCTGCGTGTTAGCAATATTATTGTGAGCATGTTAGCATGCTGATCTTTGCATTAGTTCAAAGCACAGCTGTACAGTCTCACAGGGCTGCTAGCACGGCTGTAGAGTGCTGTTATATTAACAATAGATCAAATGACTGCATGTTCAGGTGGCCTGAAACACGGGTCAAAATTAATGCTAATGTTGCTCCACGGCGATGCGTGTAAATTAGCAATTGTTTGCCAACACGTTCGCCACATAGACTGTATAAAAAGATGGACGACGCGTCTCCTCTTCCTCCTACTGTACAAAAATGAAGCCAAAATATCCCAGATACAGGAGCTGCCATCTTGTGCTGGTGACGTCATTTGGAGCCAGAGTCTGCACAGTAGTGATCGAGGTCCCGCCCATACAGCCGCCTGAACCAATCGCGAGCACACTCACAGTTGTCAATCATGACGTGAGACCCTGTTTTTATAGCATCAAATAACTAATTAAAAACAAACTGATCAGAAAAACGAACACTTGAACAAACATCAGCGTGATAAGAACTACCTAAAATGACAGAAACCATATTTGGGAACATTTTATTTGATGTATACTTTGGCCCATGTCCCATCCACTAACATGGAGGAGACAGGGGTTATGATCTATACTGCAGCCAGCCACCAGGGGGCGATCGACATGTTTTGGCTTCACTTTTGGGGAGCTGTCGTGTCGTCTATCTTTATATACAGTCTATGGTTCGCCATAACAACTTTACTTTTGCGTTTACAGCTTGTTCTGCTGCTACCAAGTTGCCAAAAAATAATAATCATACTGCTTTAACACATTAAACGATTTCCAAGATTTTATATTAGCATGTGTACAGTTAGCATTGTAGCATGCTAACGTTTAGCATATAAGTGTAGTATGCTAGGATTTAGTACGATATGTTAGTATCCATCTCAAAGTACAGCTAGGCTTACAAAAATGTACTTGTTACTTTTAGAGGTAAGTGAAGAGTTAAGTGGAAATTTTGACCAGTTGGTGGCGCTACATGAAAAGTCAGGGGGTTGCCAAAGTCAGTAGGATTCATCCTTTGGGAAACATGAACGTTTGTACCAAAGTTCATCGCAATCCATCCAATAGTTGTTGAGACTGTGGAGGTGTTGGACTAATCCCCAAAGCTACAATGCTAGCAAGGCTAACATGTAAATTAAAATATTTCTAGACAAAAGTAGTAGTAAACATCCTAAACTGACCATGTTAGAGTCATCCTATAGCAACCACTTTTTATGTGGTAATAATTACAGCATGGCCAAAGAGTGCCAATAACTCCACTCATTAAATTCACATTCAGCTTTCCCTGGTGTGACTAATAACCTTCTTGATGACTCTGACCAGTCATAACAGGGTCACATTATTGCTTTTGTTATAAAGGATGGGTATAATTCATCACGCTGCCACTCAGGATGAACTAGCTTACATTATAGCTTATAAACAAAAGCTGCTGCCAGCTGGAAACCGAATGAGCATCGACGTGCCAGACAGAACAAGCAGCACATAATGAGTTTGTTCTTGAGCGCTTCTGTGGCCAAAAATGTCTTTGATAGCCGACTCAATTTGCTGCTGTTCACTTTGGATGAACATGTTTGAAATCATTGCTGGCTGAGATAGAAAGTGAAAACAGCGAGTTGTGTTGTGTGAGAGTGAGTTATTAATTTGGGATATCTTACAATATCTGTCAATTATGGAATGGAGTTATATTTCATGTTCTCACTGAGGAATATGTCCGTATGTGTGTGAGTATGTGAGTCCGTGCTTCTTCTTTCTACCACACTGTCTTAGCAGTGGAAACGCTGAACCACCACAGGCAACATTTTCCTGTTGTATTTTTAACCGCTGTGGGTAAGCAGTGGGAGAATCATGCCATGTGGAGTCACACAGAGTGACATATATGGGACATGGTCTACTTTTACCACGAGGTTCACAAATAAACACAAACACAAAGCTGACACCTCTCTAGACCTCAGGTGGCATTTCAGCCACGTGACCTTCAATTAGCAACGAGTGGGCAGGAAATGTGTCGCTGCCAGCTCGGACAGTAGCGGCTGCAAACCCGCTTCCCATCATGCACCAGAGGCACGAGTGTGTAGGCTCACTCCGTAAACACCCACTCACTATTAGACATCTCACTTAGATTTTCAAGTGTAGCAGGAAGCTTTTCTTCTGAACCATCTTACTTTGTGAAGCTCAGTGAATAAACACAAAACACATGCCTTCATTTCGTGTGTACTAATATGAGATATTGAAAGTTCATTCTTGATCTTGGAAAAGTAGATGACAAAACAATGCTACCACAAGGCCCATTTAGTAGCTGTTCTCAAACTTTTGATCATATCGGACAATTTTTCTCAAGATGGAGTTTGCCCAGTTCTAATGGAATTGTAGATGTTCAAATATTCATTTTTTTGGAGCAGTTTAAGGACTCCTCGAACTGAATACAGTGCTACCATCATGTTTGATAACAGCTATCCCAATAAAGCATGCAATAAAGTGTGATAAAAATGAACGTTTGCATCGGCAATATAGCTGAAATTCCTAATCAGTTCACAGAATCTGATGGGTCACAGAATACGGAGATCTTCTCTGAGATGAGTATGAGATAGTAAGTCATAATTATGAGAGATGAGAGGTCATAATGCTCCAAAGTCTCAATGTGTGACTATGGCTTTGTTCGAAACGTGCTGCCTACTACATAATCGGTATGTACTGCATACTGCCTACTAAATGAATGATTAAGTATGCCATTACCAGCAGACTGAAGTACACTCAAGCAAGATCAATGAAGTATTGATCACAACAATACCGGGTCGTGTCTAGATGGTAACCTTAGATTTGCAAAACTCTTGCGCATTCGCTCTTGAACTGAGTCTCGTGTTAGAAATCTTTTCTGCCAGAAAGCCTAACCAAGTAGTTTTTGTGCCTAAACCTAAACAAACTGCGACCCTTTCACAAATCTCACGAGAGTTTTGCAAATCTACGGTTACTATCTAGACACGACCACATTACCGGTCCGAGACGCAATGCATTTTGGGGCGGTTGAGTGTGTCCAGTAAGCTCACGCCGTATTCTTGTTATTCTAGTATACATCCAGGCATTTCTCACGTACACAAAATCCACATTCGATGCTGCTGGAAGGCACTATACTGTATACTCAATTTGACGTCATACTTAGTGTGAATAGTGCGTTAGTGCCTATGTGACACAGCTGTCAAAGAGCTTGATTAACTCAGGGCTGCAGTCCAGTATGTTAGAATGCATTTTTACAGATGAAAGCCTGAAGCTGTTGGCTGCAGTGACCAGTCTTTATCCAGCTGTTTGTAAGGGAACAGTACTGATCTAATGCACCAGCCATAACCTCATGTGTATGGTGCTGGAATCACTTCATCCTTCAGAGCCATCAGGGCTGACAGAGTTGTATTACAGCAGCATCCATCCTCCCTCAGCTACTCTTCCATTATTAGGCCTTGGTATTCATCCCGATGAGAGGCGCGAGCCACAGAGGCCCAGACTACATTTGTCAAGCATTTATTTCCATGATAACAGTCTGAACGATGTGTGGGCACACGAGTGGCTTTACAGGAGATTGTCCTTGGACATGTTAATAACCTGAAATAGGAATGAGAAGAGCGAGGCGGTAAATTAGCTTCCCAGACATGCAGAGCATTTATATTAGTTGGTTGGAGTGGCAGTGTTTTGTCACAACACAGGAGAGCAGCAAGGAATCAGGGGCCACGTGCACAGGAAGCACATTACTTCATCTATGACGACCTGAACTCAGGCTCATATTCATTGACACAACTGGGTTCTTGTGTCTAACTATAATAATGACAAGTAGCTTTTAAAACCAAACTCTCACATGTAGTCTCCCCTTTAAAGGCTGCTGCAGTTTTGCTTTAGTTTGCAGAACTTTGAGACTTTTTTATTGACAGAAATGTGTCCGTGGATCAAGTATCAAGATATATGAAATATCAAGATTTGGTATCAAATTCTTGGTCAGATTCTTCTTCTTTGATCGGATATTGCCTGACCCAAATCAGGAACAGAGCTACGATTAGTTGATTAAACGATTCGTTGATCAACTGTAAGGATTTGCTGCTTTCTTATTTATTTTTGATTGAAACAAAAACAAAAAACAAATAATCTGAAGACTTGCAATGGCTATTTTTCCTTAATTTTATAGTCCAAATGGTGAATCATTTAGTCAAGTAAATAATTATTAAGAAGGACAATAATCGTTAGTTGCAGCTCTAATCAGGAAATCAGAAAACTGCTACATTTTAGATTGTACTATGTGGAGGTAAAGTTATTGTTTTTGTGATAAGAGATCATTCAACAGTCACATTGACAGGTGTAGCATATTTTAAAAAGCGGTATTTGTAGGAAAAACACATTCCTCAAAGTAAGGTAGTGAAAAAGTATTGTTTTCTTATCTAAAAATGTCAAAGTCAAAGTCTGTGCAGGTAAAATCGAGCCTATTGTCTGTGAGACAGACTGGTTTGCAGTTGGTAGATTTTAATCAAACCTTGTGTCAAAACCAGAGAGAAGACTGCAATAAAAGAACAGGACTAGAACTACAGTATAAAGAGTGTTTTTGTCAAGACCTTGACAAGCTCTCCGTAAACTTAGACCCATGTCATAACTGGAATGACATCAAGTACTCTTTACAGAATGTCATTCCATTCATGACTTGAAATTATTTTAGCTTTAATTCTTTGTGATTCTGGTGGTGACGGTGAGTCTAACAGAGAAGAGGAAAGGTTCCTACCTGTCCTCCATTCTTGTAGTACGATGTGAAGGTCGTAGAAACTGTCATATCTTCTTTCAGATTTCTCCTCTGGTGTCAGGGCTCAGATTAATGCGATGTCATAACAGTTAAAGGCGCTAAAAGAGATCAGATAATGATACACGCAGTTAATGTAAAGCACGTCCATCCCCTTGAAATAAAGCTGTCAGACGTGGACATTATTTAAAAAGATTCAATACCACATATTACTTTTGATATCAAAATGTTATTAGAAAATGCAATAGTCCTTCCATTAGTTTTCCCAACTAAAAGAATAGATAATAGACATTTAACACAATCCTGAAAAGTGAAAATTGTACTTTTCTGTAACAGACTTAAGACGTGACGACTGATGGGACCAAGTTGGATCGGGTCTGTTCCAGTCTGGGTCAGCTGGTGTTGACAGTCGGCAGATAAAATCATATAGTGTGTGATATGTAAAGAGTCCAGTAGCTGCCAATCCTTCTAAAGATTTTTTAAAACATGTCTGACATTTGCGACTGATGACATCACTTGTGTGTCGCCCGAGGGAGACAAAGGTTTGTGGTGTGAGAGTGCACTGGTCAGCTGAAGTAGAGGATTTCGGCAAAACTGTGAGCTTTTTGGCCTTTTCAGCGCAAATGTCACTGCATATAAACAGTGCAAGCTTCTGGTTGCCATCCATGTTTGTTTTGGTACAGGAAGACACGACAGTTGGCGTTCTCGCGGGATGTGCGAGGTCGTCTACCACCAGAACTGGTGGTTACTGACCAGTTGTTCAGTGTGTTGCCGATTGTTTTTACTCAGTTGTAAGTTTATGCACCTTCCTGACTGTCAAAGTCTAAAAATCTGTGCAAGATGGTGAAAACAATCTTAATGTCGTTGGAGGTTTCAGCTAGTCTTCAGGTTTGTCCCCAAGCTTAAGATAACCCTTGTAATCAAAGTACTGATTGCAATTTCTCAATATCAAGAAGATCAAGACCTTTTTATAACTCATGAAACATTCCTTATGTTTTTGGCTTGTAAGCCATTCAAATAAAGAAATGTCTGTCTGTGATCTCTTGTCTCAAGGTGCTAGACATGGAGACATGGATAAAATGCTCTATTATCATACATGTCATTTCACATTGTGACGCATACATCGTCATAAAGTAACATTTCTGGAAAATCACTGAGAAGTTGTTGATGGATAAATAACTAGACAAGAATGTCTATTTATGAATTTGGTTTATCCAATTTAGTGAATTAAATATATGACAAATAAAGGCACATCATCACATTGGTGCAAATAATCATACAAAATCCAATATTTCCATAAAGCAGTCCTGCTTATTGATTTGCAACATTGCACTTAATGGCCAAATACAACCAGAGATATTGAAGTAAAAGTGAGAGGTACCACAAGAAAAGTAAATCTAAAATTAGAAAGAAAGTCAGAAAGAAATGAATATAATTCTGAGCAGCAGAGCACATTGCTTTCTTCTTTCCTTGGAGGTTAATGAGATTTATCTAACAACGTCCTGGAGGGGTCCTGACCCCCAGGCTGGGAACCACTGCCTTAAACTGTAGGAACAATGTACAGTAAGGCTTGTCAACTGAACTTCAGCCAAAAATGATTAACACTGCATGTATCAGTAGGTTACAGAGTTTTGGCATGAAACTTAAATCTTTAAAATATGGTGTCTCTCTACCTTCAAAGCAGTCTTGAAGTCCAAGAATGTAGGCTGCATCCAAATTAGTCACAAGTGTCCCAAGTAGTAGTAATTTGTTTCAATTTAGGCGGACCACCCCTCAAAAGTGAGGTGGGTGTTTAATTAAATTGTTGAAAGACTTAGTAAATATTTAATTATCCCATTTTTTCTCTTTCCATGGTTGCTGGTAATATTTGTACAATACTGCTGCCACAGTTTGGACAGTTTGTGCCACATTGTGTGCTGATTGGGAGTGAACGCAGCTGCAATCACTGAGAGCCAATCAGATGGCACTTTAGGTATTTAGAATATCCCTGGCGATTGGAGGAAGGACAATAAATTCACAAATAAAGTGCTGAAATGTGGAGCTAAATGTGGAACATGTTTGGTAGATGGCTGGAGAAAAGCACCAACTGAGAAGAACATAAAAAACCTGAATGTCAATACCGGCCTTGTTTTTATTCTCCCAGCATTAGTTAATTCATTCAAAGAACAATATTCATGCTGCATACAGTAAATGCCTTTGCTCTGGTGTTTTTTATTTTTACATTCAGTCTCCTGAGGTTAAAAAACCCCCACAACCATCAGTTCCACACTACTTGTTTGAGCAGCAGCTGAGCAAATTCAGATTGTGAACCTATTTCAGAGGAGGTTGTGACGGTAAAACAACAGCATCTATAAACTGGGCCACAGTGTGTTTACTCACTAAATATGCTGCTGATCTGATGTTGGCGGTTAGTTAGTGATTCTGACTCGTCGGCTGATACCTTCCCCCAAATGCTGGTAAAACATTGCAGTGCCAGTGTCTCATGTATCTGTGACTTGTTTGTGAATGTACGGTTCCCTGACCTAACATATAACCCCTGAATATTAAGGCATGTCATTTTCTCTCCAAGTGCTTACTTTATTTTCTCACCCCTCATTGCCCTTGCCTCCTCCTTCAGCAGGGAGAGGAGAGATAAACGACCCGTGACAGCTCCTCCACATTTTTGAGGTGGAGGAAGAGCCAGCAACATCTTTCGTGCTAAATATAGATCCCCTGATGAAGCGCCTGCATGTGTATAATGCTGCTGCTGCTGCTGCCTTGGCACTCGCCTTCACCTCCTGTACTGTGTGATTCTGCGTGCATACTCTCATGCAGTACGAGCCTCCCCTCCCTCTCGCAGAAATGCTGCAATGCGTCTCCCTCAGCCAAGACTGGGTCACTATAACTCAGCTAGCAGCAACAGCCAGAGTAGCGTCCCCATAGCAACAGCCAATGAGGCTTGTGGCTAAGGGATTATTTTTTGCAATATTGTTGTGACTGTGTATGAAAAGAGCATATTTCCAGGATTAAAGTCGTCGGGGGGCTTTAGTTAGTGCCAGTGGAGAAATAAGATGGCACATGAGCAAAAGAGGAGACGGGGCGGGGTTCAGGACGCTTATGCACAACCATACGTGCAGAGTAATGGTGTTGACAGATGCTGGAAGACAGGGCGTTGTATTGGCAGTAAATGTCCCTGCTCATACAGTATTTCCATACTGAGAAACATTCTTTTCTTCTATTCTTCTAATTTAACTTATCAACAAGCACTGTTTTCTAGGACTGTCAGACATCCTATAGAGTGTTTATTAATGGCCCATGCTCTGTTCTGTTACATAACCAGCAGCATTACACTATAAGCAGGCAGGTCTTTTATCAGGGAGAGTGGATCAAAAAATGGAAGAGGTATTGTTCTGCTTGATAACATCTATTTGTGTTCAACCCCATATAGTTTTCCACTTTTTAGCCATGCTGGTGGCGAGGGAAGGCAGTGTTGGTCAATCTTAAACTTTGATCGACTGAAATATCTCGACCAATATTGGATGGATTACCATGAAATTTAGTAGAGGCAAACATTCATGTTCCCCACAGGATTAATTGTAGGTTTATGGTTTATGACCCAATGCCTGCAAAACTAATGACATTCCCATCAGCCTTAGCTGTACTTTGTGTTAGTGCTAATTAGCACATGTTAGCATGCTGACACGCTAAATTGAGAGTGTGAACATGGTAAACATTTACCAGCTAACCACAGCATGTTAGCATTGTTATTGTGAGCATGTTAGCATGCTGATGCTAGCATTTAGCTCAAAGCCCCACTGTGCCAAAGTACAGCCTCACAGACTCTAGTCTCCTCTCAAGTAGTTTTAATAAAATCATCTTATTCCAGTGTCTGACAGTATAAATAATATATTCAACTAGAAACAAAAATAAAGTTATGAACAATGTTTGGTTACCCAGAGTTAGTTTGTAATGACTGATCCATCAGGTCAGTGTAGTTTAAGGGGGATTAATTGCATTTCAGGAGTAATTTACAAGGAAAGTATACAGTTTTGGGCTATATTCACTTTACCTCAGCCTAAATCATCTACTTCTACTTCACGGTTCATTATTCCCAAATGTGGTTACGATTTTAACTAGTCATCTAGCTTGTGAACATGGGACCATTTTTACGATGGTGGGTCTGACTGACGCCTGAAGCAGATGTTCGTTTAACTTTATCGTGACTGTTGGAGATGTCAGGATGTGACATCACGCTTGTAGGCTGGTTATCAGAAGGAAGGTACAATGTCAAAACAGGCCCAGAAATGCAGCACACCTAACCAATAACCTTTTGAAGTGTTTAAAGGAAACATTTTGCGACAAATGCTTATTCGCTTTCTTGCCAAAAGTTAGATGAGAAGATTGATACCACTCTCATGTCTGTACAGAGCTATTCCTCAAATTGGATTTTTTTTTGTGTGAATTGTGTGATTCCTAATGTGTAATTCAAGTGCTGTAGATTTTTTCCTGTAGTAAGAGCAAAAAGCAGCTATTTGCCCCATCTGTAACTCAGTGATGTTTTGCTTTTTATTCCCTGCCTTGGTGTAGTCATAAAGTTTTTTTATTCTCTGTTTCCTGTAGGTCAGAGGATTCTCCAGTATCAGAGTGATGTCCTCGAGACAGTAGTGCTGGTGAACCCATCAGAGGAGACCGCTGCCTCAGAGGTGAGTCACACCCGGACAGCACAGACAAAACACTGCAGGGTGATGATGACCAGATGCTCTGACTCCTGCAGGGCACTTGGAAATGATCTGTATTTT
The DNA here is from genome assembly GCA_008360985.2 of Macquaria ambigua. Taxonomy (NCBI): domain Eukaryota; kingdom Metazoa; phylum Chordata; class Actinopteri; order Centrarchiformes; family Percichthyidae; genus Macquaria; species Macquaria ambigua. The sequence continues at coordinate 398,268 of VMKM01000094.1, read as the reverse complement.
TATTTAAGTCACACTGAGGAGTTTCAGGCTAAAGTGTTCAGTCTGGGTCGAACTTGGTTTCATTTATGGAGAACACAGCAGCACCTGCTGTTCACCGTTTAGTCACAATAGGAGGTCCATGTCTCTTATGCTAATGATCATCGCTTTGTTGATTAACAGGAAAACACTCTGTCACTCTCAGCTGAAGCCCCACAGTGTGACACAGACACTTATTTGATATTCTGCCAGTAAATAAACCCACTCGGATGCCTCAGCTTTGCTTGACTGTCAGTGTGAAAATTAGTCAGGTGTTAGCTTAGCCTTTGACTGCTGGTGAAATGTAAAAATAACACATTTGAAACAAGTTAACCTTGTAGTTTTCATTATTATTTTTGTCTAGTAGTATGATGGAAAGGCAGGTAATGGTTAAACCAACATCAACCAACAATTTATCTGTAATGCACCAGATCCCTGAACCTGCCAAGAAATACACTGCACTGTGTACTGTAGCCTACTGTACTGTACTTCTGCATTTAACCTTTATTCTTAATGCTGAAGCAACTTCAGCTACTCAGTGTCTCACTCTGAGTCACTCACTTTTTGCTGGCTGACATTAGAAGAAACTGCCTTTTCCAAACAATCTGTTTTGGGTGTGGAGTGGTAGTGATGATATCAGGACAGAAACTGTAATTTTAGACTATTACATTTATATTTGGTGTATGAGCATTTCTTCAAAACGAATGTTCGACCTTTCGTCTCATACTTATTGTTGCAATATCTACTTTGAATTCTTTAAATATGTCTTCTTTTCGTTAGCTTGCCATTCATCATTCAAGTGTTATTATCACTCAGTGGCTCGGTATCACCTGGATGAATCAATTAGGGGAAAAACTGAGCAGCTCTCAAACTCAATAGCACTCAAATCAAATGAAATATTGCACCTTAGTCTATTCATGATACATGTGAGATGATGTAGACACTATGTGAGCTTTGTTCTTTGAGGAAGCATACTATTAACCAGCTGAATTGCTTGAATTTGGTCACTCCAAAAATATTTTTCATCTTTCCAGTACAGTAACATTTTACTTTTTTGTTTTGATCTGGATGACTTATGGAAGATATATTATTAGAAACCATTAATGTTAGCTGTTAGCTGTTTATCGTGGTTATCCTGTACTCTACCCAGATTCGCTCTCTGATCACTGACTTTGCTGGGAATAAGTTGCTGATACTGAGCGGCCAGAGTTCTGAGCAGGGAGGTGACATCCTACTGCAAGGTGGAGCCTTCACCTGGCAACACTTCTCCAACATCATCTCCAACCCTCAAGTAAGCCGAGTGCACTTTCTCTCCAAATACTTCTGTATGGATCAACTTGCGATTATACAGCTTGCATAGGCACAGTTATTTTAGGTTGTTTTCCACTGTTACTGTGTTCCCAGGTGATTGAACTCCTGTCCAGGGCCTCTTCAGAGCAGCCATCAAGGCTTACTGTTTTCTGTCAGGGAGACGGGGGCTGGAGCTCCCTGGGCCAAAACCAGGAGCAGCAGTCATTCCAAAATCGTCTGGAATACCGCCTGAACCCCGAACCCCACCTCCCCGAAATGGACGGAGTCACAGAGTTCACCGAATATGTCTCAGAGACAGTGGATGTGCCGTCGTCCTTTGACCTTCTGGAGCCCCCGACCTCTGGAGGTTTTCTGAAGCTGTCCAAACCCTGCTGCTACATCTTCCCTGGAGGCAGGGGAGACTCGGCTCTGTTCGCCGTCAATGGATTCAATATCCTGGTGGATGGAGGATCTGATCGGAAGTCTTGCTTCTGGAAGCTGGTTCGCCACCTGGACAGGATCGACTCTGTTCTGCTCACCCATATTGGTGCAGACAACCTCCCTGGCATCAATGGCTTGTTCCAGAGAAAGATTGCAGAGCAAGAGGAGGAGCGTAACCAAGGAACTGGCTCCGGCAGCAACGGTGACTGGATGAAGAACCTGATCTCTCCTGAGCTCGGGATTGTGTTTTTTAATGTCCCAGAGAAGCTACGGATGCCCGAGTCCACGCTGAAAGTGAAGCGAAGCATTGAGGAAGCGTCTCTTACATTGCAGTACCTCAACAAGCTTGGTATCACACCAGAGCCTCTTCACAGGGTAGTCAGCAACACTATTGAACCCATCACACTATTCCACAAACTTGGTGTGGGGAAGTTAGACATGTATGTCTTAAACCCTGTAAAAGAGAGCAAAGAGATGCAGTTTCTAATGCAGAAATGGGCTGGAAACAGCAAAGCCAAGACAGGGATTACAATGCCCAATGGAAAAGAAGGAGAAATATCTGTCCCTTATTTGACATCAGTTACTGCTCTCATAGTTTGGATTCCTCACCGTCCAACAGAAAAGATAGTCAGGGTGCTCTTCCCTGGAAATGCACCACAGAATAAAATCTTCGAGGGCCTTGAGAAACTGAAACACTTGGACTTCCTGCGATACCCAGTGGCTACCCAAAAGGACATATCATCTGGTGCACCTCCTCCCATTATCAAACAGACTAAAATAAGATCAAGAACTGACAGCAAAGAGAGTCTCAAATCTTCCCCCAAACCGCACCCTAAAACAACAAAGAAAGAAGCCAGTGGGCAGGAGGAAGAGTCCAAAAGTGACATCACTAAAGAGAATAAGGTCGAAAAGAAAGAAGAGAAGAAACTCAAAAGTCTAAAAGCCACCAAACAGCAGAAAAACAGTGAGGTGGCCCCTGTGGCAGACAAAAAGTCAGAGAAAAAGAAAATATCCAAGGAAAAAACTGCCAAGCAGGAGAAAGCGTCCAAGATGGATGAAAAGAAAGACAAAGAGAAAAAAGAAGTTAAGAAAGAGAAACGTGAAGTAAAGAAAGATGAAAACATAAGAAAAGAAGATAAAAAAGAAAGTAAAGCCAAGGAGAATAAAAAGAAGGACCCAAGTAAACCAGAGCTGAGAAAAATCACTAAACCTGACCTGAAACCGTTCACCCCTGAAGTTAGAAAAACTCTGCATAAGGCTAAGACTCAGGCTAAGCCCAAGACAGACAAAAATAAAGCAGTTAAAGAGGAAGCAAATGAGAAAAAGCCAGTCCCAAAGAACATCCCTGAAGAGATCGCAGCAGCAGCTTTGGCTGACAGGTCCATTGTGTCCTCCCCAGAAGATCTCACTGAGGACTTTGAGGCTCTGAAACAAGAAGAGCTGTCCAAACTTAAGACTGAGCCTATCCAGAATGATGTGATGTCTGGGCATTCAGTGTATACAGATACCAAAGTTTCTTCCTTAGTTTTCTGTGATGAGAAAGTCACATCCCCAGCAACTGAGATGAAATCTGCTTCACCCAAATCCCCAGTCAAACAGGAAGAAGAAAACAAAGACAAGGGTGCATCAGAACGGGTTGCAGCCACTGGAAAGAAGGAAGCAAGCGGTGGTTTTGACAAGAAGTATGAAGAGGAGAAAATGGAGAAATATGCCAAATACCCGGTAAAGGACGACATAAAAGACAGATCAAAGAAGAGTGACAGCTCAGAGGAGGAGGGTGATGTAATTGAAAAGGCCGAACTCGAAGGAACAGAAGATGATGAGGTCGTAAAATATAAAACAGAGGAGGCGAAAAAGGAAAAAAATGGAAAGGAGTGGGACACTAAGCCAACTGAACAAAAACCTTTATCAACCACAGCCCTGTCTGGGCAAGTAGCAGCCACCGCCTCGGAGCAATTCTCCTTCATCCAAGACGAGACCATCCCTGGTTACTCAGAGACTGAACAGACCATCTCTGATGAGGAGATCCACGAGGAAACAGAAGATAGGATCCCACAGCTGCGCTATGATGTGGGCTCCTATGACATCTCTGTCCCTGATGTCCCTGGCACCTTTGACTCCATGCATGGTATAAAAGAGATGAAGAACTCCACTGTGTCTGATGTTCCAAATGCCAAACCCAAAGCCTTCATGGGAAGTCACGAGACTGAGCTTGCACCTTATCCTGCCATCATTGCTGCTCCCCTTGCAGAAGAGGAGCACATCTCCTCAGCAACATCCATTACAGAATATGACAAACTGTCATCCTTTGCCACGTCTGTAGCTGAGGACCAGTCGATAGCCTCTGTGACAGCACCTCAGACTGAGGAAGCTGGGAGGAACTCTCTCTTGCTTGACACCATCAACAGTATCCCCTCACGTGCTGAGGCCACCCATGGGAAGGACTATCTCCACTCAGCAGGAACTATCTCACCCACCTCCTCTCTGGAGGACGACAAGTGCTTTAAGTCTCCTTCATCTGATGAGTACCAGCCCAATATTCCTGAGATGGAGGGTGATGCAAAGATCAAATCAGTCCATGAAGAAGAAGACGATGAAGAAGAAGAGGACGAGGACCAGACTCCGAACGTTGACATCCCTCTGGGTAAACTCCAAGAGGGCTATGAATATGCAGCCTCCATGATGCTCCAGGAGAAGGAGAAATCTCCCTCTGCAACTTTTTCTCATCCTCCCTTCTCCACCATGCAGTACTCTCCCACACAGGCTGTCAAAGAAAACCAGTCTCTCTTTAGCACAGAGGGATTTAAGACTAGTGCTGATATAAAGCCTGTGTCACCTCCTCCATCTTTCTCCCCTGGGTTGGAGTCCCACTCCAGGCAGGAGAGTGAGGAAAGATGTCTAAGTCCAGATGACAGCACCATGAAACTGGCCTCACCCACACAGTCTGTGCCTACAAGCAGTGGCTACTCTCCGACAGAAGAGAAACCCTTTAAGACAGAAGACAAAGATGAGGCAGTGAACGATGTTAAAGCTGACTACCAGAAAACAGATAAATCAGTCACTATCTCAGACAATACCTCCTTTGTGGGTCTGCTAGGTGACAAGACAGCGGTTGAAGCATCTGAAGAATCCAGTGAAGACAATGAGGAAGAAGAAGAAGAAGAAGGAGAGGACTGTTATGTCAAAAAGGATCTACAGCCTACTGTTAAGGCCAAGCTTATGGAGGCAAAAGAGGGGTGCTTCTTGGATGATGACTACACCTTTGAGGCAAAATCTGCAAAGACAGAAACAGAAGTCAAGGGCTCAGACAAGACACAGGTGTCTTTTAGCACAGAGGAGAAACCAAAACCTAAAGTGATGTACTCAGATGAAGATGAAGAGGATGATGAGATAGATGATGGTTTCCCAAGTGGGGTAGGGTCTAAGCCCTCATCAACAGATCAAAGCAAAGTAGACTTAAAAAATGAAAGCACAGAGAAAACAGATATCACTTTCAAAGAGCCTGAGAAAAGTGTTCATTTCAGTCTTTATGACTTTCCAGAGAAGGAGAGCAAAGAAAAGGCCTTGTATATAAGACAAGACACGCCCTACGTGCATGGCAAAACATTCTCTTACAGTGACATTTATGACAGTAAAACAAGCTCAGTGGACTCTGATTCATATCATCAGGAGTCCTTAGATAAAAAGGACATTGCAAAGGGTGAAGTGGATTTCCAGAAACACGAGCCCCCGTCGCCAGTAACGGCCACAGACAAGATGTCAGAGAAAGAGGGATTTACCATCTCTTTTGGAAAAGAGTCCACCACCTCATCGTGGCTTGACTCCAAGACTACTTCTGCCATACCTCCATTTGAAAAAGAGGCCAAAGAAAAGGAGACATTTGAATACAGCACAGGCAGCCGATTCCCTTCAGTGGCTGATAGACCTGAGGCCTCGTCCACTTCTTTATTATCAGAAAAAGACTCCTCTTTTAAAATGCAGACTGACGGCACTAAGCCCCAGACGTACTCCTCAATGACAGCATTTGATGTAGACAAACTTGCTGCCACAGGCTACGGCGAGAAAGGAGCGTGTTTGGAGATTGATATGCGAAAACTAACAGCAAGGGATGAGGAGGACTATGATGATGATGAAGTTGTCGATGAAGATGATGAGGAAGACGAAGACGAAGAGGAGGAAGAGGAGGAAGAGGACGACGACGAAGGTGCTGTTGATTCTGATATGGAAAAAGGCGCCAAAGAGAAGTCTGAGAAAGAAGTAAAAAGTCCAATCAGCGAAATGTTTGGCTCAAATAGGCCTGAATTTATGGTTTCTATGGCTGGTTACGGCTACAACAGTCAGGGGAAGCCAAATATGAAAGAAAGCAGCTCCTGCTCACTCACAAAGGCTGAAGACAAAGCTAAGGTTGACTCCTCATCCCTCAGTGGAAAGCCAATGGATTTAGGGGCTACAGGTTTCTCTGGCTACTCCTCAGGGTTTGGGTACTCATATGAAAGTGGTGAGAAAGATTCATTTTTATCGAGTCAGACCACAGACAAAGGTAAAGAGGATTTCACTTTGAAATCAACAGAGGACAATTATTACCAGAATGACAGAGCTGATCCTGATTTTGAGAAACAGAAGACACCAGACCTTCTGAGTAAGAGATCACTAGACACGAGCTTTCAGTACACGACCACTGCTGCTCCTGGGTACTCCTCCTCTTCGGCCTATAGCTACTCCTCCTCCACATCGGGCTCCCTCTCCACCAGCCGTCAGTTTGGAGAGGAGCTGGAGACGCCTGCTGAGCCCCTCTTTGAGTACTCCTCCTTTAAAGACGAACACTCACTGGTCATGGATTCTCCCTTCTCCAGCTCCGCTGGCGCCAAAGATGACTACCTAGAAGTATCTGAAAAACAGATCACCGCTACAACCACGGCTGAGTCCGCCTCCAGTTTAGCCCGCTTCTCACCACTCAGCCCATTCGAGGAAGTCAAATCCTTCCCCTCGCTCTCATCCACTGCCTTTGCTGAGGATAAGAAGGAGCATACGACTTCATTAGGTGGAGTTATGGACAAAGGCCCTCAATCAGACTGCTTTTATAAGCCTGAATGGTCTGAAGGGTCCAAGCTGGACACAGCTGTTGGGTTTGGGGCCTCAGCAGGACCATTCTCTCAATCTGCAGAGCTCTCCATGGACAAAGAGGCAGCCAGTGCTGCTCTGTTTGGTGTCACTTCCTCACCACGCCCAGACGTAGAAGGCAAGCATTACTTTGAGGAGACTGACAGCAGTGAAGAAGAGGATGAGGAGGCTTACATGCGTGAGATGACTCGGAGGTCGCCTTCCAGCGGCCTGGCTGATAGTCTCTCATTTTCTGACAAGCCTGTTGCTCCAGTTGCCAGTGAAAAGACTGGTGGTGCACTCCCTGATGTTCTTGGCTCCTACATGCCCTCACCTCTCCAGGCCAGCAAGCCAGACACAGCCAATGGCCCCACGGAGGTCAGCTCAAGCTCCACCCTCCTTGCTGGAGCAGCAGCCAGTGGTGCATCTTCAGGCCCAACCAAGGTGGAGTCCAGAGAGGGAGCAGCATGTTACAGGAGCTCTTATGAGTGGGAGATGCCAAAGCCCCAGATGGGGATGGTGCCCGGAGACTCCCCTCCCCATTACCGTCATGATGATGAGTTTGAAGAGGAGTGTGAGATGGAGCCAGAGCACCCTGCCCGTCCGCTTTCACTCTCTTCAACTGATCAGCCATTTCGCTCACCGTTCTACGCTGAGGAATGCAGCCGAGGAGGGCAGGATGACGATGATGACAGCGATCAGGATCTTGCTGGTGATGTGCCCATGGGAGCCACCTCCTCTTATTCCAGCCGCACCTCTCCTGGATATTCCTCCTCCGAGTGCAGGCAGCGCAAAGAGGACCTCTCACCTTCATTCATTAATCCATGCATGCGGCAGTTATCTAGCGATGAGGATGATGAGGAGCAAGGGCGCAGAAGTGACCAATCACAGGGCGATGAACAAGACCTGTCGGTCAAGAGAAGGGCTCACAAACAGCCCCATCATCACCAGTCTCACAGCAGGGACAGCAGCTCTCTGCACCAAGCTGGTGGCATGTCAGCAGGGCTGGGTCTGGCCACAGAGGACACACCGCCCACCTCCGTCAGCGAGTCTTTAGACTCTCAGTCAGACTCTGATGTGCCTCCAGGCACTGAGGAATACCCCTCGGCTACTGGTGAAGGCAACATGGATTCAGATGAGGATGCAGACTACATGCCTGTTGATAAATTATCCGCCACAGGAGGAGGCAGCCATCATTCCTCTAGGAGGAGCCATGACCCTCCTCCTGCTCCCCTCATGGACCCCTACCCTCACCCACCACACCCAGACGTTTGCATGGTGGATCCTGACTCTTTGGATAATGGCTCAGTTAAGAAAGAGCCAAAAACCAAGGGCTTAAAGAAGACTTCGGGGAAAACCAAATCAGCATCCCCAGCCAGGCGCAAGAGGTCTCCCATGCCTGTCAAACAGACGCCGTCTCCTCACAGTGCCTCACTGAAGAAGAAGGAGGCAGACAAGAGCTCACGTATGTCTCGTCTGTCAGATGGACAGGGCTCCAAAGACGATGACCTCTCCAGGTCGAGCTACAACCCTGGCAAGGGGCTGACTAACGGTGTCAAGAGCAGTTCAGGTGAGCAGATTCATTAAAAAGATAATCCTGAAAGCTTTTCAAATATAAATGACATTTCATTCTACAAAATAGATTTTGTAAGATAAATGTTTTTGACAGTTTGGTTTCGTTCTCCCACCCAGGTTCTCAGAAGTCCGGCTCTGCTGCTGCACCTGGCCTTCCTATTTATGTGGACTTGGCCTACATTCCCAACCACTGCAGTGCCAAGAACGTGGACCAAGAGTTTTTCAAACGCATTCGCTCTGCATACTACGTGGTGAGCGGGAACGACGCAGCAAATGGTGAACCAAGCCGAGGTGTCCTTGATGCACTGTTGGACGGCAAAGCTCAGTGGGGATCAAACCTACAGGTAACATTTCCAACTGTACTTAGTTTGACACTGAGGCTAACTTGTATTCTGAGACGATCTGCTTATTTATATTGTGTTTCAGGGTTTCAAATGACCTCCTGTCATATAATAAAAAATTGTATGTTTTTAAGACGTTATCAACTTTTGATTGTAGTGTTTGGTCTTTGCATGTTTAAAGATTTTGTCTCTGTAGGCCACCATACACTTTTCACAAACTGTTTGCCTGTTGCTCCCAAATGCTTAATGTTAACCAACAAATGCAATGATTTTCACACACTTTTCCTACAAATGTTGTTAAAGTTTACAGGCATGTAAAAGGGAGAGCTGCTAAAACAATCAACATTCTTAAAATTAGCAGCAGAACTAACACTAAACATGAATAACTGATAGACACGTGGTATGAATTAAGCTAGCTGGGGTAGGGCATACGATATAACTGTTAAGCTAATCACAGGATGCTGACAGGCCAAGTGACATCACCAGCATTTTTGCTATAATACACATACTGTATGTAAACATGCACAACTCATCATGGTTGTTAAATTTCACAAAATGTCGTCTGTGCATTATAATAACATCAACAGCTGGACACAATTTTGGGCGTTGCTATATTTCCATCAGATAAGTGAGGGCCCTGTGTGGAAAGAGATATTAGATTGAGTCTGAGACCCTCCCCTTGACAGCAAAGCAAAAACTAAGTGGGCGAAGCCTGATATTTGCAATTTCCCTGAGGATGGAGGTAGGCGGGATTGAGTGCTCTTACTTTCCTCATCAAGGCTCAAAGTTAAAAATGCTCTAGATTTACTTACTTGCACCCCACAAAAAAGTGATATTCATGTACTTCTGTAAAACATGAATTATCTTGGTTATCAGCTGGTAATATTTTATTCTAGTCTACTAGCTCTTGACATGTGAAACAAAATGTTAATTTTGAATACATTTTGACAGTTTCACAAATGTCCACACTGTGTGGAAACCTGGTTTTCTATTCTTTTCTATTGCCCTTTTTATTCTATATTCTAGATACCCGTCCCTGCACTTATCCTCTCAGCTGTGTCAGTCATGACATTTCGTGATCTCTTGTCTCACTCTTAGGTGACGCTGATCCCCACCCACGACACGGAGGTGACCCGTGACTGGTACCAGCAGACCCACGAGAAGCAGCAGGATCTCAACATCATGGTCCTGGCCTCCAGCAGCACCGTCGTCATGCAGGACGAGTCTTTCCCCGCCTGCAAGATCGAGTTTTAAGATCCTCGATTCCTCTCTCCCTCCTCCTGGCCTCCCCAGTGTAGATCTGTTTTTAATTGCTCTTCTCTATTGCCTGATATGTAAATCTGTCTCTGCTTTGGGCACTTGACCGAAAGCAAAAACAGATCTGGATAAATGTCTATTTTTTTCTAGATTTTTATTCATTTATAAGCTTTTCGTGGCTATCACCATTTGTATTACAAAGGTAGTTTTCTGACAACTATGTCCTCCACTACATTATTATTACTCAGTCCTGTGAAAGGGAGAAAGCATTTTTTTTCTGTTTCTTAACTCGTCTTTTTCCCAAACCCTGTGAGACAAAGGAGTCTTTGTTTATTGGCCAAGACAAAATGGCCATTGCATTGTCAAAAAAAAAAAAAAAGAGCGTCATATAGGAAACAATATAAAACTGATGTTTGGTTGCTTGTCTTCTAATTGGCCTAAATCATAGCACACCTTAAAGCCAGTAACAAACTACAAAATGATTTTCTTCCACTGAAACCAATCAAGCCTTTCACAATACAGATGATCAATTTAAAACATTTGCTGATAGAAAATCATCATTACAGGCTTTCCTTTCCTCTTTTTTCCCTTTCTGTCGTTCTTCTAAAACAATGACAGTCGTGTTGAACTTTGTTCCTCCTACTGACATAGCGAGATAGAAAATGTTCAAATAGACCCCAGCGGTCCTTTCAATATGTCTTTTGAGTATATTTGCCGTAGCATAGGAAGGAAGATCATATTCAAAAGTCTGTATTGTAGTGAATTATGATATTTCTACGGTTATCTCTCAAAGTGAAAATCAGTCGTTACAGTAAGAATTTCTCGGTGGCTGTTATTTCCTACAGTGACTTTGACAAATACGTTTCTCTCTGTAGTTGTTTCTGTAGTCTTTGACGTTTCAGTGTATTTTCAGTTAACATATCGTTGCAGATCATGAGGAGAACTGAAGGCAGAGGCGGTGATACCAGTACAAAATCATCCTGATCTTTGGATTCTACCTGTTTATATCTTTACATACAGAACAGCACTCTGCGTTCAAAGCTCCTTAGAGGAAAGAAGACAAACCTCATACCAGTTGCTGCGTCTAAAAGATCTTTATACAAAAGCTGTGTTAAAGAGTGAAGAATGTATTCCACTACAACAATAGGAACATGTGGTTGCGAGGAGAGATTGCGTTTGCTTGGTGAACAAAGATGTGGGCTGCTTGGATTGATGGTAGAGGTTAGACTGTCACCCACATGTGCCTTTCTGTCCTGCTGTGCTGGAAGGGAACCTTAATGTGTTTTCGTCATAGAGATTTTGGGGTATTTCAGTGTGCGGTACATCCACGGCTCTGTGGCAGAGGCTTCGGCGAGCTGGTCTCCTCTGTTGTTGTGAGTTTTGTCGGTGAGAACGTCAGTGCACAAAAAAGGTCTTAGTTGTACATATTGAGCATAAAATGGCACTTTTAAAGCACCAACTCAGTATTTCAGCGGTTGCGTTTTAGATTTCCTGGAGCTGCCACTCAAAGAAGCACAAATAGTAACCAGTGTGCAAAATTTAAATCTTAGTTTTTGCTTTTTTCAAGTTTAGCAACATAAAAATGTATAATCACAGCATTTGCACTGAAAAACTGTGCTATTTGTTTTTCCTGGTTCCTTTAAATTATTTCAGAAAATACAGTTTGTCTTGAGTTTGCAAAATAGTTTTTAACCACAATCACCTTAACTTATTGCATCTTGCTTTTAAATTGTATCATTTAACTGGCAATTTTCTTTCCGTTCAGTGGTAAATCAGTGGATGTTTTTAAGTAACACTTAATATTATGTGTAGACGTGTTTTAATTTGATATTGATGATTTTATATTTTGATAAGTTTTGAGTAATTTAATAGATTACAACCAGGAACAAAACCAACTATTCAACAAATGACAGGACCAACATGCATCACTGGGGTTGCTATTTTATGATCCACAGTAAAAATCCAGATATTCCTCTGTATGATATTTTATTCCCTCGACTCATCTATTGATGCATGTACAACAGATGCATGTTCATAAAGGCGATGGCTTTTTAAAAACCAGAGGGCTGCAGGGAGCGGGGCCCAAACCTCCGCGGCTCCAGGTGATTTGAATGTGAAGATGCAGATTACCTTTACGTTCTCTGTGGAGGACTCCTGGTTGCCTTGGTAACTGTGCATCATATGGTACATCCGACTCATCGGTCACACGGGCAACAACCTTACTGCTGCCTGCAATACATCCCGACTCTGTGCAGGGAGATTAAAACCCACCACAGTTTCTTTCTTTGGATGACAGGATACAGTCTGACAAACAGTTATGATTTCTGTCTGCAGGTTGAAATGTTGTCAGCACGATAAACAAGTTACAGTGTCACACTGAGGAGATGATGTCGAGTTGAGGTTCCTATTTCCTGCTGAATTAAAAAGATCCATTAACAGCTTCTTTGATGAAAGGTTTAACCATGACGTCAGTGTTTTCCTGTTAATCCACTGTGCTGCCCAGTCAGTCCATGACAGTGTAATCTGCATTCCTATTTAATACTGCATCACTGTAAAGGCTAATAACAACAAAATCAACAGTACTCACATACGAGTAAAACCACTTAAAACCCAGACTGCCAGACACGAGGGACTCAGTTCACTCATGTCAATACATTTTTATCTATACAGGATTTCCTATTATACACACTTTTTTCCAGACAAAGCTTAATACACACACACTCACACATAACCGCTGCATTTTCGTGTCGTGCAAAACAAAAAAAAAAGAAAAATATCTGTGGCATTCAGACTCGTCTGCCGTGAAACAAATCATCAGAAACGCTGTTGGTTTTCAGTGAGCCCTGCTTGTACGTGCATGTGTACCTTTTGAGTTCTCCTGTAATGTAATAGCTGAAGAAAAACCGACTTAACATAGAAATGCTATTTTAAAAGATGTATATTTAAGAAGCTAAGCTGTCCGGTACTGAGGAGGCACATGTAACCTGGCTGTGCTGTGCTGTAAAGAAAGCCTTGTGATTGTTTTTTTTCCTCCTTTCAGCTTCATGGTTCTACTTTCATCTCGTTTTAAGTGCAATATTCTCTTTATCTCTCGTTAAATGCTTAAAAAGGTAAAATAGAAAACAGATTTATTGTTAAAAGGGGAAAAAGTGTGGTGAAGACCAATAAAAACATCATTTACTGAAGAAAAATGTCTCCCTCTTCTTTTCCTTTTTGTATCATTACATCACCTAAATGTTTTTCTTCTGTAAACTTTTCTTTAATCAAACTGATCATGGGATGTAATTTGCAGGCTGCTGGCTCCCAAACCTTTTAGCTTGTGATCCTTTATGACCTAGCAACGCCTATTAGCGAACCCTCCTCGCAGGCTGCACACAGTATGTCTAAGTGCAGTTTGACCAAAGGGTGAGGTTTTATTTTAATAGCTTTTAGAGGCCTGAGGAGCTAAAACTCCTTAGACTTAAGAGTTCACAGCCACGCTGACATGTCAATGCTAACATGCTAATGTTTAGAAGGCAATAGACCCTTTTCACGGCACATTTTGACTTGTCAAAGCAGTAAAAGCACAAGTGTAAATAATAACATTAACGATGGCTCCATTCCATTAAGCCATGTCAGTAGTGAGCATGCCCAATACCAGAGCCCTGGAACTGGCTCACCTAAATGGAATGCAGCCATTATTAATGGTATTAGGCTCATTCGAGATAAACTGCGCCTCGTCTGGAAAGTGGACGAGATCAGGTGGCAGCAGCAGGGGGCGCTGTGACAAACAGCAGCAGTGAAGTCAGACAGTTTCCAGCAGCCTTCAAAGAAGATACAGGAAGTGACAAATATTTACATCCTGTTAGATCCACCTGTAGTTTGCAGACCACGTTTGGATAGTTGGCTGAAATAAACTTTATTATTATTATTATCAACCACACAAGATGTTTGTTAACAGATTAAACCTTCACTGCACAACATACAGCAACAATCTAGCATTAAATATTACAATTACACAGAAAATTTGGATTTTCTACAAAACGCTGTGTTTGTAGTCAAAATTAAGAGCCAATCAGCTCTTTGATCAGGCGACAACCAGGCGTTTCCCATCATGCCCTGGTTCTTGCAGTCGGTGGAGAGAAGCTGCGGCACCTGGCTCTAAAAACTGCGGCCGCCTCGATCTTGTGAGGTTATCGTTGCCCACGTGTGCATGACGTCAGAGCGAGTCGGGATCAAGTCGGACACAAATCTAACCGGCTGCATCGTGCGGCGATCGCCAGCGTCAGTTCTGCACAGGCCTGGCTCATCTCAAACCTATTAATTCCACCTGTGCTTTTCCTGCTATTACATGTCAAAATGTCTGCTGTGAAAAGGGTTCATCTTTACTATGTTGACCATCTTAGGTTAGCATGCTAACATTTGCTAATTAGTACAAAAAAGTACAGCTGAGGCTGATGGGAATGTCATTAGTTTTGCAAGTATTTAATCATAAACCAAAGTATTGTTCAAATTAAAATTTTGACCTGATGATGGGGCTGGATCATCAAAGTGATTGCAATTCACCCTGCGGGGAACATGAATGTCTGTACAAAATCTCATGGCAATCCATCCAAAAGTTATCGAGGTATTTCACTACCAGTGGTGTGTCCTCAACAAGAAATTATACCTCCAAGAGTAGGCTACATACTAGAGAAAACTAAACCAACACTCGTCAGACAGTTGGTTCAATCTAAGGTCCTGCCTCAGAACAGGCAGTTAGCCAGTCATAGTCAAGGATAATAATGGGGTGGCACCTGGGGTGGCCAATAAGACCCCAGGCCACTCCCTGGACACGCCCCTGTTCACTACAAATGTCACCCTCATGGTGGCACTAGAGGAAATGTCAGTAGATCACTAAAACTAAACTCATTCGGATTCATCTACTGGGCACCATGAATATGCCAAAATGTCAATCTCATGGTGGTGTTAGAGAAAAATGATCACCAAAGGCATTATGATGTATCCTCTTGGGACTATGAATGTTCAACAGACTGACATTAGAGCTGTGCCTCTTAGCGTGACTAAGAAGTTGGCAACAAACAAACAAAAAAAGAAATTGTGCAGCAGAAACGATTTCTCCTCCTCTTTCCTATCTTGTTAATCATCTTCCGACCCATTGTGGGGTCCCACCCGCAGGTTGGGAACCAAGCATCAAGGCTTTGTAGACACCAGTTTTCCTTCCTCACTGCCTCGGAGTGTAAGGATGATGTAATCCAGTGAGGATTGAACCCCACAGAGAGGTCTGGACACAGGAACAGTGAGGGCTTTGTTCTGACTCTGTTAAACCCTTTTTCAACAGACTGAGAGTCCAAAGATCTGCAGGGTGGAAGCGTCGCGGCCCTGCGGAGCTCATATGAGCTGTTTGTCATGCAAAACAAGCAGAGCAGAGACGGCCGTGATTGGTGGATCATCGACTCGCTGCTTTTTGTTGCCAGACACTGTTTGGTCTTCGTGAAGCTGATACTGTGCTGGAGGAGGCAGCAGGCTGGAGGCTGGAGGACAGTCTCCGCTGCGAGAAGCTGCTGAATGGATGCTGCAATGACATCACCTCCTGGGTCACATGATCAGGGTGGAGAACAGCTGGAACTACAGATGTGACAGTACATTTAGTCAAGTACACGGCTGGGTATCGTGTTCAATACAAGTACTGACTTCCATAGTGATACTTTTTCTCAATGCCTTACTTTGAGGACTAACTAAGTACATTTACTCAAGTACTGCACTTCCATTTTCACACACCTTCATACGTCTCCTCCACTACACTTCAGAGGTAAACACTGTACTTTTTACTCCACTACATTTATTTAACAGCTGTAGTTACATGTTACATACCAAACCTATGAGCTTGTAAAATATGATGCATCTAGTAAAACTAGATAAACTACCCAAAAGTATATAAAGTAGTAGAAATTAGCTCCACCTCAACCAGCTACAACATTAAGATGCTACTTAAACAGTAAAGATCAGTAAAAATATTCCAGTAATACAGTAATTATAATAAATTATTAAAAAACAATGTAACACTGACAGGGCCATTCTGCTGCCTGAGTAATTACATAAAGATACTGATAATACTTAAAGATCTTCACTCATAATATATTTTTAAATACTGGCCTGTGGCTACTTTTACTTACATGAACCATCTGAATACTTCTTCCATCACTGGAGAAATATAAATATGTTTTACAAAACCCCCCTTTTCCTTCAAGCAGAATGTTGTCTAACTACAAGCAGCTGTACAAGAACCTTGCCTGAATAAAAGAGATTAAAACTGGCAAAAGTCTGATTTGGATTCATCATTAAACCATCAGATCAAAGAATAAGTAAACAAAACTGACCAGTCATTTAATGCCAAAATTCAATAACTGACAGTCGATACTGTGCTATGGACTCATTTGGCTGGTAAGTACTGATGGTTGATACTCAGTCCTACTCAAGTACTGCACTTAAGCAGTATTTCTACTTCTAGTAAATCAGGTCGGCTGAGTGAATGATCTCCTTCACGTCTCTTCTTAAAACAGACTTTTATCGGAGAGCCTTTCCTGATTTTACTTGAGTTTTAATTTTCTTTGAACTGTCTTTCATTTCCCTTAAAAACGTCTTCTTTTCATATTCTCGCCTTTTGCTACACTGGTATGTGTTTTCTTTTAAAACCTGATGATTTTATGACCTAGTCTGTTTTATGTAGTTGTATTTGTAAAGAACTTTGTAACGTGGCTTTTGAAACGTTCTCTATAAATAAAGATTATTATTATTCTATTTTGGGAGATCTATTTTTCCTCCACTACTTCAAGAGGGAATATTCTACTATTCACTGTACACACTATATTTACCTGACAGCTGGAGTCACATTGCAGATGCAGATTTTACATTCATCATAAACTGATAAAACATCACTTCCCCCTCCTGCCCTGCTCCTCCCTCCTCAGCTCGGCCTGAACATCACTCTCACTGCTCAGCGCCGACCTTCACAGCGACAGCACACTCTGAGATACTGCTGACTCTGGACACGTTTACCTCCAACAGACTTACTCGACAGAGTAACACTGTCTGACTTTACCTGCTGAGGTCTGAGTATCACCATCAGGGAGAAATACACGCCTGCTCACATCCTGTAGTGCACTTTTGGTCTGGGGCTGTTTTTTACGCTTTGGGCTAGACCCCTTAGTTCTGGTTAAAGGAAACCATGTACAGTATACTTTGATATTGTGTCAAGAGTTAGGGGAAGGCCTCTACAGAGCCCCGACCTCAACCCCATCCAACTCTTCCGGGATGAACTGGAACCCCGACTGTGAGCCAGACCTGATCACCCAACATCAGTGTTGGACCTCACTGATGCTCTTGTGCAAAGGCGTCACTTTGTGTTGAAAAGTGGTGGGGACATAAGGGCTCAGATGAAAAAACATTTTTTCTTCTTCAACACGTGTGATTTTAGGCGATGTAATGCAGGGGTCAGTATGAGGTCAGAGTAGATAACTACGGCAGGTTGGGGAAAAAAAATTCACGTCAATGCATCAAAAGGGCAGCCTGACTACTACAGAGTCGACAAAAATACTTAGGTAACAGTCATCCATATGCATCACTGGACAATGAGCATTTCTTTCTTCTATATTTACTTTGCATTGTATTTTTTCTTATTGTGCAAATAAAGCTCTCAAAGCGTTCTCATTTGTTAGTTAACATTTCTTGGTGCAAGCTATTTTTCAGAACATTTTTAACAAATTATGCTTTTAAAAAGTGATGGGGACAAAATCGGCCATTTCAAAAGGTTTTGGGGACGAGTCCTCAGCGTCCCCAGTGTGAATGACAAGTATGCTCTTGTGTCTGAATGGGAGTAAATTAAAAGACTGAAACCAGATGAGTGGAGGCTGTCACAGCAGCAGACTGATGTTCAACAATCACACATGGATGTAAAGTTCGGGTGTCCACATACTTGTGTGTAAAACACTTTCCAGATGTCCCTGATTGTAAGTTGTTACTAAAACCTTTTATCAGCATTACTGTGGATCACATTTCTGACTTGGGCACATAAAAAGGGAAAAAAAAAAAATCCAACCTAACATACTCTTTCACTGTTTTATAGGGTTCGTACAGCTTTTTAAGAGTAAAATTCAAGCACTTTCAAGGTACCTAAACCAACAATTTCCAGACTCTGAGCCTTTATCATCACATCTAAATATATATACACAAATATTAAAAGATGTTTGGTTTACGATCCAGATTATGTTGAAAATCAAGCATCATCTTGGAATTCAAGCATATTCCTAATTTTGAAAACATAAGTTAAAATTAAGCATTTTACAAACTTTTAAGACTTTATAGGAATCCTGAATATCAGTCTGTTTTTCTGACATAAGGTGGTAATCCACCTCTTTTACTTTATCCACTTTCCCTCAGTTTGCCTCATCTACTGGGAACGATTATATCGATTGATTGGCCACAAAAAATGTCATTCCAGCTTTTCAATACGGTAAAATCTAAATATTATAATTAAATAAGCCGAACAAATAATTTGAGTATGTGTAACAACATTGTTGCAATCCCTAAATTCTACATACATAATTGTAAATATTTAAAGGTTTCATCAATGTTTTATGGAAAGTATACTTTAAATTGTTATAAATTTATTTTATTTAACTGGTTTATTTTAGAGGACAGAAACAATAATATTACAACAAAGCAGACCCACAAACAGAATTTACATTCCAATAGCTGTATTTTGTAACATTGTTGGAAGTATTACAGTATACTGTGGACGCTCCATATAATGATCTTTCTGAATCCAAATGATTGACTTCACACAGACGAACTTATTCCAGAACAACAGACAGGAAACACTTGTGGAAACGGTTGAGTTGTGGAGTCGATCAGCTCGGCACAGTCACAAAAACACACAGTGCATCTAAACCGAAGCTTGTTATCCAGCAGGTTGAAATATATCAGACACGAAACGTGAGAACATTTCAGTTCACAAAGCATTCAGGAGAGAGCGGCTACCAAAGCTCAGCAGGGAGATCTTTATTGGATTACTGAACAGCCTATCAGACGATTCATCCTCAGTGATTAAAAAATGGATTTCAGAGCAGGTTTTAAAGGGTCAGTTCACCCAAATTACAAAAAAATATTTTGTCACCTCTAGTGGTATCTAGCCATGGAGATTGGTTTCATTTGTCCAGGTTTTTCAGACATCTGTTTCTGACTCTTTTCTAGACTGTGTCCACATACGGTCATTACAAAATAACAGCTGTATAATGATTTTTTCTTTCTGAGCATCAAAAACACCCCAAAATGACTCTTTCCATGATTAGACTTTGAGTCTTAAAGAGGTGTATCAGTAAATTATTTTATCCCTTTCATGTGTGCGGAGAGCCAACAGGAAGTGGCCCAGAGGAAGTCTCGAACACACGACCAGAGAAGGACTGTAGTGATCTGGCTATGTGGGCCTGCATAAGCCTGAAAAACCTTTTCAGCGTATGCGCCCAATGAGCAACATTCACAGGAATCAATGGGTCGCCAACCTTGAAACACATACGTTTTTCTCAATGCATCCATGACTTAACACACCCTGAAAGTCTTGTAGTTGCTGACCTCCCGTGGTTTAACTTCTCATCTTGCTGCATTGATGTACAGGTGTACTCCAGTACACTGTGACATCACTGTTGGGGGCATGGTTACAGGTGCAACAGAGCACACTAAGTGACAACCTTCAACCAGAGAGGGTAGTAAAACACTAGCCAAGTTTTTATCCAAATGTAGTGCAAATTTTAACCACATTTCCAGAAAATCTGGGGGAAAAAATCAGATTTATGAGAGTTTCCATCCACTACTGTTATATTAGTAGTTGGTTCATTAGCAACAAGATGACGTGATTAAAAGAGCTCCAGTCAAAGCTCAAACGATGGAAAACATGATGGAAATATGACATTTAAGTTGGTGGATGGAAACGTACTTGGTGATTTTCAGCCTGGTGTTAAGTTACTCTGTAAGTATAGAGTACAGCAGCTCCAAAGAAAACCGTTCATAGTGAGGTCGGAATTATCCAGTGATGTGGACGCTGGTTCTTAAAAGTTGTTTTGAGCTCCACAATTACACAGAAATGTCAGACGTTTTTTTGTGTGATTTGAGCGAATTGACCCTTTAAGCAAAAAGCACCTGCTGCGCACGCACACACACACACACACACACACACACACACACACACACAGAGAGACAGGATGACAGGTCAGTTTCACAAACTCACAGTTGTGTTTTTTACCTCTACAGTACATCGCAATGTAACATGAAATCCCACTGATTAAACACAGAAGTGCACATCAGCGTACTCATCTACCTGAAATGCTTCTCAAGCATGTGTGCACCCCCCCCACCCCCCCCCTCACACACACATACACACCTGCTACATAACTGCTTGCCACAATAAAAGCACATTTAATGTAAAATGCCCCTCCTGTTTGTTCAGTGATAAAATGAGATTAGCTTTCAGATTTTCCCACATCATGAGGTGATTTTACAAAAAATATACAATAGCTATGGTACAATTAAATATCTGATGTGGGTATCAAAAATACCAGACTTTTTTCCAAGATGCAATTTCAAAATAAATATTATTTTCTCTCTCTATCAATTCCTACTGATTATATTAAATCTTCGATGAGGCTTAAGGACTTTGGCAGTAAGCAGTGCACACAGTTTGACCTGGAGATTAAACACTTATTATATTTTACTGGCAGTAATGAAGATTCAGCTGCTGTCATTCAGCTTTTGTTTTTTTAAAATCACAGATGCAGGTACTAAACACGTACAGCGCCACAGAAGTTCAGCACAAGACGCTGGCGTGTGACGAAGAGCAGAAGAGCCACAGATTGTATTTTCTGTCTTGCACTGCGAGTCATTTCCTGGGTTTCTCAGCAATGGGTCTATAAGTCTCTGTGTCCCGTAACAAACAGTAAAGTTTGGGTTTATATACTGATGATAAAGCACGGCTGCCTCAATGCCAGGACATGTGCCCTGATACCTGTCACCTGATCGTGATGGATGTTATGAAAGCGAAGACTAAAACTTCACTACTGCAGCTGTCCAAGAGTAAGGGCTGAAAGGAAGAAAGACGCCAGACAGACTTTACACAATTTAAAGCTCCATTAATCAATATCTTTAAGGTCACAATAAATCAATTCAACACATAAAATGTCTTTTGGCCTCTTTAAGCTCATTGTTTTAGTTTTACAGCACATTTTCTGTACGGTTTAGACTCAACGCTCTGATAACCCCTGATAAATCCCCTGTACACTACCTGCTCAGCACAAAATGGCAGACAGACCATGTTAGCGACGAGCTAGTGAACATCGTGGAGCATCTAGCTGCTAAAGAGCCAGATATTTTTCTCAGGAGTTGGTGGAGAGCAAACCAGAGCTTAAAGAAGAGAGAATATTGGACTTGAATTCATCATGTGGACACAAACTCCAATGATGTTCCGTGTCTGCTGGATGTGTAACTAGCCAACTTTTTGCTAACACTTCATAAGGTGACAACATGTCAGGGCGTTGCTGCCCCCTAGAGGCCAAAACATTGATTAATGCAGCTTTAAGGAAAGGGACTGTGCAACAGCATATAAGCGACAGTAACAGAGACATGTTACATTTAAACTTGACAATGAAGCTTCACCTTACAACAAGTGGCTTCCTACATCTTTACAGATGGATGAAGCGAACCAGTGGACTGTCAGAGGAGGCTCAGTGGTGTCACTGGCGTGTGCTTTTAAAAAGGCAATGAACAGCATGTGTGGCATTGTCATATAATTCTCCAACACAGAGCCTAGTGTGAGGATCAGCTGCCCATTCGTTACTACTCAACGCACAGTCATCAAGCTGGAGGAGCTGGGAGGCCTGGCTGGCTGTAGCTCAGTACAACGCCTCACTGCTCATGATTGACAACAACGATGATGCTTGTAAAGTTACAGGTGTAACCGCAGTAGTTTCTGACAGATCTGTAGTTCTGGGGGTCTCCGCGGCCTACGGCTCTGCTGTCTGAGGGGCCCCGACCTCTAGTGGCGTTTCAGGACGGGGGAGGCTTTCTGGACTGTCCATCCACAACTCCATCGACTCCTGAGTGTCAAAGAACTCGTCAGGTCCCTCAGGAGACTGGGGCGTCTGGGAGCTGGAGCCCGCCTCACTGCTGCTCTCTCTGAGCTCCAACAGCACAGGCAGAGAGCCTGGGAGGCAGTAACCCTCCATCCGACCCAGAGTGAGCTCAGCTAACGCAGAGCAGGGCGGTCTCAGGCCAGGATCTGAAATTGCACAGCTGGAGGCCTCCATGGCTGCAGAATCCACCTCTGGCCCGTCCTGGGTGCATTCAGGATCATCAGCCTGGTGACCAGTAACAGCGCAGTGCTCAGCATCATCCACTGGTGAGTTATTTGGAGTCAGAGGGACTTCAGAGGGGTTTGAAACAGCAGGGTAAGTGGGGTCAAGGACATGTGACCCGACAGCGGCTGCTGGCTGAGAGGAAATGTTTTGCGAGGAGTGAGTTTCCTCGCTGCTCTGAGGGGTGAGGGAGATCTTATCACCGAAGCTGAAGCGTGGGGAAGTGTCAGCCGTGGTGGGAGAGGACGGTCCAGCACTGGATACTGTGCTGGATGGACCACTGCTGTCTGCAGGAACAGAAAATAAACCCACAGCACCAGTATGAGAGGGAATAAGAACAGACAGAACTACATTGTTAGGATTCATTTAACTGAACAATTTAGGTTTCATTTGCAAGAAAAGACCAAAGTGTTGTGCGTTGGTTCATTGGGTTCTGCGGTGCAATGAGTCTGAAAAGATGACAGACAGCACTAACAGAGACTAAGAGGCTGTAATGGACAACTTGTATTCCATAAATAATCCACAGACGTCTGAAACTGAGACAGCCACGGGAGGCCGACCTAGAAATGTCATGAAAATCTTGTTGGGAATAAGGAGACGCTGCGATACTCACACCAAGGAGGTCTGTCAGAGCGAGATCTGAGAGAGATGGAGGAAGAGACTCTCTGAGGGATGTACGAGTCCACTGACGGCTGGTTGTGTGTGTCAAACATGGCTGACAGAGCTGCGGGGATAAAACAAGCACCGCGGGTCAAGTTAAGTGACAATGATTATGATGATACTGTAAATAACAACATGAATGTGTGTGTCTAACCTCTGGTAGTCCTCGTGTGTGGATCCCCTGCGCTTTCGCACACACCAGCGAGGAACTCGTTGACCTGTTTTAGCGACAGCGAGTTGTGCAGCGTTTCCAGAGGGTAGATGGAGGGCACCATGGAGCAGCCTTCAAAGCCTGCGGCAGAGGAGAGACACGGCGCCCGCAGGCACATCAGCCCTCAGTTAGACCGGGAAGTCAGAAGAGGAGCAGGCAGAACCACTTCAGCTGACGCCCGACACCACCGCCCCTATGCCACCCTCCTCAACACGGTGCTCTGAATTCTTGCTACTGTTTCTGAACGGGCCCTAACCCACTGTGAACTCCGACCAGCCTCTACGGTTCATTTCCACACAAGCAAGTTGCAAAAACCATGCTGGACGCCAAGACAACATGACACCATATCAAACAGTAACAAGTCTACAGGTCTCAAAACGTCTCGCTGCGTTTGCAAAAGCAAGCAGATCTCAAGAACATAACCTCTGCCTCTCTGGTCAGTCCCAACACACAGAGGCTGCAGCTCTAACAGCAGCCCACGGCGGTCTAAGCTGTCCAGACTGCAGCTTGGGTCCAACAAAGTCATCGAAGGCAGTTCATCCCCTGTTAGTTCACAACCAAGCCGCCGTTCACAATCACAAAGCGTCAAACCACAGCTTGCCTCGATCGTCTAAAACCTCAGAGGAGGACGTTTCTACTGTGCCTGCGCACGCCAGATGGACAGCAAACAAGCAGGAATCACATGCTGGTTAAGGTCAGGTAGGAGGGCAACTGGCATTCAGAGATGAATGTAATGTGGATTAATAACACCAGTTTCTGCATCTTTATGAAACATGGAGGTTCAGGCTAGTGATGATAGATTATCTGCTTAGAGCTGCAAGTGTAAAGAAATATTTAATCTTGAGCCGAGACAGCTTGATGCCGCTTTGTCAGCAACAATCTGTTTCCTGTGTCACCTAAACATGTAAATATTCATATATAATGTTGTCAAGAATCCGCTGCCAATATGACGCTCTGTGCAATATGTTGATGTGTATACAGTTTGTGGAGGAATGTGCTGACAATGTACATGTTTCTATTTCACTTCTGCTGTATCCGGGGGGGGGGGGGGTGTACCCGAGAGTTTCGGTACCGATACCAATAGTTTGAGGAATGTAAACATGTTGTTCTATAAAACTCTTCCTTCATGTGAAGAAATGCACCAACCACTTCTCAGTGCATCAGTGTTTAATATTGTCTAAAGACAAGCAGCAGGATTTAGTCTAAAATTAGCAAAGTTTCCGGATTTAGATCAGGAAAAATCTGATCAAAGAATAAACAAACGAGACTAAGAATATGAGCAAGCATTCGTTGATGACTTTTGACACCTGATACTCTCTGCTACAGACACATTTCAGTCTGCACTCAGAAATATGGAGGTCTGATGTCCAGCCCTCCCTGTGCCAGATGTTGGCTTTGGGATCACTGCAGTGGGTGTTGGTGAAGGTGAATCCTCCCATTTTCTTTGTAGCTTTTATTACTGCTTGTTTGTCGATTGTCTGTTGCTGCTGTGATAATTGCATTTCCTGCCAAGATAAATAAAGTGTCATTTTTTCCATCTAAGTGGCCTCAATCTTAAACCAACTGGAGAAACAGTAAAAATGGAAATGATGTGTGTTGCTGTCTTAATGTGAGCATAATTACAACACTAATGCCAGTTTGTCTTGCTTCTAGTAAACAATGCACAAGTCATTGTTACTGAGCTTGGTTTGGAGAGTGTACATGATCTTTTTGACAGTGAATGAGAAGAGAAAAGAAAGTGGGACAGACCAGAACACAAAGTCTGAAATTAGAACCTGCAAAGTATCTAATGTTGGACTCCTCTGCCATCACACCAGCTGCCTGAAATCTTTTTAAACAGACATTTGACTGCATACAGTCTTTGGTATTTTGTTGTTTTCAGACTTTAGATCTATGTTTCACAATGTCCTGTTGTTTAGTTGAATTCTGTAGAAGTAATGTGACGGGTTTCTCTAAAAGAAAATTGATATTTTTGAATTTAAAATGATGCCAGAGGCTGCCAGCTTTTTTTTTAAGAAACATTTTAGTTTTGATTAGAGCTGAAACAATTACTTGATCAGTTATTTTTAAGCAAAAGTACCAAACATTTACTGGTTCCAACTGCTCAAATGGGAAGATTTACAGGTTCTCTTAGTCCTCTATGATAGTTCACGCAATATGTTTGAGTTTTGGACCGTTGGTCGGACAAAACAGGACATCTGAAGACGTCAACTTGGGCTCTAAGAAATTGTGATGGCGATTTTCCCCTATTTTCTTACATTTTATAAATAAACAGCAAAAATAATTGGCAGATTGTTCGATAATGAAAATAGTTGTTAGCCCTACTTTTCTCTTGTTCGGTTAAATTCCAAAAAATGTGGCTTCATTTATATTTCATAAGGTTTAAGAATCTCTGATGCTTCAAAAAATAAAAAATAAAAATAACAGAATTACAAACTCTGAGGGTTTACAGATTGGAGAAAAGGAGGGGAAAAAGCTACGGACACCACTGCAGAGGGGAAGGAAAGTAGTCGCAAAAATGGCCCAAAAATCTCAAACAGCTCACACCACTCCAGCTTGCAATCTGCATAACCACAGAAACAGGCAAGCATGCAGAAACATCAAGAGGCAAAGCATGAGAGTCAACCACAGAACAAGCACAGTCCCAACTAAACCGTGAGCAGTGGTTGAACGGGGCGTGAGGCTGGGGGTATGAAGGGCGGGGCCAGGGGCTGACCGTAGAGGTACTCTAGGGGGTCTTGGCCGGAGATGAGCCAGTTTCGGAAGAGGCGGAGGTGGTAGGAGCACTGGTGGAGGTGGTGGGCCAGCGCCCCGTCCAGAGAGAGATGGCGGCCCAGGCTGAGGTCGGTGGAGAAACGCCTCAACAACTGGGCCACATGGCGCTCCTCCAAGGGCTCTGAGGAAGAAGAGGGAGAGCGAGGAAGGACAGAGCAGTGGAGTAGGAGGGGGAGCAGTATAAAAGACATGAAACGATAGGATATGAGCGAGGAGGAAGGAAGAGAGAGAAGGACTGAAGTACGATACAGATGAGAGGGGAAGTAAGAGTTTGGAGAGAAAGGGAGGGATACAGAGAGAGGAAATAGAGTTCTGCAGGAATGAGTCCTAAACCCTGAAATGAGTTAGCATGTTAGCTCTTCCTGTTCCCTCGTCTGGAAGTCAGTGGGTTTCTTGAATGGGTTTTTAGTTGATGCCTGAAATAAGGTCTGTGGTTAACACAAGCTGAAGAGATTTTCACGTTTTGTTCTGCGACATAAAATACGTCAGTAAATACCCCACTCGAGAGTTTTGAAGCTTTAACGTGTCTTAAAAAGGTCAAGTGGAGTGTCTAAATGAGACTACAGAGGTTGTCGGGGACATTAAACGTCATCACGCCGAACACAGAAACTCATCTACTCACTCGTCCTCCTTTACAGCCTCGTTGGGTTTATACTGCAAACTGTTCTAACTCAAACTTTCCCAAAGGCTTTTGTAGAAGAGGTCAGCGCTGGAAGCTCAGTGGTGGAGACGCTGAAGTCATGTGACCGTGGTGTAGCTGGTTTATAGCCTAACGTTAGCTTTTTACTTCTGGAGATTGCATTTACGCTTCAAAGATCATAAAAGTGGTGTTCATGTGTGAAGATGATCTTGCTGAACAAAACATGTAAGTATCATAAGCTGTAGTTTGCCACAGAGCTTATTTTCTGCAATAATTCAAAATCCAAAGGAAAAATCCCATTGGCTTTTTGTCGAGGGAACCAGGGCGATGCTAACTTCCAGGTTGGACTACAGAAATACTTCATCCCTGCAGAGCTCTATTGGAGGGAGGAGAAGTGTAGTGTGTGCATATGAAGGTAAAAGAGGCAGCCAACAGCTCATCCTGGCCGCCAAACAGCCAAAGAACAGAAGAAGCAGCAAATCATCTCAAGCAACTTTTCTAAAAATCATCCAGCACTTCAGCAAGGCTCAGAACAAGACACTGAAAATAAAAACATCATGTTGCTCCTCTGCAGAATCTCAATTTTATTTTAAAAAGCTGTATACTATAATAAATAACACAGATCCAATTAATGAGAATCCACGAAGGAGCAAGTGTGACACAAGACATTTACACGAAGCAGTAACAGTGTCACAGCCAACTCTCCAAAGAAACACTGCCGAAGCTGTTAAATGTGCAGACAAACCTCGTGTCCACATTAACAAACAATTTGGACAACTGATGTCGTCTTATTTAACCGTTTACGCAAAGCTGCAGCTGGACGTTCGGTGCCAACACAAAACTGCATCACCGGGGGCCGTCGTACCTGTCGCAGTGCACCAGAGAAGTGGA
Organism: Macquaria ambigua; assembly: GCA_008360985.2. Taxonomy (NCBI): domain Eukaryota; kingdom Metazoa; phylum Chordata; class Actinopteri; order Centrarchiformes; family Percichthyidae; genus Macquaria; species Macquaria ambigua. Next base: position 370,692 of record VMKM01000094.1, on the reverse strand, counting down.
GCCACTGCTGTGGTGGATGTGTCATCTTGTGTTCCTGTGGTGAATAATATAAGTAAGAGAAAAACATACTAATATAGTGTGTGGAAGTTGTACTCAGTGTATTTGCATGGTATCATCTTAACAGAAAGTGGTCATTTTGTGGGGTCATTTGAATTTTAGTGAAATCCAATGTGTCCACGCGTTACTGCTTGGGATGATACTGCAGGTCGACTCTCGCAGAAACTTACCACCGAATGTGGATGAACATTTTCGCCAGTCAGACCAGTTAAACGACCAAAAAGACAGAAAACTCTTCATATATCTATATAAAGCAATCCAACTTGGCTATTCAGTGCAGAAGCAGAGATTTACAAAGATTTACAAAATTCCTACTGACCAAAACTTGCCTATTTAATCCTCTTAAACCATCTTTTTTTCCCAGACACAGTGGAGGGACAGGGAAAATAGCTGCTTCACAACGTTAATATCTATGCCTCCCTTCTGTCTCACCGTCCATACCAAAGAAGTGATCCAAAAATCAATAAAAATGGCAAAGTGGAGACATTCAGTTGTAGCCACACATATTGTCATTGCACTTCTTCATTAATATTAATCATTAATATTTGCCCCTTTTTCAAGTCTTGAACACACTGAACAACCACATCTGTGCACTGAAAACATTGAAAAGCATGTGTGTGTGCTTATGAATGAGAACAAAACTGATGTTTCTGTCAGAACGGACACAGGAGATGGGATGAACAACGCTTTTAACCCTTCCTCTGTTCTGTCAATAAGAGCTGATCCTGGCTCAGTCAGCTGTGATTGAACCGTATTCATCCTTTAATCCAAATAATACAAGCAGCCTAGTTAAAATGACAGGTTAGCATTACTGAGGGGGAGGCATGAAGTGGAGGTCAGAGGAAGGGTTAAACATTCGTGTGCTGTTGGTGGCGTTTTAACAATGAGCTCAACTCACATCCTCTACAATGATGGCAACAGGTGTGTATTTTATGTAATTACTCTGTACACATGCACACAAGCACGCACGCACACACACACACACACACACACGCACACACATCTATCCACTGGGAACAAAAAAAACAACAACTGAATTATTGGGAAATGGTGATCAATTTACAAATTGTATGCAGGATGTTAAACAGGGTTCCCACCCTTGGCTCGGTACAGAACTCCATCGTAAGGCTCTTTGCTTTGTTATGCTGCTTTTGAAACATGAAAACAGTGAGGGAGGGATGAAGCTTTAAAGGTTTAAAAAAGGAAAGATGAACCTGGTTGCTATTACGAAAAAGAGACCGGCAGGGTTCACTCGTTATTTAGGAGTATCAGTTTTCTGAAATAAACGAGAACTCCACTGATTTTAACTGATTTTTGTTAGCTGGTTTACTAGTCTCAGGGAATACTACTCAGCCTGTGAAAACAGTTGTATAAAGTCTTCTGTGGCTCAGGAGGACCAGAGTTATCTCGGCTAAGAGATCAATTTTTAACAGAAACAGAAACCTGAGTTACAAATAAGGGCATTTGGTTTGGAAGACCTTTACCTTTCAGGGAGGATCTAACGAAAGACACTACTGGTGTTTTTGGAGCTTGACCCAAGCTAGGGACTAAAAGTCAGGATATATCAGCCTCTGAACCTTCTTTGTCTCTTGCAAGTCCCCAAACTTTATGGAAGTTAATGAATCAGGGCTGATATTGTAAAAATTTTTTGACATTGACCTTCAGAAATGATTTTTCAACTGGCCCTGTAACACAACAGCTAGCTGATATCTGTTATGACTTTAAAGAGAAAAACACCGGCAGTAAAGCAGAAGACGCAAAGCAAAACGCGTTGGTCTCACAATAAAGTTGATCTTTATTCTACAAGTGTCGCTCGAGTTTTGACCTCTCAAGACTACTTCCTCTCTCCAGGCACCTTGGAAGTATGTAAAGTGCCAAAAGTCCCAACTGTGCTTGATATTTTGTGTAAACATGACAAGGAGACAAAGCCTAGATAAAAGACCCAACTCTCTTCCAGCAGGGTCAGAACAGGGATTTATTTAGGCTGTGTCCAAAATCAGTCCCTGCTCTATATTCACTAACTGCCATTTTATTTGAGTGGCTGAATTCTGAGTGTGTACATTTGTCCACTATATGGCGTCCTCAAAAATTCGACAATGGAATGAAAAAAGTAGCGTCCATGGCGTGTACACTACATTCTGCTAGCAATCCCACAATGCAATGCTCCGCCTTTTAAAGATGAGAAAATGGCTGTTGTGCGACTCTACACCTGGCAGTGATGACGCACAAATGATGATGATTAGTAAGTGTGTGGAATCTCAATTTACTGCTCACTACTGAGTAAACTATTTAGTGTCTATTATACAGGGAGTAGTGAACGAGTGAATGAGGAAGTGGTTTCGGACACAGCCTCAGAGTTCATACCATGTAAACATTTCACAGTATGACTAACTTTGTATTTGTATGGCTTGTGATACAGGAGGAGAAGGGCTCACTATCACAGCAGTAATGAAGCACTGCTGGGAGACAATAAACTAAAATGAAGTCAGACTCAGGCTGGATTTACAATGGATATATTATCATTTGCATTCATTAAAGATTCAAGTTTAGTAAATGTACGTTGTGTTTTTTTTGGTTAATTATCCATCTTATCTGCAAAACATTTTTAACAGTGAGCACTTGTATGACAACATGATGCGGATAATAAATTAAAATATTATGAAGAGCACAGTCTAGATGTGCTCTATATGAAGAGTGCCCTGAGATAACTTCTGTTATGATTTGGCGCTCTATAAATAAAATTGAATTGTAAACTGTACACGCCCAAAAAAATGGACCTAGCTGGGAATTTGTCTCATCCCTTAGAGAAACCAGGTTTCTCGTATACATTAAGTTTAAGAAATCAAAACAGTGCAGAAAGCCGACAGTCACCCGGTTACTTAAGTACGTGTAAACGCACTTATTGATCCAGTATCATCCTGCCAGGAAAAAGGGAAGTAGACCAGCGCTGAGTCTCTGATTTAAGCTGGAGTGGAAATTTGGAAAGACACTAAATTATATTACTAAAATGTATCACAATGGGACAAATAGAATCCAATGGCAACGGTAAATGTAGGTTTTGCAGTGAATGTCTGTGAAATCGGATGATTCAGTTTATCAGAATGCTCTTCAGTTAATCATCCACCGGTTAGAAGTGAAGTCTAAGAAGTGAACAGACAGCGTGTAAAAGACTGTAAATTGGAAATGATTCCCATTTATTCCTGCTGATACACCGTGTTTTTTTTTTTTTACATGTATAATCAGTGTGAAGATGTCTGCTATATTTTCTGCTACACGACTATGAGGCCTTTGTAAAAACTTGCTGACATTCCCTGTCTCCTAATTTCTTTATATTTTACAAATTCAATGACCAGTGGGAACCCTGGTTAGAAAGAGAATGTCAGGTAAGTGTTAGAAAAGTAAAAGTCCAAAGCATATGGGTAAACAAAACAAATTTAACAATTAGAAAAAAAAAAAATACGGAAACCTGGAATGCTGGAGGGCCATGTGAAAAAAAAAAAACCCAAGGTCAAAAAACAAAAGTTTGAAGACATGCAAGACAAAGGGAGGTGAAGTGGAAAAATACTTGAAAGAAGCAGACGTACCATTAGTCGGATACTTTGCAAACGACACAGAAAATCGTTTTACTGCCGGCATAGACAACAACTCTGAGGAAATAAAAAAAAAAAAATTCACTAGTGTTACTTTGAGCCACAGTAACTTGTATATCATGTTTTATCATTTCCCTGTTCTTTTCTAATGTGGACTCAATGGTGGAAAGATCAACCAACACCTAGTTTATGAAGAAGCCCTAACTGAAGTTACTGTTAAAACAGAGATATCTGATGTTTGAAGATGGCTGTGGGGCAACACATGGATGGAGGCATCTTCTGATAGCAAAGTGAGATGAAATGTTTGAACTTAGGATGTGAAGAGTACACACCAAGAAATATAAAACTTCGAAAAACAAGCCCAATATTCAGGTCGAATTTGTACTTTCCTCTTCCTGCTAACCATGACAAGATAAACAACAATCCCAGTAAATACTTAAATGCTGTTCAGCCCGTTCTCTGTCATGTACGGAGACACAGAGACAACAATGAAAAATATCAACTGGTGAACCTGACCAGAATTGAAAGATGCTTCAGTGTGGAAAAGATGTTAAAAATGACACCAACACTACACTCACGGAGGAGCTTGCTCTGCAATTTGTGCGTACTCGACTGCATCGAGACTAGAATGCTCCCTTTGATTCTTGAAAATGAGGTGGAACAAGATGGATGACAAAGACCGACAGCAAGGCTACATGTGAGACAACCAGGAGGATGGCAGCTGAGAAGAGACTGTATGTCCGTATAATACCACAGTGACACCTACTGGACGACATGACAACAGACATCAATGTCAGCTACACAATCAGGGCCGAGCATGGTGGCCATGTTTTGATGGATTTAATATTGACCGTTTATAATTTCTTTTCACATATAATATTATTCAAAAAGTTGTTTGAATAATACAGGAAGTCAGTGCAGCCATGGAACATGCAAAAAAAACAAAAAACAAAAACAAACATGGGAAGGTCATGATTTTTGAGAATGAGGGGCAGTTAACGGACACGAACTGATGAACAGTTGCTTCATACATGCAGTAGTTCTAAAGACAATACTGTATGCTGTTCAGAATGAAAAAAAGCTTTCACTAACAGTGAGTGTGATCTCCACTGCACAGTTAATATTGCAGTTGGCAAAAAGGGCATAATCATAGACAAATGTTTATGTAACTCAGCTAGAAATTAACCTGACTCCATAAACTAAGTGTAAGTTTATTATACTGTAGTATACTTAAATAAATCTGGGTAGTGAATTTGATGGTGTCGTTCTTACAGGTGCTATTCTCGGTAAAGCTTGTGGCGTTCCCACATTTCCTGTTGTGTTCTTCACACATTACACATGGTCTAAAATCTGTTTGGAAGTGTTAATTGGGCCTGAGGCAGCATGTATACAAACTGCTGAAAAGAAATACACCAATTTTGCTCAAAGTGGTGTGGAGGAAAAAAAAAAAGATGGAAAAATCCAGTGGTTTTGGTGGCTAGAATGAAAATGGAGTCTAAAAATCCAGAAATTACTAAATACATGTATAGGGACATACATGATATTTATTCCTTCTTGATTCTCACTTTTCTCAGAGCACATATTCTTCCAGTCCAAATTAGTTCTACTGCTGCTATTTTGCACTTTCTCCAACTACTGTAATCAATACTTTTCCCATCCTAAACCTAACCCCTAAACAGTACACATTTCTGCTTAATGTGTGCCCAGTTTTCCCCGCAGGGCATCCACTCTGAATGTCAAACTTACAATATTTTACATTTCAGGGCTAAGAGGAGGAAATGTGTGAGCCACTGATCTGCTGTTGCCCTGTGCAGGTTTGTGAAGGAGCGCAGTCTCAAACACGTACCGTCTTTGTAGGACAGACTGCCAGTGGAGAATTTTTTGCGATGTGCGCGTGCGTAGTCCTGCAGGTTAGGGGCGCTAGAGGACCCACCTAGGACAGTGGTGCTGAAGAGCCCGGCGCACTGAGAGCCTGCGAGGGGGGGGCGGGGGGTGGGGGGTTAGTCACCACTACATATCATGCTGTTACTCAAACAAGTATCCAGAGAGAGAGACAGAGAAAGAGAACAGGAGAGAGAAAAACAGAGAAAAAAAGACAGACAGGCAGACACAAGGAACCAGAGGAGACCATGCGTCTTGTACCAACATGTCTCTCCATCTCTACACTCCTCACAAGAGGCTGCAGAAAGTTTTTAAAGTTTAGCCATTATGTCAGGATATGGGGCTACAAATGAAAAATCCACCCTGAAATCCTTTCACAGTTTTTCTTACCAGTTTGTGACACATTCAATGCATTAAGTGCGATTTGAGAGAGCGCAAAAAGAGTAGCACAGAAAGAGAAAATAGTTTGAGGCAAAAGCAGCAAAATGAGATTGGTCTTGGTGACTTTTCTCTGAAAGATGTCTTCCTGTATGACTGTTGAACAACAGCGCAACACGGCAGCTCCAAAGAGAAGTGGCTGTTCTTTAATTCTGAGGGACTGAGACCAGAACGTGAGGTTTATCTCTGATGTTTTGGACAGCTGAGACTGCATCAATGTATATGTGCTTGATATACACATCCCATGACACTGTGATAAGAAAAACTAACCACCAAACAACAAAAATGAAACAGAAATGCAACTTGGGTGGATTTTTCTTTAACAGCCACTACATTCAGGATTACGTTGAAGGGGGAAAGGCTCTGAGGCTCACTGCGATGGAAACAGGAGTTTATAATAATCCGTATGGAGCTGCATAAAGGTTAACAGTCTAACTCTTGAGTATCTGAACATGTCACTGTACAAATATTTGATGATTTTCATCACATTTAGTTCACATGGAAAACAATCTCACAATTGACTAACCTCAAAACAACTGTACATTGAGACCATTTTAAAACCACTGGACTCATCTTCCAGACAAAGATTTACAGTGTTGGAATCAACTCAGACTCTCCATGCAAAATACATTTTATCCCAGCAGGACGATAATCTCTGTCCTGGAAACTGGACCATCGAGTCTTAAAAGCAGGTGCTGCCTTTAAATTCTGAATTACGGTTATAAAAGTGGAATATTGTCAGATGTAGAACGATTTTTGAGGACTGATTTTGATCCCAAAACAGGCATAAAATGTTGCCACCATTTTATCAATAGTCAGTATCATATCTGGAGCCTAATTTTCTTCAAAAACAAGCAAATGCATAAACAAACACATTTTTATTTCCATCTGGAGAAATGATGTAAAGACCAGCTGCCTGCTTCATTTCCATTACTGATAATGTCCTCCCAGACCAAGAGTCATCTAATGAAACCTGTCCCGCCCGTCCCTCCCACTCTGCACTCTGAGCCATTTCACACTGTCAACTATACACATGGTTGCCATGGAAACGGGGCATTATGACACCTACCTAATCCACTTTGTTTCATCTCAGGGGACTGACGTGAGCAGAGCGAGAAGAGGCGATAACTGCCTACTTTGGAGGATGACGTCTCTGACAGAACCTGGTGGAAGAAAAAAAACACACACGCACACACACGACCCTCAGACAGCGGTAACAGGGTAGCTCCAGTGTATTTGATATCATGCACCAGTCTCCACTGCTGGCTGCTAGTTTGCAAAAGAGCTAGAGTGAAATACGACCTTGGACAAGAGGAGAGGCCAAAACCACAGAAGAGAAGCTCTAGGTCTATTAAACACACTAATTATATAAGTAAATCTCTGTGGGGGCAAAAGGCTAAACAGACTAGTGATTTGATGTTTGATAGTGTTTTCATGGAGTCCTCAATGAAAGAAACTGATTTAGGAAACAGGATTCTGGTGTAATGTAATCTACAACTAGGTGGAGGAGTCTGCATCACCTCCATGGATCCAGTCTTATGATTGCGTATGAGTGGGGACCTCCTCTGAATGGTGATTGACTCCGACAGCGGCACGGCTCGGTCGGTCTCATCTCGCGAGAGGTCCTCCAGGCTGCCGGGGTCGGGCTGTTTCTGCCCGTTCTGAACGAGCAGAGAAAGAAGAGAGAATACGCATGCTGCTATCTGCGGAACAAAAAACACAGCGAAGATGCTCTGATGGGATTCTACCTGGCGGGCTACCTCTGCAGAAGCGGGCCTGAAGCCAAAGCCGGTTGGAGCGTTCTCCTCCTCCTCGACGCCTTTGACTCCAGGGCTGAAGTGAAGCTCTACGTGGAAGCGTTCCTCTGAGGAGAGGTCCTTCAGGGGGAACAACAGACATGTTAGAGATATTGTTTTGAAATGTTTTGAGTTGAATAATACATTTTCTGATATCTTACTTTGAAGAATATAAAAATGTTCTCTCAATTGTTTGATTTTTCTTAAAACACATGCAGCCATATAAGAACTCTGCCTGAATAAAATTAACTTTAAATTGGCAAAATTATGATTTAAAATCAGAAACTGTAAAATCAGTACGTAAGGACACAAATCTTAGCGTGTATGCTCCGAGCTGCTGGAACAGTCTGCCTGAGGATCTGAGAGCAGCTGGAAGTGTTGAACTCTTTAAACCCTCAGCCTGGCTTTTGATTAACAATGGTTTATAGACATTATTTACTTTATTTTATTTATGTTGTAAAATCGTATTCTATTTTATACTGTTATTTTATTATTATTAATATTATTATTATTATATATTTTGCTTCCCTTTTATTGATTTTATTTGTCTTTGTTATGTTTTGTCTTTTTAATCTATTTTATCTAGTTTTTAGTTATTATTATTACAGCTTTTAAATCTATTTATAACATTTTCGTTTTTATTTTCTCATTTCTCTTTTTTTGTTGTTGTTGTTGTTGTTGTTACGGTCTACACTTGTTCCGTCTTATTATCTTATCATCTGTGAAGCACTTGTATGAAAGGTGTATGACGGCATATCACTGCCAAAATCTGCGCGTGCAAATGAGATCCTTGCGCGCGCAACTAAAACAGCCACGCACGCATATTATTTTTGCGAGCGCTTTCACAGCACTCGCGCGCAGAATAATTCTGCTTGCGCGAGCAATATTGTAGCCTGCGAGGAGAAAACAATGCTTTGAGCGCACACAGCTCTTCTCGCTCGCGCGAGAAGAAGTATTGTGCGCGCGAGTGCTGTGAAAGCGCTCGCAAAAATAATATGCGTGCGTGGCTGTTTGAGTTGCGCGCGCAAGGATCTCATTTGCAGGCGTGGATTTTGGCAGTGATATGCCGCCATAAAGGTGCTATACAAATGAAGTTTGACTGATTGAGCAAGCATTGGATGGCAACTTCTGGTACTTTTAGTTTTCAAGAATTGGTAATATGGACACATTTTAGTCGGTATTTTAGTCAGCGTATTGGAGTTCAATACTAATAACAGGCAAATATTTGTAGCAGGTACTTCAAAATCTCCAATAATCTCTGCAGAGGGATCTTGTTGACCAAGAATGAAGGGTATATCATGTACTGTTCTTAAGTACATAAGTTTATACTAAAAAACATATACAAATGTTTACACACACAGACAGATGGACAGACAGACAGGTGTTACCAGGATGATACACTGTCATGGAGGCCATGTGCCCAGGGGCCTGTACTACGAAGCGGGATTTGCGGTTAGCGAGATAACTTCAGGTTCAACTCTGGGTTTTCAGTACTACGACGGTGGTTCACTTCTTACCAGGGTAAATCGCCATGGTAACTTATGCTGCATGGCTAACTTGCTCCGGAGCAGGTTATGTTCGAGATAACGGATCAACGCGTACAAAAGCACCGCCTACTGACCAATCAGTTCTCTTGGAAAATGGCATCACCAATAGAAAAGAAGTGGAGCTCGGTACGTAAATCGTGAGGGGAACTCTTTTTATATGAGAAATAGTTTCTCGTCGTATATCTGTGTCATCCTACAACAGAGACTGACTGAAGCACTAAAGCGTTGTACTTATAAGAGAAGAATGTAAGCCTATTTACCGCGAAATTGTTTTTATATTTATTTTTTTATTTGCTCCCAAGTCCGTTTGACACCGCCGGGGTTGCAGCTGAAAGAATCAGGCTAAAATTGTCAAACACTCCATAAGAACATCTAAGCAACACATTAACTTAATGTAATACTGCTGACTGGGCAGTGATATTATAAGCCTGTTAATTTACGCTTCACACAGTCAGGGGTTTTTTGCCAGCTGTCCTTCCTGCATTCAGCAGCTGCAGCTGTGTTGCTTTTAGCCTGGATGATGTTTAACTTCTTCGTATTTCTCTAATATTACAGTTTGCTCTTCGTTTGTAAAGTATGCCGCTCTGCTGCCAGCACACCTGTCATGTTTGTGATTGGTCATAATGCTGCAAACACCGCCTTTTTCATGTGAACGCGCTCATGGCTAGATTGGGGAAAACCTCGGTTTGACTTATCGAGTTGATAACCAGTGTTGTGTGACCGCTTAGCGGGATCGCGGTTGTTAGGCTCAGTGAAGCCAGATAACGAAAAGATATCCTGGGTATGTTGAACTTGCTTCGTAGTACAGGCCTCAGGTGGCTGTATATAACAAATATAAATAAACAAACCAACAAAAACACTACCTTATTGTTGTCCTCATACAACATGATGACAATCTGAGTCATGTAGTTGAGTTCAGAGACAGCACTGAGGTAATCCATGGCACGCTTCCACTGCTGGTCCTTCTCCTCCTGTTACACACACACACACACACACACACACACACACACACACACACACACACACACCCACACACACACACACACACACAGAAAACCTCCATTTCAGCTTTTAACCCCATCTGAGACACATTCAGAGTTCTGCAGGACTGATGTTTGATTGCTTACATCGAGCAAGCCTCCATAGCGGAAAATGCTAAGCAGGGAGTGGACGTGACTCTCACTGGTGAAATATAAACGTGTCCTGACATGGCGCCCGGGAGACATCACACCCCGAGAGTACCTGTGAACAAGACACAGCTGCACTAGATGCTCCAAAGCAGTCGGTCCAAACACTTTGCATCATGTCTTTCCATCTAAACAGCCTTGTATTGAATTAAATTTACTCACAGAGGGTGCAGTTTGTTGACAGACTCGTCCTCGTGGGTCCTCTGCAGGTCAAGCTGGATCTTTCTGACCAGTGGGAGGCAGTAGGCGTATGCTATGTCCAGTTTCTCCACTTTATTTATGCCATATTCCTGCACAAACACAGAAAAATGTGCTAAAATACCACACAACCGCTGAAGTACTAATAGCTCTAACAACCACTGGGTGTTAATTGCTTGTTTCACAGTATATTAAAACACTTCATTGGTCTCAAAGAAGCCTTAATCACAAGGTGATGCAAGACAAAATGTCAAAGATATAGAACATTAATTAGCAACAAAACAAGAACAAGAACAGTTCAAATGTATCAACACAAAATGTCCAGGCTGTTAACTGTAAATTATTATAATATATTTACCAATATAATATAATAATATTACTTTTATTTTCTTGCATTCAGCCTGGTTATTATGTTTCCATGTGTGTTTTAGATGTAAAGGACTGTAACAAACTAGCTTCGATAGAATTTTTTTTTTTTAAATCCAGTATTTTTAAATCCAGCAACTGTGCTTTTCTCCTGGTTCTCTAAGCTCCTCTTGAATTCTCATCAAAAAAATGGAACTATCCTTAAACACAAAAAGAACACGAAAATGTTTCTTTGCAGCAGCCCAGATCATCATCAGAACATCCCTGTCCTCACCTGCGGGATGACGACGTCAGCCAAAGCTCGAGACAGTCTGAACAGCTCCAGCGTGTCCTCCAGGCCCAGAGTAGCGTTGTGGATGACATCGTACTTCACGCAGTCATAAATGTCAGGTATTTTACTGATGTCGTAGCGGCCGTTCTTCATGCGGAAGTCCCTCTCAAGTTTGGACCAGCGCTGCAGCATCAGCTCCAGTGTCTCACTGTGGTACAGCTGCAGGTCTGGTGAGAAGATTATTTTAAGATTTGATTTTGAAATTAGTTCCAGTAAAAGAGTATCAAGATATTGATTCAGCAAAGACTGTGCTGTTGAGTTTTTCGATTTGAGGGCCATAAATGAAATTCCATTAATCTATTGGAGACAAAACACACCTGTGCACATCCAACCAAAATACCCACGTACCGGCTGTATGCCACTAGTGGTAAGTGTCATGACTACAATTAGTCACTATACGCTGTAACGTCCAACATGCAGGTGCTCTCATTGGTGGTTCTTGATGTTATTTTTGTAACGGCTTGTTCCATACAAACAAAAACTCAAACTCAACAAAAACTGTACTTTATGAAGTACATTCATAAGTAAAACAGGCCTTTACAAACAAAATTAATCAAAAAGGAGCAAAGCTCAAATAAAAGGTTCTTATCCTTACACTCCTTTCTTCACATTTGTTTCTTTTATATTCTACTAGCTTTTTGTTGCAGTTGAGAACTATTGCTCGATGGTGTTTTCCAGCTTCTGCCTGCACCTGATTCTATTAAATCGGCTGAGACGGCGCAAAGGTGGCATTGCTTTCCTAAAAAACAAAACAAAACGGGCTCTAACAGTAAGTGAGAAAATGTGTTTTTTTTTTTTATTTCCGACCTTCTTTTTAGACATTTTTTCAGACATTTCAGACAAAGGATTCAGACATCCTTTATTGGATAGTAGATAGATAGACAGCTTGAAGAGAGACAGGAAAGGCGAGAGAGAGAGAGAGGGGGGATGACCTGCAGCAAAGGGCCGGGGCTGGAATCGAACCCGGGCTACTACAGTAAGGACTCAGCCTTAGTATATGGTATGCTGTATGCGCTCTACAGGTGAGCTACCCAGGCGCCCCTCATCTGACACATGAAAAGCTTACAACCTTGAGATCAGTCTAAGGCTGACAGAGGAGTTTGCTCACCAGCTGACTTGGGGTCCTCCATCCTTTTGCGGATCTGGGAGGTGAGGCTCTGAATGAGGGCGTAGACCTCGTCGCATGTGGCTACTGGGTTCTGGACTATCTTCATTGAATTCACCAAAGAGGCACTGCAGGTCGGGGCCAGCTGTCACACACACACACACACACACACTTTCATTAAAAATCCAATTACACAGAACAAATGAACACTGACTACTTTCACATTACAAAGACCTCAAAAGCCCAAAGCTGCTAAACTGCACAAATCTGGGTGACTTTATCATTTGATTTAACAGCAAAATGGAGAAATATAATTAATCTGCAAACAGTTAGCTCAAGAAATACAATCCTTTCTGCTTTCATTACGACAGGTTAGTAATCCGCTGAATGATCAAAGGAAATGTGGTCACAGACAATTAGGTACCCAGGTTAAAAGGTGACCCCGTCTCTACATATCATCCTCTCAGTCTTACAATTACTGTGGGAAACATTTGTCAAAAAAACTTACTTTAATTCGTAGGTTAAATAGAGAAGTGAGAACTCATGACTATTTAAAGCTAGTTTGGGAGGAGCAGCTGTAGTGGTAAGATTTTGAACATGCATACAAACATGTGCGCTTCGAAGTGTAACCACAAAACAGTACTTGAGCCTGTGAGCAGCTCAACATATGCAGTTAAGGTATGAGTGACTCAATGGCACATTCACAGTAGGCAGAATCTCTCCAGCCAGCTGGGGATTTAAACCAAATATATCAATCAAAAGCAAGTTTTTAATCATCTATCAGGCTCCTGTGTTCTGGTTCAATACTGGTTATTCCAAGAATTAGTAGCATAAACAGCCGTCTTGTTTCTTGGTGTCTGTTCTCAAAAAAGAAAATCTCAATCCATTTGGTTGTTGACAGTGTCACATCATTGCACTTTCATATTTGCATGAGCCAAGGCTAAAAACATCTGATAATATTAAACATGGTTGACAAAACGAGAAAAAGACTGACTTAAGACGGCTGGAACTGAGTTTTATGACCAGCTTACACCAAACGATGAGATGACAGGAGCGCGCCACAACTCAAGCAAAACTCTCATGATTTTATTCCGACATTGTAAATGTGTCTGCGACAGCGAAATCGCTTGAAACGTCGTTTGATGCAAGGCCGGAATGAATTACAGTTAATCTGTAAATTATTGTACTTGTACTGTAGATAATCTAAAATGCTGCAGCCAGAAAAACCAGCAGCATAAAAGGTCATTAAACATGACAGACCTCACATGCTTCCTGTGTAAAAACCACTAGCTGCACAGAAACAAGTCTACCAGTTTACAACAAGCCCCCAGGAAGAGCGCCAGGCTTTGAAGCCAATTTGACATAGTGGCCAAACTGTGTAATTACAACTTCCGGGTCCGTCACGTGATGCACACCGGCCCCAAGAGACTTTTTCCCATAGACTTACATTGTGAAAGAGACGTCTGTAAATCAGTGGATAATTTTTTTTGAGGTACAACAACTAGCCAGTATGAACACTTAAACAGCCCTTATTTAAATCATTATGTCCTAAAAGTTGTAAAATGCATGAATAGCCGAATCCAGAGTTATAGAGTCACTGTGGTTCAGATGAGTGAGCCTGAGACCGAGCGGTTGGGAGGCGGGGCTAAAGGAAACGCTAGTGCGCTCGCTCTATGGGCCAAGAATGTGGAAGCTATGTGGAAGATCTGGGTAATTTTATACCCGGGAAGTCGAACTTTTTTGGCTTCATGCGCCACTGAGCAGCTTTCATAGGAATGAACGGGGCCCCGCCTTCGACGCTGTATCCAGTTCTCTTTATACATCCATAGTTTACAACAGTGTTTTCCAATGTTGTTTTCTTTCTGCCCTCCTCAGGCCCTCACACGACAGACACGTGTAGCTGAGAGTTAGCGCACAGTTAGCTATAATCACCCTATCAAAGTCTTCATCGGTGAAGTCCCTGTCCTTCTGCAGAATCTCATGGAGTCGGGCCTTGACGCGGTGCTGGCAGCTGCTCAGCGAGTCGCTGTCGTTGTCCAGCAGCCCGTTCATGTTGGCGCTCTTCACCATCTGCACCAGGATGGGTGTCAGCTCGCCCTCCAGAGCCAGCAAACCCTGCTCACATGGACACGCAGACAAAACCAAGTGGTAATCTGTGAGTTGTTTTGGCAACATCTTTGATGCAAAGTGATAATTAGATAATTTGTCAACAGTGTGGCCCAATACTCTGATATCTCACCAATGACAACTAGCATGAGCTGTTTTACTGGGACCAAGGACACAAAATACCACAACACTTTGTGACATGACTGATCTTGTTGACAGTGTCATTTCTACACTTTATAAATGCACTGTAACAGATTTTACCAAATAATATGGTAACAGTTTACTTTCACAGTTATTACATATCAACAGCTGACAGTACTGGACATCACTCAGCAGTCCTTTCTCGTTGCTTTCTTTTTATCTGAGAATCTCTTGCCTTTTCTGTTAATGTCATTTGAGACTCTGCAGGTGGCGCTCTTTTCTTTCTATTCAACTACACGGTATTTTCTATTAATTCCAGACTCACACAGCTGTTGACATTTCTGTAAAGCTCTGAAACGTTCCATCCTTTTTGTTTGTATCAACGGTGATTCAGAGCAACAGAAAATACATCTCTATCCTGGATAGCTCTACAGAGCTCTTAGAATACTGCAAACCTTTGCGAAGGCTGCGGCCGTCATCTGCACCCGGCCTTCATCAGACGCATATATCTTTAGGTCATGTCTGTAGGTGCTGTGTAGCCGCAGTAACCCGCAGCCTGGAAATCCAGCATAGTCTCCTACAGAAACACAGCGCCAACAACAACATTAGTGAATACACAGACACTGACCTTTCTGGTTTAAAAGTCCCTGTATAAACTATCACAGTTTGGTATCAACTGACTGACTTCTCTTCTTTGATAAACCAAGAGCTCGCTGCCACTCTGTGACCCATCTGCAACTGGGCTAAAATATCCTGCGATTGTGTGCCTTTCTTTAATGAAGAGTGTCACTTTCCTTTCCTTTATCTCATATTCCCTTTGCTTTTCTTCCTCTTTTTTTTTTTTTTTTTTTGCAGCAAGGGTTTGATTTTATCACTGCAGTATTTTATTTCCTTTTGTTAAGAGTCACTTCTTTAATCTATAATATGTGCACACCTACAGTGCTGGAAAGTACCGCACTGTGTTAACCAAACTGTAAGTAAGTAATGAGAACAGCAGCAATAAAGAAGAGAGCAAGAGACAGACATTGGTATTTAAAATAAAAACTTATTTTAGGATGACAAGTAACAGAAATTACTTTTATTGCATAACTAAAAACATCAAGTATAATGATTGATGCTTTGGCTGTAAGTAATAATAAACCATTAATACAATATTTGTTTATGTGGATTTTCCTCTGTGTATTTTTGACCCACTTTTCATGTCCCTCTTCCCGGCTCTTGTTCTGACCTCATGTGGATCAGTGGCTACTCAGTGTGGTGGCACAATAAGCTATTTAAAATCTCTCAAATATAAGGCCACAGCCTCTTACTGTGGTAATAACAGCAGTGAAGATGGTGGTTTGCATATGCAGCTGTTTCCATGCTTAAGACTGTTCTGAAAATATTTGTTGCTGATGCTATAACTTCATTGTGTTAATACCTCCTTAACCAACACTGACTACAGATATCTGATGTCTTATTACCAGCTGGGTACTCATCCACTGTGTCTGTTGACAAACTTAATACTCATATGATCCTGGAAAGGCAGGTGGCAGTGAAGGGTTGATACTACATGCCATTGTTTCAGTAGGAAAACACTGCTGTGTCTCACCTTGCCCTCCGGGGTACATACAGCGGAAGGCCCTTCCCAGCTCCTCAGCCTGTACTCTGCCAGCAGGAGTCAGCTCTCCTCCCCACTTCAGCACCAGCAGCAGAGACGGGCCTTCCTTACGCGTGTCTGAAAACCAAATCCAGAGCACCGCAGGTAACCGTCACTTTAGTGTTTTGGCCAGCTTGAGCTTGGCAACATACTATTTTGAGCAGGAGGTGAAAACATTGTCTTAATATCTTCATACCTTCTTCCTCACTCGAGGTTTTGGGCTGCCCATGGGGCAGGTAAGTTAGTTGCACTTTTCTGTTGATCCCCGAGAAGTGGCCGTACCTTTATTAGCAAGAAAATAAAACAAATCAGAAATCATTAAAAGCTTAAGCTATTTATGGATAAATATGGTTGTATGCCAACTTCTACCTTTGATAACAAAATGAGGGCTTGCCACTAATGATAATGATGACTACTAACAATGTGGTGTTGACTAGTGTAGAAACAGGAGCAGGATATGCAGTTTCAGGCCAGTAATCTCTTATCAAAATGCAATGATCTGTCATATTCAGCTGTGAAGATAAATGTTTTCGACTAGTGTTTAAGAATGCAAGACAAGTTGTCTGCACAAAATTCCTTTGACACATGTTGTGCTATTACAATGTCTGGGCATGTAAAAGGTTTGAGAAAGACAATAGACTTTGTTTCTCTGTGTAGACGCTGTTTACAGGACATACGCTGCAGCTGTAACAGCCACAGCAGCTCAAATACTCTTGGAGTTGTGTATGGCAGATGGTGACCTTTTAAAAACACATTTGTCATGAGCACGGGAGGAAGCCAAAGACAAACTTAGGAAACACTGTCCAAACCACTTTTAGGATATTCAACATGCTTTGGAGTTATTGCCAAGTTTTAAGGTTTGCAAAACAACCAGTATGGATTCAAAATCTGTAATTCCTTTTTGCAGTCTATCAAGGTTTAACACAATTTGCTGAAACGACCTAGAAATGAATGAAATGAATATGAGATCAGGGACTAGTGGCTAATGTAGTGACCCAGTTTACTTGTCACTCACATTTCCAGAACAGTCTTCAGCTGCTCCAGTTTGGACTTCTTCTCCTCTATCTCGCAGTCATTGTGCTGTCCTAGTTCTGCTAACAACTGCCGTGTGATGTCCAGCACCTCCTGTTCGGGTTCAGAGTAACAGGCTGTCAGAGATCATACAGCGCTGCACACAAAGTTATTCACACACAGGATGGGAGATATCTGAGTTAGGTATAACAAAGTAAAACCTACTTAACCATGCCTTTGCTTGACTTATAGTTACCTGCAGTTGTTTTGGCTTCTTTAGCTTTAATTTCCCCGTTTTGTATCCTCCATATTTTTCAAATAGATCAAAGAACCTGGATGAAACCAAGACAAACGTCAAATAATCGAAAGTCTTTAATCGGCCTTTTTGCGGTAAAAAGGAAGGCAATAACAGAGATGACCTACATGGGGTTGCGAACTTCCATCTTCATCTTCTGTTTGGGCGTTCTGTCTCCATGTCGGATGACAGCGATGACACAGCGTAGTTCCATCCTGAAGTGTGCAAGAGGAAGTCAACATCAACAGTAACATCCCATAAATGGACTCTTCTTTTATCACACAGCACTGTTATTTCACTGGTGCTGATAACAACAATCTTGCAACTGTATACAACATTTACAAAGAGTTTATGCAGTATAAACTAATGTAAGAGGACAATCTTGGTCTTAATAAATTAGAAAAAGACAAATAACGTGTGCATTTTG
Organism: Macquaria ambigua; assembly: GCA_008360985.2. Taxonomy (NCBI): domain Eukaryota; kingdom Metazoa; phylum Chordata; class Actinopteri; order Centrarchiformes; family Percichthyidae; genus Macquaria; species Macquaria ambigua. The sequence goes on along the minus strand of VMKM01000094.1, from coordinate 352,577 downwards.
CAAGAACAATACACTAAGAGCTACCAGACTAACCTCATTACAATACTCATTGTGTTGGGTTTAAAGTGTCCTTCCTAATAGTTTAGTTAAATAAAACAGCTGTAAGAGGCTGTTTTAAAGGTAGTTCAACTTGTGAACTGCATGTGACTGTGTTTGACTGTGAGACCTTGAAAAAAATGGCATTTCACCAAAAAAACATTTAGACACAATAAAGCAATTGAAAATAACTATAACTATATTTATATCTGCAGTGCTGATAAACATTAGGTAACTAAGTCCCCTTAATTACAATGATTATCCTCATTTAAGTGGTTTACAGTTCATAGTATTGTCTCAGTTTACTAGACTGTGACTGTCCAGGTTTATTTATTCAAAGTACACTGAACAAAAATAATAATCTGGTTTTAATAATGCTACAGGATGACTCACATGGTCCCTGAAGTAGTGGGAACGATGGGGATGTCCTCTGCCTCAGTAGGGATGGACCAAGGAATCTGAAACTGAGGAGCCAGCTCACGCATCACAATGTTCCTGAAGAGCCATGAAGAGACACAAATTCAATCAACAGATCTGAACGGGAAATTAACCAAAGCAAGCTCAGAAGAAAATGGTCAAGTGGACGAGGAAAGACAAAAAATAAACATGGTACCCGAGGATCTTGGCACAGTCGTCATAGTACTTCATTGAGTTCTTCACGAAACTGAAACCGTTGACATCACACACATAGGAGTGTCCGTTGGCTCGGAGAAGATCGAAGCCGCACACAGTTTGCTGCAGTGAGAGGAGAGGAGGACACATTTCTTTCACTGATGTCAAGATGCAACAGTATCAGAGATGCAACTCCACAACAAAGGAACAAGTGAACTGGGACAAAGCAGACTTTATCTTTACTTACCTTGAATGCTAGGCAGACCTTACGGGCCACCAGTTTCTCCATGGCTGAGAGCATGACGGGGTAGCGGACCTCCTTCCCCTCGCTGTCTCTCTCCACCTTCCCGTCCAGAGCAGGGGACTTCCGAGCCTCGGCATGAGCATAGTCCGGCCCCACAGTGTACACCTGAAGTCACACAAAACACCCACAACCGCCAATCATTCTCAATCTAAACGTTGATGCTATAGGCTGCACTTAGTAAAATTATTATGGTCCCATTGATCAAATATTACCATAATAATAATTAAGTCACTCAGTGGTATCCTTTCATAATAATCAATACTCCATCCATACTCTACCTTAACATCGGTGCCGTCTGTTGGCATGAACTCTTCATAGATGTAAGAGCCCGTCTTCCTCACACTGCTCTCTGGTGAGTACACACTGCTCCGGCTTCCAATCTACACAAATCAGAATCAAGTTTATTGCCAAGTTGGTTTTCACATACAAGGAATTATGTATATGCATATGTAAAATCACACAGCGAGTAAAAAATGTGATCCTGAAAACGCTGCTGTCTGGCAAAAGCTTTTTTTTTTATGAATTGAAACTGTGTATAGTTTCTATAACATCACAATCCGAGTTAAAGGCTGCAGCTCCATGTTTGACAACAGCGTGTCTGATTTATGATAATGCTCTTTGTCTGGCAGAGCAACAGACTGTTACTGGTTAGTGTTTGGGATATTGTCATTTATTATTGTGTGATCGCGGTGATTATTGACAGAGCTTCGTCACATGGAAATGGGCGGTGACACTGAAAATCATGCCCACCGGAGGGGAAACAATCAGCACCACAATACGCAAGCAAGGGCTGAAACGCTAACAAAATGCCTGCAGCTAGCTAACAACATCAGATTTCAGCATGTCAGAGGATTATTTTAGCACCCTGTGTCTACCAGAGAGGACAAACTCAATACTGTGGGTCTGTCTCAGTGTCTCTTCTCAAGCTAAGTTACTGTAGTTAGCTAAGGCACTCAAACATAATACTGCAGAGCTTTCTGATTTAGCCACATTCCACTACACAAGTTGCATACTGTCAAAATGCTTTAGCTTAGCTTACAGCAGTATAGTTAGCCTAAAACTGACATCTGGATATTTGACTGAGCAGTGACACGTAGACAGTAAGAGAGAGTGTCAGGATCCCACAGAGTTCCCGTTCTTCCTGCTGATGCCTCACGTCTGGATCCACTTGTGTCTTCTTAAAGGTTCAGTTTTTGGGCTTTTAGACATGTTTCTGTTGTTTGCTAGCAGACCGAAGTGACAAGGAGGCTCCTTCACGCAATACAAAGTCAATGGAGAGAGATGAATTGTTTTCCCTTCCAAAGTGGGCGGGACTTAAATGCGCTCTGTCTCTATAGTTGCTATAAGCGCATTGCGGCAGCGCATCAGACAAAGCAAACCAGGCCCGACCTCAGCCTCTCAGCAACTTTTAGTTCGTTTCCTGAAGTCGCTACAATGGTTGTTGAAAGTGATCATTATGGCAACAGTAAACTGGTGTCACCACGACAGTTTGAGGATGATTCAGGACATAAGTTTGGAAATTTTTGTAACTAGTTGCCAGTTTCATCCCATCTTGCTGCCGATCTTTCAACTGAAGTAGTGTTGGATGTATAGACTGAAAGCAAGGACCTTTCTGAAGAGTCGCTGGCTGCCACCCCCAGCAGAGGTGGGGTAGTAGATGTAGACGTTATGGTCCTCAGCGCAGACAGGCTTCTCCACAAAAGGCTTCTGGAATATCTCTCCGTTCACCTCCACGTGGTCTTCTCCTTCCACCAGGTTACACTCTGAGACACACACACAGCAAGTATTTGTTTGCCAGGAAGCTCCTTTTCATTACCCCTTATAATATACACAGATGACACTTGCCCCCCCAGAGTGTTTACTCTTGAGCCCTGTGAAGCAGCTCTGAACTCTGTGACGTTCATTGGTTGTTACAAAAACAGTCATTACTGTCGAGGAAGGGCAGAGACATAAAACATCTGACCGCTCATCAGTCCAGGGACGTCGCTACGTCACTGTGTAAAAACAGGATTTGAATGGCAGAGCCATCATAACACAGCGCTTAAGTATGGTACACTTGCGACTGCTTCACATTTGATACTATATTTATCCACAAGCTGAAATAAAACCAATGCAGGCTTGAATTAATGGCCTCAGGATGCTGCAGGGGCAGGGGGCTTCAGGGCTGTTTGCCTGAGAGCTTTTTCCAGAATTAAAAACAGAATTAAATCATAAGTAGACTGAATGTAATCAGCTTCTATTGTGTTTCCCCATGTTAACTGTGGTAAAGTTAAAAAAAAAAAAAAAAAGATATATGAATAAATAACTTCGAATCGAATATTACTAATGAGCTGGCAGACTGACCATCTGGTTTATCTGGGTCACGGTTCAGCACAGCATAGCGTGGTAGATCAATCCCTTCCTCCTGCAGGATGCGATACACCTCTCTCCTGTTAAATAAAATAACCGATAAATACATACACAAACTTTGGTTGTGTTATTCTCAAGCCTCACTTTGCTTTGCATGCATAATTTCAACCAATACTGGAAAGATATAGATAGGGTAGGGCTGGGCGATAAAACAATCTCGATAGGGGATTGTGATAAAATTTATTTCCATAACTCGATATGAAAAGATCTAACAGCCTCACACAGCAGAAATAAGTGCAACAGCAGCAGATCAGTCTGCAGTTTTTGGCTCGCACATCAAAGTACACACCTATTTCCCACTACAAAGCATTGTTTGAGCGACCGGTGAAGACAGTGGATGTGAAAGTGGATGTCCTCTGGAAAAGAGGAAAAATATTAGTGGAACCGAGGGGTGAAAGTGAACTCACGTTTTCCTCCAAAGCTGAGGAAATAGTTGACAAAAACGTCTAACTCGACATCAATTATATGGAAGTGGTCTGGATAACTCAAAAGCGACGAAGCGCAAATTAAGACGGTCTGCAAAATACGCTGTCAGTCGGTGCCGACCAAGACGGGAAACACAACAAATCTTCTCCATCACCTGAAGAGGTTCCATCCCAGCGCAGGCAAGCTAACTTTGTATTGTTTTGTTAAGGCAGATAAAGCAGGTTTGCAGTCAAATGTTTATTCAATATATTCTTTTATCACAAAATAGATTCTGAACAGAGCCATGTTCGCACAGTTAAATGTTTACATTATGTTATTCTATTTTTTTATGTTAATAAACTATATTCTAAAGTTTAACTAATGGATCTTCTGGTTTCTTCAGGCTTCAGTCATTATCAGGAAACTCTTCACACTGGCCGCATTATCAAATTATATATCGTGATAAATATCAATATTGATCAATATGGATAAAATTATAGTGATCATATTTTTTGCCATATCGCCCAGCCCTAAGTTAGGGTACGTCGGAGTACCTGTCCTGTATGTAGTACTGCATGTTCAGGTCATTGATGAGCAGAGGGTTTCTCAGTTTGGCATAGCTCACTGCCTTGTCCAGTGGGAATCCTGGTTTACATGCAGAGAAATGATTGGATGAATAAAGCTCGTACATAATATGATACTAACAACAAGTTCAGAGTTATAGCTACTGAGACATTGTTAGTGAAAACACAAACACTTGAGATACTGTAGACCCACATATGCAGACAGAATGACTCTGCTGGACTAAATATAATGCTGATTGACACGAACTGTGTTAGTGTGTTATATCACACATGCCATTTACACAGAATTTGTAATATGAGCATTGTTTGCTTTTGTATGATGCTGTTTTTTAATCTGACAGATATCACCTCTGTAGGACACACATTAACCATAATTCATATCTAACAAATGAAAAACCACAAGAATCACTATGTGTTTAAGTTCAGGTTCAGTGTATGTGTGTTGTACCCTTTGAGTGGAAGGAGATGAGACAGTCACAGAGAGGCCATTTGTCCACAGGCTCGTTGAGGATGACGTCTTCTGGGAAGATGACCACAGTGATGTACTCAAACCTGCACAGCCTCTCCAGGATCTGGGTCATTGGCTTAGATTTGGACTTCTTCATCATGCAGCAGATCCCCACCACGATCTGTCGCTCTGGGGGCTGAGAAAGGGAGAGGAGAGCAACATTTCAGTGACTTGTCTGAGGAAGCAGGAAAAGCTTTGTCCCATAAATCTCCCATGAACCTTATACTGAAGAACTGACTACAATATAAATGGCTACATATATTAACAATTAACAACAAGTTATCACAAAGTAGCTTCTAGTAATCTAAATAAGTCTGTTTCCACTGCTGGGCTTTTGACTATTTTTAAAATCCTGACACTTTCGCGCTGTGAGGAAAAGCTGTGCTCTGTATGTCTGTCTGTCCTCCGACTGTGTTGTCAGTGAGAGGTAACTAAGAAAGCCATGTTTCCAAAATAAGGTTGGGTGTAGGTGAGAAGTCTGACCTCTGACCTGCTGCATGTATACATAGATCTCCAAGAACCAGGTTACCTCAGTGCATGTAAATGCACTGAATGTCTAAATGCAAAATTGATGACTCCTAGCGGTAGTGAGATGATCTGGTCCTGGTCAAAAGCAAAACAGGCATTAACCATAACTGTTGAGCTCTTTTGAGAAATTCTTCTCAAGTTTTTCATTGACACTTTCACCCAAAAAGTGAGGAACTCCACAATGGCTGGCGAGTGTGCACAATGTTTACTGAAAGCTCTGTAATGGTGACTCATCTGCTGTGTCATTATTCACTGATAATCTGATGATTTTGATATGATATTCTACCAAATTTCTTCCAGCTTGCACCGACAGCTAAGTGGAGGAACAGATTATGGTAAAGAGGTTATGCAGTTTGACATCAGTCCCCCACCGAGTCTGTGTCTTCGTCGTCCTCATATAGCTCCATGTCTGTCCTCATGCTGTCCTCCAGGACCTCGCTCTCATCGTCCTCGCAGCCCACGAAGAATCTGGGAGCGCCACGCCGGCTCTCGCCCGGGCTGTTGGGCTCTGACATCACAGTCCCCCGCGGCAGCCCTCAGCGTCCCACCGCGCCATCGTACACCAACACACCGCCAGAGCCGGCCGCCGATGGGAGGGCGCGAGGCCTGGGTAGAGGGACGGGTCCACTCTGCCTGGGCTGGACAGCAGAGCTGGTAGATGAAGGTGTGCGAGGCAGAGGAGCAGAATGAGAGTGAAGGAGCAGCGCTGGTTATGTGAGAAATTATGGATCTGGTCAGTCCTTTGCAATGACGTCGTTACTCAAGTTTCTCATTCTTCATTCAGCAAATTCACATCTCATATGACTGGCTTTGGCTTCCCAGGAGTCTTCAGCAGCTTGGAGGCTGCAGCTCCAATTATCTGATGACAGTCCTTCCCCCCATTTGTATGCAAAACGGACAGTCCTACAAGAGAAACAAAATAGTTAACATTATTAGCACTGCCCCTAATCAAAGTTACAGTGTCACTGCACTCCACAATAGCCATATCATAAAACATAATGTACTCTCCTCATCCATCTTTGTTTACAGGTGGGACTTTGGAAAGGAAATGATGTGTTCACATGTTGCTGCATTTTACCAAACTGGTCGACAAGGGCAAAACACAGTATCTTTGAAAAAGTCTTTCAAGCATGTAACGTTAAAATCCTTGAAGCCTTTTCTGTGAATAGAAACACCTCCATAAAATATGATGTTTTGCAAACACTATTAATCATCTTACACTGCTTCTATTTTGGATAATGTTAGTCAGACTCAGGCTGCAACTTGTAGGTTCAGACGCATGGTGAATTACTGTCAACACTGTGATTTTCTTCTGATTTAATTTGAATTTTGTGGCTTCCTGTATATGTTTGTGTGTGAAAATAATTGAGCACTGAAACAAATTAATACAAATCTATTTGAATCCATTTGCACCAAATACTTGATCAAAAAGGGGTTGAGAAATTAATCCTGACAGAATTTAAATCAATAAGGAGAATCACTAATTGAATCTAAATCAATAAAAATGTTTCAGGGCTCATTTCAGGACCTTTTTAGCTTAGCATTCTCTTAATCCATTTTATTTTAATCTACCTTCCTCTACTCTGCTACACTGGTCTTTCTGTTCTACCATGTCTCTTACTTCCTATATTATCGCTTCCTTACTTTACCGTTTATTATCATTGTATTGTTGTATTTTAATTGTACTGCTGTTTTCCACGAAAGGCGCTGTTTAATTAATTTTGACTGACTGATCTTTGTTCAAGGGTGTCTGATGGTTTCTTTCCAACACAGTCTCATTATGCCAAGCTGTGCAGGTAAGTCTTTGCACAGTAAAAAAAAAGAACACCGTATCTGGCACTGCAGATCCCAGCCTATATACCATGACTTTAAACAGAAATGGCTGCGTGCTTGAGCAATAATTACCTCCAGCACTTACTTTACTGTTACACATTTAACCCTGACGCTGCAGTCTGGTGCTGCAAAACAGCAGCTCTGATCTGCATTTCCATCACCACTAAACATTAGCCAGTCATGGAGACAGGACAAACCACAACTACTCATCACTCTCTGGCACGCTATAAGACACCCATCTGAACAACAAACCGCTTCACCATCAGGCACAGTCACTCAAGGGTCAAGACTGACTGTTTTGCAGTGGGAAATACTGTTATTAGCATCAGCAGCCTTGAAGGGGTCTGAATGAGATAATAAACAAAACACATAACTGTCCAAAGCCTTGGGGATCTCAAACTGAGGGAACACAAATAAGAGTGCAAAAAGGCCAAGTTTCCTCTACAGAATTTGCTTGTTTAGGTGAAGGTCAACATGACCTAACAGACGCAGTGCTCTGCTAATCTTCCTGGGATTCACAAATAACAGTAAAGCATGTATGCAACATTTTGAGCAAAAATGAGGAGTCCATGAATTGATAAGTCAGTCAAAAGGAAATTAACTGGCAAATGTTATGATAATCGATCACTCACTGAAGGCATTTTTTAGGCACAAAATGCAAGAAATGTTGTGGGTTTTTTGTCTTTTGTGATAGTAAACTGGGTTATGGACTGTAGGCCACACAAAACAAGCTATTTAAATATGTCAAAGTGGGAACTTTGGGAAATTGTGCGCACTTTTGACTATTTTGGGATATTTTATAGACGATTAATTAAGAAAATAATCCACAGATTCATTGATAATAAAAAAAAAAAAAATCAACATTAAAACATTAAACAAAGATCAAAGAATGCTTTCTGTGACTGCAGGAAGGGTTCACTCTACTGCTGTCTTCTACCAATTAAATGTTCTTGGGAAAGTGTCCTTCAAAGGGGGACAGAAGATATGTTGTAGACAGTAACAGCTGTTTTTGATGAATGTATTTGTGAGGACGTTATCATTCCATTTAAACATAGTTCAACTTACAGGCGATGGAAATAAGAGAACTGGTTCATTCTGGTCAAGTCTGCGGTTGTTAAGCATAACTACATTATAAATGTTTAACTGCTGCCTAGTACAGACACAGAAATTCATTCTTACTCCCATTTTGGCACTGAGTTGATTTAAAATAAACTCTTTCCATGCCTAAATGGATTAGTGTTTCAGAGCTTGAGCATAACAGTTAATCTCTTCTATTACACCTGCTTACTCTGGCTAAGAGCAGGGCCATAGCTCCCACTGAGGACACTGAGGTCATCATGTCCTCTTTACTTTTTATGGGACTTTGAGGGTTTAGGCAACCCAGGGTGTAGTTTACATTCTACAATTTCATGCTACACACGGCTGTGATGAAAGGTTTTCATTATCGATTAAATGTTAAGTAAAAAAAATGTCCACCACTGTTTAGCTGAGTCCAAGGTGATGCCTTCAAATGTCTTGTTTTGTCCAACCAACAGTCCAAAACCCAAAGATATTACATTTACAATTATATAAAAAGAGAAAAAAGCAGCAGATCTTTGAAGTTGAGAAGCTGGAACCAGAGAAAGTTTTATAAATTAAACTTAAAAAATGACTTTCACCATTAACCGATTATGAAAATAGTTGCAGATTCCTTTTCTGTCCATAGACTAATCAATTAATTGACTAATCGTTGCAGCTCTATTGCCAGTTCGACCATGAGACAGAGCCGAGGCCACATTTGTGCCGTTCAACTCCAGTCCTGCTTCTTTTCCCCCCTTTGACCTCTCACTTCATCTCATACATGTAATCCTTGCGTGAGTTTCTGGATCTCTGTTGCACCACTTTCCATTCGTAAACTTGCCCTTTTCCTAAATTTCTGCTCGTCTCGTCTCACAAACTCCCACCTCTACCTCACCTTGAACAAGATGACGCAGGACTCCTTGTTGGGGCAGGCTCAGACACCTCCTGCAGAGCGCTCTGCTCCAGGCTTTAACCTGCTGGACACTAGTGGAGCCTGAGTCTGCGCATCTGAGCACTTGTTTCAATAAAACTATTTTTCTCATTCATGGGTGTCACAGCCCTGTTTACTTGAAGTTTATTAAGAAAGCAAAGTTTCAAATGTCTTTTACCTGACAGTTAGAATTGACACGTTGCCACCTAACCAGCGTGATGTGGGTGTGTGGGTGGTAAGTTATAGCCAAATCTTGACATCAAATAGCCACGCACAGCTCTTTAGTGATGTGCATAACCTCTTTTCTTATTTTTAAAGACTGATACCAATAATTTCTAGACTCTGTGTCAGCATATTTGACTATTTTAAATTCAGCATTTTACCACCAGAACTGTACTCATTGCAGTATGCAGAAGACTATTAGAAAACAGTGTTTCAACAGTATATACATGTATGGAAACTAATGCCTTCAAATGAATAATACAATTAATTCAAAATATAATTACATTTAGGGCTGCAGCTAAGGATTATTTATATTACAGATTAATCAGCTGATTATTTTCTCAATTCATCAAATGGTCTATAAAATGCTAAATAAAAAATCCATTACATTCTCGTTAAGCCCAGATGACATCTTCAAATTGCTTGTATAGCCCGACCAACAGTTCAAAACCCCAAATATATTAAGTTTACTATCACATTAGACAAAGAGAAGCAGGAAATCCTCTCAAATGAGAAGAAGGAACTTGGATTTAAAAGTGTAATAGTGATACATTTTCTGTCATCAACTAATTTACTCATCATGTAATCGTTTCAACTCTGAGTAAATTTAAGCACAAATCTAAATTATTAGGTCGTATTTGGCGTCCTTTCAAAATGCTCTGCAGGAGAGAGAAGAAGGGGGAGTGGAGATTTTCAATAGGAGGCTTGGACTAATGACCTCAGTATTTTTAAAATCCTGGCTGCGGACCTGGTTTCCAGGGCAGCAATACAATGCAGTGCAGTGAGTATGAGCATTTACGTGCACGACTTCTGATTAAAAATACAAAAATACAGTGTCTGCAGATGCTATAGCTTCGACACACTGCGGATGAGCTGAAAGAAAACACACCTCATTTACACAAATGCTGTAGCTGCACCTGATGTTCCAGTCGGAAGGGGCCCTGAGAGGTTTAACTGTATGAATTTAGGACACAAGGCGGGATGTTAAACTGAACTAAAAATAATCATACAGTAACCAGCGTTCGCGGTAAGGATAACGTTCACATATACCACAGACTGATGGCTGTAGTTACCGTTACATCGCCACTTTATAGCAACAAGTTCATTAACGTTATGTGCAATTATATAACAAATGGATGTTAGAATACGAAGCCGTAGATTTTTTTTAAACGTTAACCAAAAATGTTAAAAGATGATATTAGCATATAAAACGAATCTCGACTGCCCAACACGGTTGGTTGAGTTCAAGAATAACGTTATTTGGCGAAGAAACTGGCGTTAGCTCTCGTTCATTTTAGCAATGCAAAACACATTTAGCTAATGTTAGCTAGCGTTAGCATTCAGCTAGTACCCCGGCTGGTTCGGCAATGTAAACAAGTCTTCCAGAGCCATTTTGTCTGCATTTGAAGCAAATGCCAAATGTCTGTGCGATTATTAATGCCAACGCTTGAGGCTGAAAGCGTGTCGATGGTATTTCCGTTACCAGCGAGTAACATTAAATTATGAACTCACAGTGTGGCTGGAAGGTTTGCATCGCTGCCATCAGCTCGCTTCCTTTACGCTTGACAGTTTGCATGTGAAACCAATCTTATTTTTTCAGTTTGACGCACGGACAGTCAACGTCTAAAACAACCAATGGGAAAGGAGAACGATTTCGAGAAGGCGTGACACAAAACCCACATCAACCAATAGGCTGAGATCTAAGTCAGTTGGAGGGCACGACAAGATCCCAAGGAGGAGAAGAGCGTTAGCGGCCTCTAGCGTTGAAACTAGGTACAACCAAAACAAAAAATGATTATCCTTGTTGTTACTGTCCCAGTCTTTTCTCCAGCACCTTCCATGTTTGGCTACCTCATGGCTCTCCACTACACTTTGGTGGGAAATTAGAAATTAAAGTGTAAATCTTAAACTGCAAAGTAACTACATCTATTTGACACCTATAGTAACTTTGCAGATTAAGATTTTACATTCCCTATGATGGGACTTAAAATATGATGTATTGCCATGAATTAACATGCATCATCATAACATCATCATAGAGAGACAGACAGGGGCCAATCTGCTGCATAATGAGTACTTAATTGCTTTTGATACTTTTGATACAAACACTGGGCCAATATGGAAATAAGTGGTGTTAACTTTCAGTGTTTCTATCCTGCGTCATGCTTCAATTTTATGCCTACATACTTTTGTATCTACTGTCATGTTAATCATAGCTGTCAATAAGTTATTTTCTACTTTTTAATTAAGAAAAATCTAATTTTAAATTGATTTTATTATTTTATTTTTTAAGATAAGACTTTATTGATCCCAGGGGTAAATTCACAAGCTACACAGCAGTATACAGTATAAAGTAATTAAAATTAGCTCCACTTTACCAGCTGCAAAATTAAAGTGATGAACACATTAATGCATAAACAGTCCAATAATCTGATAAACATTATTCTGAAATGGGCCATTCTGCATAATGAGTACTTTTACTTTTGCTTGTTACTGTTTTTATTTTGATACTAAGTAAAATTTTGAACGCAGGACTTTTACTTGTAACAGAGTATTGCTACATTGCAGTATTGCTACTTTCACTTAAGTACAAAATATCAGTACTTCTTCCACCACTGTGCTGCAGTACTACCCACACAACCCCTAGCAGCAAGCATTACTATTTCTTAAAAAGCCACTACAGCAACTATCACCACTACTGTATTGCATAAATCCAACAACAGGAAGTTTTGTGGTGGACTCTCCAACTCAAAGTCAACATTTCAAAGGCGACCCTGCCCTCCTTCAATAGAGAGTCAGCAGAGCAAACCGCCTGCTGCTGCTGCTGATGATGATGTAAGAGCCAACACTGACATCAGTGTGTCTCTGAGCTTCGCTGTGCAGACCAGAGTCTGTTTGACCACCACACCACCCTGACCGTTACATACCTGTGTGCAGGCCAGCTGCTGCTGCTGTGGTGGACTTAGCGGGGTCATAGTGGGCCGTTATACTGCTTATGAAAAGGGCATTTTATAAACAGCCGGTGAACAGGGTGCAAACAAGGCTCTCCTATAATCAAACTGAACACGGAGAAAATTTGAGAAATATTGTCAGTATAGAAGTGAAAATACCTTTTCCCTGTTGGCATGAGGTTCTTTTTTTTTTTACACTAAAAGTCAAATATGGTGTTTGTGTTGCACTTGAAACAGAGTATAGATTGTCAGCTTTATCTAGATTATTCCTTTCTTCTCCTTTACTACTTACAGCTCCTGTCACAAAGACCCTCTGTGAGGAGGCCCTCCGCCCTCATATGGCTTCCATTTGCCAAAGTCAGGGGTGTTACACTCTCTGTGACTTACAGCACCAGGTCAGACTAGGACAAGGAGGCTCATTATGAATGCAGCTCCAGTCTCTGGTCTCTGGGCCCCTGCAGGAGCTGGTGGGTTTCCAGTATTTGCATGTAAAATGCTATCAGAGACTTCTCCCACCTTTGGATGGCTGTTAATACCACCAAGTCATTCCTTAAACTGCCCAACTGATAAATGTGGATGAGGCAGCGCTCAGCTCGCAGGTTAAGGTGTGGCATGTGGAAATTTCCACATAACGGTCAAGTAAGTGCTTCATGTCATTCTCTTTATCATGTGCACTTGTGTACCAGTCCAGGGGATAAGTCTGGTGATGTTCTATGTTTTTCCTATTGTCCATAAAGCCCGTGAAAAGACCGAAACCAACAATGAACTGATCCTACTACAAAGTATTTTCTGTGGATCGAAAGCCTGATAAAACATATTTCTCTGTGCCATTACTGTCCAAAAACTCAAACACATTGATGAGCCTACTGTTGCACTGCCTGACATGTTTCTTAATTACGATCAACGTGGGCACTGCAGTTTATTTTGAGTCAGTCCCACGCACAGCGTCCTGCTGCCCACCGGCGCACCAAATCCACAGCTGAAAACAGTCCCCAAGAAACGCTGCATTTACTGTTTAAATAATGTTTAAATGCTAAAAACAACAGTGGCCAGCAGTTTTTGAAAATTATTTAGACTTTATTTAGAGTGTCTGTCTGTTCACTTCTCATCAGATGATGACGGCAAATATCTAAAAAAAAAAGAGGGGTGTTCTGTTGTTTTCTTTTTTTCTCACATTTCAGTGTTCAGAGAGCTTCTCAGAAAAAAAGAAAAAAAAAAGTTTTGTTTTATTCACCTTAGTGTGGAAATGACAGAAGAGAAATAGACTTCTTTCACAAACATGGTAGACAAAGAGTCCACTTAATCTTAGCTGGGTAAAGATCTCTTCTCAATGCATCTGTATCACTTTTCATAGTAGTGCTTTTGTCTAACAACAGATGTGAGTGACAATACTTGCATTATGTGATCAGAGTTCTGCAGGAATGAGTCCTAAACCCTGAAATGAGTTAGCATGTTAGCTCTTCCTGTTCCCCCGTCTGGAAGTCAATGAGGTTTCTTGAATGGGTTTTTGGTTCGATGTCTGAAATAAGGTCTGTGGTTAACACAAGCTTAAGAGATTTTCACGTTTTGTTCTGCAACATAAAATCCGTCAGTAAATACTCCACTCGTGAGTTTTGAAGCTTTTCCGTGTCTTAAAAAAGGCGGTTGCTAACAAGTGTCTAAATGAGACTACAGAGGTTGTCGGGGACATTAAACGTCATCACGCCGAACACAGAAACTCATCTACTCACTCGTCCGCCTTTACAGCCTCGTTGGGTTTATACTGCAAACTGTTCTAACTCAAACTTTCCCAAAGGCTTTTGTAGAAGAGGTCAGCGCTGGAAGCTCAGTGGTGGAGACGCTGAAGTCATGTGACCGTGGTGTAGCTGGTTTATAGCCTAACGTTAGCTTTTTACTTCTGGAGATTGCATTTACGCTTCAAAGATCATAAAAGTGGTGTTCATTTGTGAAGATTCTCGCTGAACAAAACGTGTAAGTATCATAAACTGTTGTTTGCCACAGAGCTTATTTTCTGCAGTAATCCAAAATCTGCTGGCTTTTTGTCGAGGGAACCAGGGCGGTGCTAACTTCCGGGATGGCTTACAAAAATACGTCATCCCTGCAGCTCTATTGAAACACGAAATATGCAATCACACACAGAATTGAAAGCAAGCTGGACTGGAAACAAGTAATTAATCTTCAGGGTCTGCACTTTTTTAGACACACAATCAGAGACTCATTGAAATTAGACTGAGATCTTTGCTTTATCCCATCCCATATTACCATCACAATATCTCACACATTTTTCACAAATTCACACATTTCGTCTTCATATAAAGTTGCCTGGAATTTCACATCATTAACGCTGCATTTTTGCTTTCTTTGTATCACAGGTATTCGTCTCTACAACCAGCTGGAGAAGTCACGTGTCATCCTAAATCTCTGAAGTACTTCTTTCAGTTTAATCTTTGCCTCTACAAACAAAACTGCCCACAGAGGGTGTAAATTATAACAGTTACTCAAGAAACTCCATTTATCAAGGAGCTACAGTGGCTTTAGGTTATTTTAACACTATATGTGAACATGTCCTGTTTGACCCGGCACAGTGTGTATGGTGTCAGAAAGCCATATAAAACATGTACAAGACTTCTTTCAGAGGGTGAAGGCACGTGTCTCAACACCCGTGCAGTTATGGGAGTAACGCAGCGGTTAATGGCTCTGGGTGTCGACTGAACGCAGGCTGGCAGTGGTCTGCTTGCCGGTGGACGTCGTCTTTTATCAGCTGTGTTTTTCAGCTCTGCTCAGTGAGAAGAGAGTCTGTTCTGTTCTCTGCCAAAAGGAAACACGGCTCTGTCAGAAACACACTGACCAAGTCCACAGATTAAAATGTAATGCAACCTGATTTTTTAATTGATCAACATAAAATATGCCAATAGTATGAAAAATTCATACTGAACATATCTGTAAAACATTTTCTGACAATGTATTTCATTTGTTTGCCCTTCAATATCTGCTCTTGCAATACAAAATCAGCTCTTAAAGCATGATAAACGATTTTATGGTTATGTTTAGGCACAAAAGTGACTTGAAGGACAAGATAAGACGTGTTTACTTAATTAACACTGAACTGAAACCACCATCTTTTCTTAACTCCACAGAAAGAATTTCTGTTGCCTAAATCGAACCAAATGCATAACTCAAGATTCAAACCCCGGGCTCCGGTGTCATGCACCTTGAGTGCCTAACAGCCGTCCCAAATTGCATGTGGTAAAAAGGGGAGCTTTTCCTACACTCGTTAAAAAGTTGCCATAATAACATAATCCAGGCAGCAATTAAAGCAACATTATGCAACTATTTTACCTTAAAATAATCCTCAGAATAATTTTGATGGTACACTTCATTCCCACTCCGCGCCCCGAACGCCTGTTCTAGCACTATGTAACTTGGGTTGAGCGGGTACGATCTCCCGTGAGGTGCATAACGCTTTATGGCACTACGTCACACATGGTTCTAGCTCGGTATTCTCAGTACAGACATCACGGCAGAGGCCAAGAGAGGACTTTGATGGAGGAAGCTAAGAAGAGAAAAAGAGAGTGGCCGAGCATCTTGGACTGGCTTCTAGTCGTTGGCGAGAGCTTCACGAAATAAAAGGCTGCAGGACAGACGGCGAGCCGGCCTGCTTCTATTGGACTAGTAATATTAGCTGGCTTGCTGTGTCTTGTGTTGTTGCACTCGTTTCGTGTTTGGCTGTTAGCAAAGTTGTCGACTCGCTAGTTTTTGATCATAAGCCACCAAATCCAAATCCTTCAGCTTGTCAACAAATGCACATGTGCAGCTGTCCATGAGGCGGAACTGCACTCCGAAAACTGTAGTGGTGCCAAGTCACACACAAAATACAGATTCTTGCATAAAGTTTCTCTCAAAAAGTACTTAGCAAAACAAATTAGCTGTATATGAGCGTAATTTCTAGCAGACAAGGTTGAATTTTTTGGTGTCAAGGTGGTGCAAGCAGAAGGGTGAATACGACATTTAATGGCATCATCACCAAAGTTATCACAGTTCATCTTGATAAGAATATTTGTACCAACTTTCATGGCAATCCATCAAATATTGGTCAAGAAATTTCACTCTGGACCAAAGCTGTGCACCGGTCAACTGTCCAACATCCTGCTGTCCCTAGAGCTACGCCGCTAGCAGTGCTAAAAATGTGTACTGAATACTTTGTACTATGTAACTCTGGTTTTCATTTCATCCATGGCCTGTATACAGTACTGTAGATTAGTGTCCTCTTATCTTTAATGTGTTCGGGTTACTTGCATTTTTCCCTGAACAGATTACAGTTTAAAGTTTGTGTTCCTGTGGGCTTTAAATCTATGAGAGTATTTGTTTTTCCTCTTAACCCGGATCCTGTAAAATCCAAGATGCCTCCACTCCTTCCAAACCTGTTTTCCAAAATAAACTCCACGCAGTGGACCTGTTTTATTTGTCCTGTTTAAGATTTTAGATTCAGACAGGAGACATGTTGTAGTTATGGTGAAAGTTTCATGTGCTGCAGGAATCAGGAGCTTGTTTCTGATCTCCTGTACAAGGTGAAGCTGCACACAGCAGCCATTCATACGTACGAGGCAAGAAAAAATAAACACACTCTGCTTTCAACAAATGTTCTCCTGAGAGCTTTCTAACAAAATCCTTTCAGAAGTGGAGAGCAGACTTCCCGACTGCAGGGAAGCTCCTCAGGTCTGAAAAGTTTATATGGAAGTTACTAGAAGTCCATCAGCTTGAAAACTCCCTGTCTGTACACACCAGACAGAACAATGAGAACAATGGTGAGCTTCTTCTCTGTTCTCTGCTGTAGCTGCAACAGCATGGCAAATAGTATGAATTCAAATATAAAACCAAAGAATTTTCTAGCACAGTTCAGCAGTTTAGTATTCACATGTTGTCACGAGGCTCATTCATTTCAGCAAAGAAAACATATTAAAGACTTTTTTGCTTTAGACCCGATGAAAGCTTATTTGCCAAAACACACAACCTTTAACAATTACACACAAACATAAAATACATTTTTTTATTTACATTTATTGGAGTGACCTTATTTGAACTGACAAAAATGGAGATTTTTGCTGGATACCATATATTCCTGGATATATTTATTGATACCGCTCTCGTGTCTCTATGAAAAGTACAGAGCTAACACGGTTAGCTTAGCTTAGCATAAGAACTGGAAGCAATGGGAAATAGCTAGCTTGGCTCTGTCCAAAGTTCAAAAATACTAACATCTCTAGAGCTCACAAATTAATGTTTGTTTAATTTGACAATTTGTGGTTTTGGAGGGAGTTAGATATCTTTATGCTAAGCTAATCACCTCAGTGGTATCAGGTAACACTTTACTTTATTCAGGGAATCCTGCCGTCTCTTGTTTGCTATTAAGGAACTAATTGTGATAATTGTGAATTCCCCGGTAAAAACTCAGTAGCTACTTGTTATTTTTGTGTAATGATGCTTTACTTTTGGGGGTCACAGAAAGGGTAAGTAATGGTCAGGTAATCATGAAGAAATAAGGAATTACTTAGTAACTACTCAGCATGATTTATCACTGTACTTGGGGTGCCCAAAAAGAGTAGCTAATGATAAAGTAATTAGTAATTAATGAGTCGCTACTAGTTTTTTTTTCACTCAGCGGAGTAATCATTATCTAATGATTCATTAATATAGTATCTCCCAGTCTGTTCTCCAGTAACTCATCATTATTTACTATATAGTCCACGATTCAGAGTTATTCAGGAACTAATTATTAACGATTCACTAATTATCAGGTCGTTCCTGATTCGTTCCTTAGTAACTACTCACAATTTTGTGACTTTTGACAGTGTTTCTGCTACTACGCCCTTAAATATATTATTACAAACAATAGGCCCAGGTTTGAGAATACAACTGTTTTCCAGTTTGCTAAACAGCAAACACTTCAGATGATGTTGTGTTCTGAAAACTCTTCATGCAATCAACAAAATCACACACTGGTGTCTCAAAAGAAACTGCGGTAACATAGACTCCTCGCTCAAAACAGCAAAAGCAAACAATAACCTTCAGTGTTCATACTGTACTCCCCGTCTCGCAGCTCTCAGAGAGCAGTCCTGTTCAGAAAGTGGCCTTTGTGCTGTGAAAGGAGCTTATGAATAAAGTTAAATGTCTGCTGATCCCCGAGGATTTAACTGAAACTCTGTCATTGATCCATCTCCGTGGGTCACTTCGGTTCCCCTTGTGTGGACCAACACTGTTACTGATGAGGACAGAAAAATACAGAACCGGAGACGCAAATATAATCTGCCTCAAACAGCCTCAGACACATGAGTAATTTACAGCTTACCGTTATTCCTATGTCATTGCAAAACAGTTCTGCTTTGTTGACAGGTTGCTGAGGTGGGGCTTGAGTGAAAAATCTTTCAGTTAGTCTAACAATTTAGTCATTTCACCCGACCCCGCATCCAGTATAAACAGCCCAGTTTGTAGGCACACCCTGACCCAAAATCTGTGTACAAACATTCCAAAAGTGGAAAAATCTAAACATCGCAGAGGAAATATGGGACAATTGCTGACACAATATCACCATACAGGAACAGTGACGCCCCCCTCTTCGAAGCCTGGTCCAGGTGGTTCAGTTACTGCACACCATTCAGATTTAAATCCAGCGAGGCCGACCCACAGAGAACAAGTCCAACCCTACACCTCTCAAATTTAGCCTTCTCCCCCATTCCTGCATCCCTTCAGCATCTCATCAGAGCATTCATATGGATGGAGCGACAGTTAACAATACACAGTTAGGTGAGCATTCCTATGGAAGCCCAGTATTCACGTTAAATTATGTTTCGACCGATCACTAGGCCCTGCAGAGGGGTATCAGGCTGTGCAGTCATAAATCTACTGGCAACTACTACTACTACTGGTTAAGTGCTGCCCTCCCTGAAGCCTCTCTCACCCTACGACCCACTTAGATACCCTAATGATAAAGTCAAGTCAAGTAAAAAAAAATGGGCCTTGACCAAAAAAGCCCCTTTAACGAAGAAATGGAAGAAAGTTCAGGAGGAGCGACAGAGGAGGGATCCCCTCTCCCAGGACGGACAGATGTCTGGTACTTTAATTCTTCCCACAGTAAACTATGTGGAACAGAACCAAATGCATTTGCTTAATCTAAGAATATCACATGCAAGTCTCTTATTTCCCTCTTTGTTTACTGAATTTGATGCCAGATCATGCTTGTGCGCTGAAAGCATCCAGAAAAACCTGGTATTCCGGCTTTCTGTACTGAGGTGTCGATTAGCTTTTTCCTTTCTAGGTCACTAGACAGCTCTGTGCCACTACACTGAAGAAAACCTTACGGTCAACACTGAGAAGACAGACAGGCCTAAACTGTCCCACATCAACAGAATAAAGATCCCTCCTGCCCTTTGCCAAGACCTAGGAAGAAGCTGCTTCCTGCATGCTGTCCTAAGAAGCCCCCACCGTTAGGCCCAGGGGCTGATGCTGACCTTGACCGTGTGAGCTTTAACATTGAGAGGAGAGTTCAGAGAGGAATCACTAAGCATTAAAATAATCAGACTGAAACCTCCCTCGTGATTTATATTTCACTAAAAACTGCAAAAGATTGAGGAAAGAAATTGTGCAACATCAGAGCATAAAAACTTAAGTGGGATATGTGCTGCTGTTGGAAATAGAGTGTTACTGTCATTAGGTCCCACTTAAACACAACCTAGACTCCCATTATAAGTTAAGTGGGGTTCATTTGTATCAGTAGCAACAACATTTTTAGGTGTGTGAATACTCTGTAATTGCACATGTTGCTCTTTCCTGCCCAATGAGCGCTCGGTGGTACCTGACTGAAAGAGCAGCTTTGTCTCCAGTTTGGAGGGTTTTTTCTTTTCAGGAGTGAAAGCAAGCGGGCGGAGAGAAGTTAAAGGGGCGAGGCGGGATACTCTCAAATATTTTAGGAGCCCATTAAAGAGCCCAAAGGTGACAGCAGGACAACAGAGCAGAGAATAGGGTGAAATCTGTGGCAGTTTTGTTCAACATTATCATTATTGGACTGAGATGATTTTATCATA
Organism: Macquaria ambigua; assembly: GCA_008360985.2. Taxonomy (NCBI): domain Eukaryota; kingdom Metazoa; phylum Chordata; class Actinopteri; order Centrarchiformes; family Percichthyidae; genus Macquaria; species Macquaria ambigua. The sequence continues at coordinate 332,117 of VMKM01000094.1, read as the reverse complement.
AATCTGGTCTTGTGTCACTTTCTTGCAGAAGCAGATGGGGATCACTTAAGAGGTGATGATGGATAAAAAATAAACAGAGCACAGAACGTTATCATAAGTCAAGACAGTAAATACAGTAGTATTATGTTTCATTTGGGGGACACTGATTTAAATTGATAAGTTTGATTATTCAAAGACTCAAAGACACCCAAAAGGATAATTACCTCATTTCTACCAAGTGGGTGCACACACCCTCCTACCTCCACCCCTCTTTACTCCCTCACCCCCCATCACATGAGTCAAGTAAGCCAGATAACCCCAGTTACGTTTCCTTCAAAATAAAAGCATTACATTTGCCCTTTTTGAAAATATGTACAAAAAATCACAGACCATACAAACAGCAACAATACTGATTCCTCTACTACTACAACTACTACTGATGTCACTACTACTACTACTAATACTACTACTACATTATAGAGCTCTTTTTTCAAACTTTGTTTGATATTAAAAATAATATAAAAAGAACAATATAAAAATAAGAGCAGTACTCAAAGTGTAACCGGTGTGCAAATAAGCAATTGTGGTGCATGCATGTATTGTCCTGTATCGCCTGTACTTTGAAGAGGTGGTTCAGGGTGAGCTGGGTCACAGATGATGTTGGAGGCCCGGCCCCGACATCGGGCCTCCCACTGATGTTTTGGGCCGTCTTGATGACCCTCTGCAGAGCTGATGTGGTCCTTCCTGGTGCAGTTGGGGTACCATGCTGTGATGCAGTATCAATTAAAATCAACAATTATAAAATCAAATATAAAACTAAAAGTAAAATTAACTGGCCCAGAATAACCAATTCCAGTAATATAAGATAAATTAAATAAGGAGACAATTCAATTCAAGTAAAATCAGGATAAGCTCTCCAACAAAAGTGTTTTTTATGAAGAGGTTTAATAGATGATAGTGACTCAGCCAGACGTATTTCGCCGGGCAGGTCGGAACTGATAAAAGACTTTTGCCCGAGAATCTAAATCTGACCACAGCTCGTAGGCGGCAAAAAAGGTCTGAAATATAGCAAGAAGTGAGGCCACAAAGAGCTTTAGAAGAAACCACAATCAATCCTAAAACATACTGGAAGCCAGAGAGGCTAAAACAGGTGTGATGAAGAAAAAACCTGTTCAAATGATGAGAAACATGATGAATACAGATGCATACAGATGTGTGAGGACTCACTAAATGGTTTGATGGGTATGAAAATGATGGAGTCACATGCTTTAACCTTCACAGTCACAGATCTCAACTAAACTGAACACCTACAGGAGATTTTGTTAAAAACTGGATGCATTTGAAGCAGCAGCTCTGCTTTTATTTTGAAAGCAGTAATGAGACATGTCATACTTCACTGTGAGCAGCTTGACGGCAGCGTTTCCCTCTGAGGTTTGAAGCCTGACCTGGTCCCAGTCTCTTTCCTCTGCACACAGCCGAGCATCCTGCGCTCTCGGTTGCTGCTGCTGCTGCTCACTGGGACTTTTAAACTCACAACCCGGAGCTCAGCTGACCCACAGATACACCACTGAAGAAGAGTTTGACTTTGACAGGAGTGAGGGTATCTCTACAACAGGTGGGTTTTATACTTTGTTTTACTGTTTGGTTTTGTGAAGAAATGTGGAAGTTATGAAGTGGACTAGGCTACTGTCACCTGACAGATTTGCACCTTTGTTCATGTGTGCTTTATTAAAACCGTATGTTCTCAAAATACTACATACATACTACTAATACACCTTTTTTTTTTACCTTAATATATGCTAATTTAGGCGAATTCACATCCTTAAGATATTCTTGTAGTACATCGTGCATTGTAAAGATTGATAAACATAAAACAAAACTGGATAAAGTTCAGATGAACTGTCCACCTGTGGATTCATATTCCATCCCCTCTCTGTGTGTTCATTATGAATTGTGTTTTCTGACAGAGGAACGATATTTTTAAAAGAAATGTAAGCGACTATATTTATGTTTTTCACTTGAAACCGGACATTTTTATCTACTGGACGATCCGTATCTCTCTATCATATCTGAATAATTTATAAACAGCTCCGACAAAAACAAAAGAGAATAAAAATCATTAAAATAAAAACATTTGACAATAGCCAAACAAAACAAAAGAAAACTAGATAAACAACGTGATATCTTAAACATGATATTTTGGTATCAGTATCAGAGAGTCAGAGAGTGCCACAGACTCTCATATATTGAAGCTGATTATATTTTGAAGCAGATTTAAAAACAGCTGGTGTTCACCAACATATTTTACATCCCTGTAAGAGTCTTACAGGAATATTATTGATTTCTTTCCATCAGGGAGGTGTGTCTAATACACTGTACAGTATTACTGCATAGTAAATTATCATACCTAATAAACCTGATTGATCATATGAAATGTGCCTCATGTAGAGAGCAAATAAAAAAACAACAGATGTGCAGGTGAGGATCAAAGCGCTGTCACAGCCACACCTTTGGCCTTCGACTCCTCCCATCATGTCTCACACTCACACACAGTCTCCTGCCTGAATGTTGGCAGTGTGAGACGTGATGGAAAGGCCCGGCTCTGGAGTATACACCGTGCTGTTTACATAGGCCCTGGTGTCGTCAGAGCTGCCATAATACGTTCTTCAGGGGGAACAGATCTGGTCTTATGGGCTCCCGGTCTCTCTGGGAGTGGACCTCACCAGCGTCTGAATGAGCTCAGTGTGGAGCCGGCCACCAGCACGGCTGCTAATGAACTGTCACTTAGTCCAAACAGTCCTGAAGAGACACTCCCTCCAGGTTTCAAACACTTTTCAGTAAGACCTGTCTTTCTGTAAGTTTTATTCAAAGCATTTGCAAATGGACTCTGAGCGTACAGAGATCAGTGGTCTCCACAGCAAAGAGCAAGACAAAACTCTCCGCGTCTACTTCTTATACACAGTAAGTGAGCATGTGAGGGCTGTCACACAAAAATAGATAATTCGTTCGTAGCTAGAGTCCGTTACTTGTAGCTTTCTCGCCTTGACTGCAGGTTCCTGTTATCTATGACCCCAGTCACTGTTTTCTAAAGAACACAGTGTGTAGTCACAGAACACAGAGGAACTGAGTCAGCCAGTACTTTTACTTTTGACATGTAACAACAGAGTGTGGGACAAAGATCAAGCAGTTTAAAATACTTTTTCCATTACAAAAGTTAACCCCGTCTGACAGATTTTAACCACAAAATTGTATTTTGTGTGTAGTTCAAGTTCAAGTTAAATTGATTGTCAGTGTTCACGTACAAAAATATAACTGATCGAGTGTCTGAGACCAAAGCAAAACATGGACAACACAAACAATAAGACAATAAAGGCAACAAAAAGCAAGCAAGCAGTGGTGGAAGAAGTATTGAGATCTTTTACTTACGTAGCATACTGTACTCCATTACATGTAAAGTCCTACATTCAAAACCTTACTTAAGTAAAAGTACAGAAGTATTATTGGAAAAATGTAAAGTATCAAAAGTAAAAGTACTCATTATGCAAAATGGCCCCATTCAGAGTTATGTTGTTATATTTCTTTTATATATGATTACTGGTGCACTAACATGTAAGCAGCATTTTAATGTTGCCAAGGTGGAGCTAATTTTAAATACTAGCATAAAAGAAAGTAGCATAAAATGGAAATATTCAAGTACCTCAAAACTGTACCTGAAGGATATTCACATCTTTTATTGTCAGTCTTAAATAAAAAATGTGAACCTATACTTTCAGTCGAGTACTTAGTTACATTTCACCACTGCTGGCAGAGCTCTCTATGTATAAAAGAAGAAGTGCGACTGCACATGATATAATACATATTTAAAAATCAAATAATAGCAAAAAAAAATGCATCTTGAAGAAAAAAAATCTGTATTTGTTAAAACTTTTCGGCCGCTGTGGCTCAGGACGTCCATTAATCATAAAGTTTTCCTTTATTTTTAATTTCAAAAGAAAGAAATGAATTGTGAGTGAGCCAGAGTTAGCAAAGAAGGCTGATTTTCATCTGTTGTCCCGGGCCAGATGTTAGAATTAAACAACATATCTTACACAGCATAATGAATATGCACAACATAGTACAATACACATCCTTTAATAGATAATGCCACATTATAACATGTGGCAGTTAGCGACAATCAATACTATATTATTAAGTAAAGAATAAAACACACATACACACACTTGAGTTTTGATTCCTGCTTGTTGAAATTCTCCAGAGATCCAAAAGAAGTGCCTTTAATAAAAAACGTCCTGCTGTTTCTGTGATTTCACATCATAAAATCAACTCTGTAAAAGCCTGAACTCAGGTGAATGTGAGCGGCGTTCACCCTCCACTGCATTTCTGGCAACGACAGAGCAATTTGTTGAGGTTGCAGCGAGCGTGCTGGAGAGAAAAGTTTGCAGGAGCTTGTTGAATCTGTGGTGAGTGCCAGAGCTGCATCCCTACCTGACCACATGCCAGCGTCACAGAGTTTCTGTGCTGTTTACTTGTGTGTTATTTTATCTTTATTTTTCAGTTCTTCAGTCTACATGTCTTTAGGTTATCTCACGTGCAGTGCTGGAAGAAGCTTCTTACTGAGGAACATGAACACTATATTCTGTCAAAGTTGGAACTGTTTTTGTCACAAGACAGATTTCTATATTTGTGTTTTTCTCTGTGCTCTTCGCACTGCTTTGAAGTGGGCGGGTTGTTCGCTTATGTTGCCAGCACTGTCAATCAATCTGATCAAACCACACCCACACAGTCCTGACGAGGCAGAATCGTTTTTGACTGTTAAACTCTTCTGCTAATTTAGTCTTGAATCTTCAATGCCACGGAGAAACATTTCAAATCTTGTGTATTTCTTTACAACGTTAAATATTTACTCATAAGTAACAACAAAGTTAAAGTATGGAAAAAACATCCTTAGGTATCATTTGTTAAGAGTTAAAGCAACTTAACTCCCCGTTTCCGCTTGAACACGCCCCCGTCACAAATTTAAAATTGCATTTGAATTGTGTCACAAATAACTTCAGACTGGGACCAGGATCAATTGATACTGTAATAAAGTCATTTACTAACTCCGAAAAGTGGATTTTGTGTGAGGTTACTCTTTAAACACTCAAAAACTCAGCTAATGTTTACGCCCTAAAATGGAGACCTTTTAAAACACTGCTGACCCCGTTTTAGTTTGAAAACTCTGGAATGAGTTTTAGTGAGGACGGACGGAAATGTAGACTTTTTAAAACGATGACAAAGATGCCCATGTTCACTTCCTGATTGGGAAAAAAACAACATGGAGAACGAATCACAACACTTCCTTTCAGTAACAGTTCCACCTGGTCGTCGGTCCAAGCAGAGAAATCTCTGCTCTGACTTTTCTCCATCACTGTTCTTCATTTGTAGTATTTCCTGCAACTTTCTAAGCATCCAACTGCAGAGCAGACAATCTGCTTCCTGTTTACACGTGCATGTGCATGCCCAGTGCACGTGAATGGTCATGTGATATGCGTTTTCAGGCGTGTAGTATGGACGGAGATTATTTCTGAAACGGTGATAAAACGCTCGTGTGGACGGAGATCGTTTTCATTTTTAAAATAAAAACGTATTAGTGTGGATGTTGCCTAAGATTTGAAATCCATTTTCAGGGGCTTTAAAAGTAGCAGGTAAAAATAAAAAATACTCAGTTTAAACTGAAAATCCTGCTTTTATTATTTTACTTGAGTAAACAACTATTAGCAGTAAGATGTACTCAACAAGTACCTTAAAATGTGCACAAAATTGAACACACACAGTAAAAACAATCAAAGACAAAGTTCACACATGGCAGACTCTATATCGGTTTTTGACCGATGATGTAAAAAAAAAAAAACTCAACCATTTTTGATGTATTCTGTGATCAAGGCCGTCTGATGTAGTCAACTCTGAGTGTTTTCTTTGTGTTCGCTTCCTTTAATTGGTGAAACGCTACGCTCGTGTTGTGTGACAGCATACAGGAGGTCATACCACACAGGTGGAGGGAAAACAAGGATAAAAGAAAGGCCTTTAGTGTGTCGCCTCAGATGCACATCGATATGATCAAATATACAAACTGAATTTAGAAAAAGTGTCAGTCTTTCACTGTAGAAGCAGGGAGGAGCAGGAAGTGTTACTCAAACATTTACCTTTGAAAGAACTGAAGCTCCTTGTTTTCCTGTGAGAAAATAAGAGGAGTTTGTTGTTGGTATGTGATGTTACAGAGTGTGTACATGTGTGGTTGTGTGTTATTCCTTTGGGAAATGCAGTTGCTGGTGGAGGTTTTGTGGAGGAAAACTGGAACCATGCCTGTGTTTTGTTGGGAGTGTTTGAGACTCTAAAGGTGGAGGTGTGGACTTGAGTCAAACGACAAAATCAGACATGGTGGAGACATTTTGACTTTAACCTAAATGACTCATGGTTTCATTTGGATTTGAGTGTTAGGACTTAAAAGATGTGACCCTCCCTCTCTAGCCCAGAGAGGAAGGAGGAGCAGAAGCATATTCACAGACAGAGCAGACATTCAGGCCGGTGTTCAAACTGGAGCATCACTGGAAGCTCAGCATCATGTGTTTTTATATATAATGGATGTAACTTAAAATGAAAACTGAAATTGAAAAAATGCAACAGAGGAGTGAGGGAACATCACCTGTAGGGGGCGTGGCCTCATGGCTATGTAGTGTGTGGGTCAGGAGACTGACACTGATTAGAGTCTGTTTTTAGTTTCAGGACGTAGACAGGTCCCAACCAGTTGACTCTACGTCAGCATTGGCCTCGCAGGTTCAGGTTCATTTGGTAAGAAATGTCAATATTCACACCATCACTGACGTGTTTCATCACAGTACAGTCATATCACTTAGTTTACAGCTCAAAAAACATGTTTAAGTGTGCGGTACCGCTTTAATGGTAGGACTTCTATTTGTTTAGTGTGTGTTTGTAGAGAGAAAGAGACAGATTACTGTGGGACCCTTTGTATGAAAAAATGTTTAATTACATTGGAAATTCCCACTTTTTGTTTGCACTACTGGATATTTCATTGTTAAATTCAGTGGCACAGTCATAAGCAACAAGTTATTAGTACATTTCCAAACCTTTCCATTATTTTTTTCATGCACTACTGCACTTACTTGAATAAGCCAAAACAGAACTAGCATTAAATTATGACAATCAAATTTTTAATGTTCTGTGTGATGATGTTACATAGAGTTTGACTCATAATCATATCTACTTGTATTTTGCTCATATTTCTTTCTTAAATTTCAGGTGAAATATGATACGGTGGATTGTGTCGCTGTCTGTGTGTCTACACGTCATCTCAGCGTCATTTGACTACATTTATGAAGAGCACTCCTTCATGGGTAAGAAAGCATTCATGAGGTGCGTCGTAATCATTTCATGAATTTATTAGATGCCTTTTTTAATAAAAAGAACAAGTGTGGTCAAACCGTCAGTAACAAAATCACTGGAGCTTAGAGTGCAGCCATCTTCTCCTTAGTGTATGTTATTGCCATGAGAGCATCTTGTCTTTGGGGCTCATTCAGCAGACCACTCTCGCTGATCTCTTTCACAGACCCGGAGGATGTGCTGAGTGTGAGCATTCCTCTGGAGGAGCCACAGCGTCCTCTACTGGGAGGAACACTGATACTACCGTGTTACTTTGAGGTGTGTCATTATGAGCTTTTACTAAATGTCAGTGTGTTGTGAATCCCAGTATGTTTTCCACTGTATGTTCGATACAATATATTCAGAAAGGATTTGTATTTGTTGTATGCTCAGACTGTGGACAAAGAAGAATTATCACCCAACTCTGCAGCTCAGTGGAGCTTTTTTGCCTCTTTTAGAGGCTCTTTAGCTCATTGTTTTGGTTTTTTGGTCTCAGCGCTCAGATCAGCTGTTTTCAGCAAACGAGCTCTGATAACCCCGCTGTTACAGAGATAGTCCTCTCCCAGAGAGATAGTGACACACAGATAGTGAGACACAGCTAACGACTAGATGGTGAAGGAAGTGGAACGTCCAGCAGCTTAAAGGCCTTTACACACCAGGGACGTAACCAATAAACAGCATGAAAATGCAAAAATATTTACTCTGCTACATCCAGAAGTAAACTACATAATCTACTTACTATCCTGCATCCGGTGGTGCTGCTCCACACGTTGTCCTTGAGTTCATTGTTTATAATGTTTGTGTCCTTTGTCATATAAGACAGACTGATGAGAAACACAATCAGCAGGTCCGGAGTTATGATGTGAAGTCTGTTCCGCACAACGTGATTGGTTGATGCCTTTATTCGCCGTACAAAAGCTCAGAAAAATGAACCTCGTTCCTAAAAAAATTACGCTGCTTTTTTGCAGCGTAATATTCGCTTTCTCTGTGAAAGTACTCATGACAAAAACAACTGTTTGAAAAAATATATTGACGTGCAAATTAATTGCACAAAAAAAGGCCTCCGGTGTGTAAAGAGCCAGATATTTCCTCAGGATTTGGAGACCAGGACAGAGCTAAAAGGAGAGTGAATAGTGGACTTAAATTCATCAAGCAAACAAAACACAACTCCAAATGAATGCTAATGTTGCTGTGTGTCTGCTCGATGTGTAAATAGGCAACACGTTCGGATTACTTTGTGTGCTATTAAAGTTACAGAGGTTTAATTGTATACTGAATGCCTGCAGAAGTTGTAATACTACCTTTAATTAGCTTCAGATTGTTGTGTTTATGTTTAGTAACCTCAGGAAACAAACTTGTGGTGAATGGTGCTGTTGTTTCCCATGTAGGACCACACTGTCCCAGACCCAGGAGCCCCCACCGTCGCTCCCCTTTCTCATCGTATCAAATGGAGCCTCGTCACCAAAGAAAAAGTCACGACTATCCTAGTGGCCTTGGAAGGACAGGTGCGTATCAGTGAGAGCTACCTGGACAGGGTTCATCTGGTGGGCTACCCCATGACTCCTACAGATGCTAGCATGAAGATATCAGAGCTGCGGTCCAGTGACACAGGAGTCTACCGCTGCGAGGTCCAGCACGGCGTTGAGGACAACCACGACATTGTCCATGTGCAGGTTCAAGGTATGCAAATGAGCAGTCAAAAAACTGTCACATAATGTCAGTGAGGCAGCTGTGGTGGATACAACAGATCTGAATATCAAGGAAAAAAGTTATTCATTTATTTTGTAATATTCCACACTGTTTTCCTCTAATTGGTTGCCAAATTCTTGTAGGTGCGGCCTATTTGACAAACTGCCATAATTCCTGAACTCACTGTGCAAATGAGACCAAATTTAGAAGACAAGTGCACACATCTGCTCCAAGTGATCCTGCAAAGTGTGTTGCCATTCTGCTTATAAGTGGCACAACACAAACATTATAAATTTAATCCAGATAAAGATTAAATAATTCTAAACATTTTCTATTTTTCAAGTAAATTTCAAGGATTGTTCAGCCTTTGTAGAGGCTTTTTGAGTACTGTCTAGTTTAATTAAACTAAAGTTCCTGTTTATCTCTAGGTTTGGTGTTCCACTACCGGGCCATCATGGGCCGCTACAGTTTGACTTTTGAGAAGGCGAAGGCAGCGTGCACCCAGAACAGTGCCGTCATGGCTTCACCTGAACAGCTTCAAGCGGCCTTCGATGATGGATTACACCAGTGTGACGCTGGCTGGCTCTCTGACCAGACAGTCAGGTCGGTTTGTCACTCTCTACTACCCCTGTTTAAAACAGTGGGTAGAGCAACATGACACAAACACATTCAGGGTTGTAATGTGACTCCCAAACATGAAAATGCATGTGCTAATGAAACTGTATAAAAGTGTCCAACAAATACAATTGCATACTTTATTTATTTCAAAGCCTCAATACTTGCTTTAGATAAATGTATTCGGTGTACAATCTGTCACTTAAAATGAACTTTTTGTCAAAGTTGTGTTGCATGTTTGCATCATTGTTAAAATGGACCATTTTGAAAACACTCCTTTGTGATGCATTCAAGGATGTTCCAACATCTGAGAATTCATAGTCAGCAGCGCGGCATTGACAAACTCAAAGCCAGAGGACAAATAAACAAACAAACAGGGATGTTGTGAAAAGGAGAATTTGGTCATTTTAAAGTTGCTGTACAGCTGAGAGCAGCAACAGGAGGCCTGTTACCAAATCATCCCTGTTTGCAAGGTCATATTCTAATTTTAATATTGAAGACATACGATATTTTGATATTGAAGACAGGAAAGCTTATTTTCATTCAACCAAAAGGTACCCAATCCATGATCCTCGTGTGAACTGCTATGGTGACAAAGAGGAGCTGCCTGGAGTCAGGACATATGGAGTGAGAGACCTCAGTGAGACTTATGACGTCTACTGCTTCACGGAGAAGATGACAGGTACATTGTGATGAACACTGCAATGTCTCCATTCGTAACTGTTGTGGTTTTCAGATTTTAAGCTTATTCTTTCATTATCTTTGTCTTTATTTATCTGATACAGGCAGAGTTTTCTACACCGCTTCTGCAGAAAAGTTCACCTACTCTGAGGCTGTGGTGGCATGCGCCAATCAGGGAGCTCAGTTGGCCACTACTGGTCAGCTGTACCTGGCCTGGCAGGGTGGGATGGATGTCTGTAACGCCGGCTGGCTGGGAGACAGGAGCGTCCGCTACCCCATCAACATGCGTCGGCCGCAGTGTGGAGGTGGTCTGCTGGGGGTGCGAACTGTTTACCTTCACACAAACCAGACGGGATACCCACTTCCTGAGTCCCGCTACGACGCCTTCTGCTACACAGGTAAGCCATCATCTAGACAAAGAGTGGAGATACTGAAAGGGCTGATCATATTTTCAGAGATTCTTATGCCAAGAGATTGAACATAAATTATAAATGGTTATTCAGCTAGATTTGGCGCTCTTTGAGGAAGCTCTCAGCGGCAGCGAGGACTCTGCTGGGAAACCTAATCCCCCCTTAACAAACACATTAAACTGAATCTTATTTTTCCACATTGAAAGTGGCAACCCTAGCTACAGCATGTAGCTGTTTTCAGTGAAAAGCTTTAATAAACACACTGTGGGCTAGCTGTCCAGCACAAACTACCAACCAGATAACGTTAACGACTAGCTGGTGAACATAGTGGAGCATTTAGCAGAAAGAGCTGCCAGATATTTCCCTCAGGAGCTGGTAGAAACCAAAAACGGAGCTAAAAGGAGACTAAATATTGGACTTACATTCATCAGGTGGCCAGGTAACCAACATCAAATGAATGCTAATGTTGCTCTGTGTCTGCTGGATGTGTAAACAGGCAACTGTTTGCCAACACGTTCGCCATATCAACTTTATAAGGTGATAATATGTTGATTTACAGTTGTTTGCACTGATCCCAGGTGGCCAAAAAAAATCAATTTGTGCAGGTTTAAACATTGTGAAGTTGATTGGAGGGCCAGGCTTGTTAAGAAACTCAATATTGTTGGATGGGGCTTTTACATACTCTACATTCATATCATTTTTGGTATCTGTTGTCAATACTGTAAGTGCAGTTTGACTCTGTGAAACAGAATTAGATAAGAGAAGGAAGCTCAACTTTTAGCATTTTCTTACTACTCTCTCTCCTCAATCACCTCCAGAGTCCCCTGATGAGGAAGGTTCAGGCAGCATAGAAGAGGGAAGTGGCGTTCTGAGTGTTACCACAGTGACACAGAGCCCAGAGGTGTTCTTCAGGAGGACGACAACAGAGAGCGAGGCAGTCGGAGAGGTGGTGACTCAGCAGCCTACCGTTGTGGACTTCACCTTCACCTACACAGAGAGCCCTACCGAACTGCCGCTGCCTCAGCTGCCAAATGTCACTGAGTTTGTCACTGACCTGATAGAGCCAGCCACCGCCAGGCCCGACACAAGCAGGGAGCGCAGCAAAGGCTTTGTGATATCTCCAACTGGTCAGTGAAAGAACTGCTGATGCATGTTATGATTACTGTAATATCACATAGAAATTCTAGTGAGTGTCACTAATAATAATGTCCCTAATAATGAAAAAATGGCTCCACCACACAAGAATTCCCCTTGTTTCTCTGTGCAGGTCTGGTCTTCCATTATCGCTCAGGCTCTGGCCGCAATGCCTTCACCTACACTGAGGCCCAGCTGGCCTGCCAGAGTGTCGGAGCCTCCATCGCTACCCCACAGCAGCTGCAGGCAGCATATGAGGCTGGGCATCACCAGTGTGATGCAGGATGGTTACTGGATCAGACTGTAAGGTAAATCTGAAATGTATTTTCAGAGCAGGTAGAGAGATTCTTGTCCCAGACAATACGTCATCACGTTTGCTCTTTTCTAGGTATCCCATTGTTTTCCCTCGAGATAAGTGTGCTGGAGATCTGGGGGATCAACCTGGAGTTCGGTCCTATGGTTTGAGGCCAGCAGAGGAGAGATATGATGTATACTGCTACATCGATGGGCTCAAAGGTACTACTCCTCTAAGAATAAAAGCCCAGAGACACAGCTACTCTGTAAAGACATAAGTTACAAAAATGTATCATTTAAAGTTATTTTCTTTCTTTTTCACCATCTTGACATCTCCTCCTCATCTGCTCCACAGGTGAGGTTTTCCATGTGGGCTCCGCTGAGGGTTTCACCTATGATGAGGCTGCTTCTAGCTGTGAGGAACAGAATGCCGTATTGGCCTCCACCGGAGAGCTCTACGCAGCCTGGAAAATGGGTTTTGACAAGTGCCGTGCAGGCTGGCTAGTGGATCATAGCGTCCGCTATCCCATCAACAAACCCCGTACTGAGTGTGGAGCTGGGAAAGCAGGAGTGCACACTGTGTACGCTCACCCCAACCTGACAAGCTTCCCTGAACTTGATGCCAGATTTGATGCATACTGTTTCAGAGGTAAACGCTTGGCTGTTATCTAACGGGCTCATTCAGAATTTATATTTTCATTATCATTCATTTGTCGGTTTCTCTTATTGTTAATTCTTACAGCGGATATTCTACTTATTGCAAATGAAACTGGACTGAACATCACAGATATCCAGGAGGCCCTCCTTAACCTAACATCAATTACTGATTTGTTAAGGCCTGGTAAGCTATTTTCAAATCATGAACAAATTACTTTCTTACTTGTGCAGATATCCCTTTTATTTTCCATGTCCCTCACTCATTTTTTTATATGTCCCTTTAGCTGTTCCTTCCATCGTCCCTCCCATCCTTGTGGAGACTTCGGGCTCTGGCTCAGGTTCAGCAGACTTCGGCTCAGGGTCTGCGGATGGCGGTGCCTCTGGGGGTCACTCTGGAGATCTGTCTGGCTCTGGAGACCTGTCTGGTTCTGGAGACCGGGTAATCTCTGGAGATCTGTCTGGCTCTGGAGAACTGTCTGGTTCTGGAGACCGGGTAATCTCTGGAGATCTGTCTGGCTCTGGAGAACTGTCTGGTTCTGGAGACCGGGTAATCTCTGGAGATCTGTCTGGCTCTGGAGAACTGTCTGGTTCTGGAGACCGGGTAATCTCTGGAGATCTGTCTGGCTCTGGAGACCTGTCTGGTTCTGGAGACAGAGTTATCTCTGGAGATCTGTCTGGCTCTGGAGACCTGTCTGGTTTTGGAGACCTGGACGGCAGTGCGAGTGCTGAGCTGCCCAGTGGAGCATCAGGTTTCAGCAGTACAGATGCTTCTGGATCAGCTCTCAGTGGAGAAAGATCCGGCTTCACTGTTGTTTTTTCAGGCATCGATAGCATTGTCTCTGGAGAGGGCTCAGTTTCAGGAGGACTCCAAGAAGCCGGAGAGGGAAGCACAGAGATCCTTATCTTCCCTTCATCTGAAGCAGGCTCTGGAGTGCTCAGTGGTAGCGGGGACCTGTCCGGATCTGGCACTGGATCTGGTTTCAGTTCTGCGGAGAGTGGCTCTTCCATCGATAGTTCTGGGGAAAGTGGACAGTTCTCAGGCATGTCGTCCGGTTTCATCACCAGCCGGGACTTTTCTGGCTTCAGTGGTTTCCCATCAGGATCCTTCTCTGGAAGTGCTAGTGGACAGTCAGGAGAGCCTTCGGGAAGCGGAGAAGCTCAGATCTTACTGATAGATGGTGAAATGATCGATGCGTCCACCCCTATTACCCACAAGGAGTATGAGCTTGGTGGAGGCCTACTGGCATTCAGTGGCTCTGGAGACATTTCAGGATCTGGGATTCTCAGTGGTGATCTCAGTGGCTCGGCCTCTGGTAGTGGCTCTGGGTTCTTCTCAGGTGTGACCTTTGTGGGATCAGGGTTCACTCACCTTACAGTGTCATCCTCTGGAGAGCAGGAGGCCTCTGGGTTTTTACTCTACAGCTCTGGACAGGGAAGTGGTGGACATTTGTCTGGATCTGGAAGGTCAAGTTTCCTCTCTGGGTCTGGATCTGGAATGTCTGGGTCAGGAATGTCTGGATCTGAGTCCTCAACGAGCGGAGAAGAAGGTAGTGTTACATTCTTGACTGGGGATTTCATGACAGAAGTATCTGGAGACACTACACGGTCTATGGAGCTTGGACAGGGATCAGTGGAGTACAGTGGAGAAGGAAGCAGTAGCAGCAGTGGTTTCTACTCTGGTAGCGGAGACATTCACTTGTCCGCAGCCAGCGGCATGTCTTCAGCATCTTCCTCTGGAGATCTGCCACAGGTAGTGCTGGCCTCTCCATCCAGCGAGTGGGCACTGACAGGGAGCACCAGAGCACCAAAGGAGGCCCTTACTGGGGCTGAACTGTCACAGACCCCTGGTAACGTCTATGGAGCTCCCAGCCCTGCGCTTGCCCCTGCAGGACTGGCTGCTCCTCCCATCACAGCTACACCAGCCTCTGTGCAGGCACCAGGCATTGTTGAAGGTTGGTCAACCTACTCCTTCATGTGACTATTTTTTTTTAGTCATTGGTTTTTGACACATTGTCCTGTATTCTGTAAAATCAAGGGATATAGTGTGTGGGGGGGATATGAAAATCAGACTTCAAACATCCTTGTGATATAACATTTAACGGAGCTTACTGCTGGAGCTGAGATGGTTATTTGATTAATCGATTAGATGATTGAAAGAAGTCATTTTCTAAGCAAAAATGCCAAAAAAGTCACTGGTTCCAGTTTCTCGAATTTTTATATTTACTTGTTTTCTAGGTATTCTGTGACAGTAAACTGGATATCTTAGAGTTTTGGATTGCTGCTCGGACAAAACCTTTTTTCACTGTTTTCTGACATTTTATAGACCAACTGATTTGTCTATTAATTGAGAAAATAATCACTTGTTTCTGCCTTATCTTAGCCCATTAACTACAATTGCATGAAATATACAGTACTTTACATTACTTGCAGTTTTAAAATGGTGACGCTATATCTCCCCACTGCAACTGCACAAAGATTGGGAAACAGCTGACAGAATTTGACAGAGTTTTTAAAGGGCCATAAAAGCCAAGGACCAGACAGAATCTCAGGCCATCTAGTAGAGCACTGCTCCCACCAATTGCCAACTAAAATTACTTCAGTTTTTGTACAGTCCATTCCCTCATCCCTGATCAAATGTGAATTTATCACAACATTACAACCCTCTCAGTTTCAGCTTGAGGTTTTAAACCTGCTTTAAAACATCTAGATGGAATCAAGTGCCACGCAAAGGTACTATTTGTTGATTCTTCATCAGCTTTAACATGATTGACACGTCAATTTTAGCAGAGAGGTTGACTCATCGATTTCTGTGGAGAGTAGATCAACAACTGTCTTTTTCACTGGCTCTTCTCCGGACTGTTGTCTGTCCACACTTTTGATCATGTCACACAGTAACAAGTGTGTCAGTCAGCACCAATCAAATGTTTGATAAAGTTTTCTGATTACACAACTGTGTTCACTAATGAAGAAACAGGGCATGGTTATGTGCTGGCAGAGTTTAAGACTATCATTGGACATCCACAACACCAACAAAGCAAAACCTACAGTACTGCATCAAAACACAAAAATATTGTAACTTTGACAAAATAAATAAAATGCATCACAGCACCACTGCTGTGATTACACTTGTAAGATAGATGTTGCATCTTAGAGCTGTGTTCAAATGTACAAAAATACAGAAACTTGTTTATAATACCATGGATTTTGATGAAAATCGGAGGAAGGATGTATTCAGGACAGGTGCTGCTTAAATTCAGAAAGGGCACAGCTGCTACACCACTCTCTTTTGAAAGTATTACTAGTGTTTGTCATTCATGGAGGAAATCGTGTTTCCTTTAACCTGTTTTTCTAGGTGGTTTTAACCCCTGTGAATCCAACCCCTGTGGTGCTGCTTCATGCACAGTAGAGGACGGGGTTGCTCTGTGCCATGGTAAGTCCCAAAACAGGGGCAAGTGCCATTCTTACTCTTTCTCTTTCTTTCTCTGAAAACTACTGAATTCAATATTGTGTGATGATGTTTTGGTTTAACTAACTTCGCCTGTTGAGCAGTTTGCATGTTTTATATTGTTGGTCTGCATTCTGTTTATTAATCAGCCTGTGAGTTACATTTTGATTGTGATTTACTGTTTATGAATCAGTATGACTAGACTTACCAAAAATCTTTTATCTCTCCCTGCTGTTCTGTCTGTCGGTGTGTTATGCATCATATTTTTGCTATGTTTTATGTTACTTTGATTTCCTTATGTTCATTTTGTCTGTGTCTTGCTATGGGTCTCTGTGTTTGCGTGGCAGATTGAATGTTAAAGTGCTTGTCAAATATGTACCAGCTCTGCTCTGAGGTTGTACAGCCTCTGTGTCACACATGTTATCACAACTGTCTTCAGCCTATATGTTGTTTTTGGTTTCGCTGTGCCAGTACGCCGCCTTCACTCTGCTGAATGCATGCTAAACCCCGGGCAACATATGTGCTTTCTGGCATCATATGGGCGCTCTCATCCTGCTAGAATTAAAATAGAATTAAAATACTGATCTTCTGTTGCAACTAACCACAGATTCAAAACATAAACTTACTGCAGATATTACAATTAATAGTTGTTCTCTTTGCAAAAATAAACAAATTTGGTATATATTTCAGTATATATCATAAATCATCATCATTTGGTAAACTGAAATAACTCAAATAGTAAGATTTATCAAAAACAAAGGAACATAGATGATGATTCAGTGTGCAGTAAGTCTAATCTGGATCAGAGGTTGCAGCAACTACAGTATTGTTCACTAACCTCTCAGTCCTGAGGTGTGATAGTCCTTCTATCACAGCCTCACCCCCCTCACCTTGCTGGCCAACCTCCCACCCCCACCCCACGCTGAAACAGTAGTGTCACCCGCCCCCTTTTTTGCAGAGGTAGATGTGTGCCATTCCAACCCTTGTGCCAATGGAGCCACCTGTGTGGAGAGTGCAGACTCTTACAAATGCTTATGCCTGCCCAGCTACGGAGGGGAACGCTGTGAGATCGGTATGAGATCAGCTTCAGCTAATAAATACTAACAACAGCCTCTCAAAAACAACTGAAGAGAGAGAGATGCTAAACATCTCCAGCCGATAGCATCATTACTCGCTGAGCTCTGTGAAAATACAAAGTCATGAGGAGTCCTGGTGGTCCAGCAGTCGAAGATGCACAACATGTAGCTGTGATGTCCCTGGTTTGCCATGGGACCCTGTTTCCCCATGTGGCCAAAAGGCTATAAAAGTAACTAAAGGGTCAGTTCACCCCAATCACAAAAAAAACATACTTTGCTTACCACGAGTGGCATCTAGTAATGCAGTAACTGTTCAGCGTTTTACTGCTCAAAACACTGAACAATTGACTCTTTGTTAAACCCCTTTCCTGAACAGTCTCCAGTCAGAGGTATACAGCTGTAACGGCAAGGCTGGTCTGTCAAGTTTGGAGTCTTTCAAAGTTGTCAAAGTGATGTGCATGGGGCGCTAGTAAGAGCAATACTCACTTTAACATTCTACTGCTTCAGCTTCTGCCACGCTACAGTGGTGTTGTGTGGTAGCCCGTTCCCCCGTTGAAATGTGTTTCCCTCCTGTTAGAATTGTGTTTCCTGTAGCGTCGCCCCTCGGTGGTTAGGGGTAGGTTCAGCCGGCATCCGCTTTTTGCCTGGACTGGCTGTTTTCCCAGCAGAACAACTCTACCACCTAGCAGTAGCTTATTTAAACCATATATTTACATTTATAGGTTACTGTATAGAGTCTGTGGTTGGTAAATGCATGCGCTCTAATTGAGGGGTGACAAGCTATTCTGTCTATTTAGAAAAACGTCTTTCCCACTTTGAAATTAAACACGAATACGCCGAAAGCCCAGATGTCCCAGTTTTACACCAGCACTTAAACGCATCATGCATTTACGAATCTGTGGAGCTGGGACCAGCGTTAAAAAAGTCTCAAAATCCCGAAAGCGAAAGTAACCTGATCCGTGCGTAACACGAGACATTTGTATGCGCAGGAAGCTTTTTGAAAGCGAAAAGGATCAGATCTGAGAAGCTGAAGTTAAAAGTCTGTAAGTAAAATATTTTCACATAGTTTTTTTTCAGTTACAAAATTTTTTTTCAGTTACAAATCTTGTTTTTCAGTTACAAATCATGGAATACACATTTACAAATAATATTGAGACTATTTTCACTCCATATAAATACCACTAGGGGTAGGTGGGAAAATATGAAAATGTGTTTTTGTGTAATTTGGGTGAACCGACCCTTTAAATAATGTTATTAAGGTGGAGCAAGAGAATGAAAGAAGCCTTTGAATGTTACAGTAAAAGGAAAAAATGGAAATTCACAATAACATTACTGTTGGGCTGGGCTCTCCCAGCTGAAGTGAAGCATTATATATAATTTTCCATTCTGTATTGGGACGTTTGTTTTGTACGTCAGGATGGAAACACTGTCCACTGTCAAATTTGTACTGGATGCCAGACAGACTGAGGGCATCGCAGAGGGAAAACATGCTCCTCGCTGACTCACAAGACAAGTGCTGAACATGCAAAACTGAAACACTACATGGGTTGTGATCAATATCAAGCACTTTATCAGATGCTTAAACACTAATCCCACACAGACAGCAGAAAGAATGATAAGAATACAGAAGAGCTTCTCATCATCAGATGCTGTGCTTTAGTTTTCCAACCCATTTGTAGTTGTGGATGAGGAAGGATATTTAATTTATGAGTCTTATCTGAGTCTCAGAGTCCTAAAAAACGGAAAAAAGACGTATATATTTAGATAAAAGTGCATTCAGGATACCATACACTGAATGAATGTTGACTCTTTGGTGTTGCGGCTGCAGATGAGCAGCAGTGTGAAGACGGTTGGACTAAGTTTCAGGGGAACTGCTACCTGCACTTCTCTGACAGAGAGATGTGGCTGGATGCTGAGCAGCACTGCCGGGACCTGAACGCCCACCTAGTCAGCATCATCACCCCAGAGGAGCAACACTTTGTCAACTGTGAGTGCATAATGTGGTGTGTGTGTGTGTGTGTGTGTGCTTGTATTCACTGAGATGAAGACAGAGGGAGAATGAAAAATAAAGTCTCAATACTTTTTTGTCCCACAG
Source organism: Macquaria ambigua (assembly GCA_008360985.2). Classification (NCBI taxonomy): domain Eukaryota; kingdom Metazoa; phylum Chordata; class Actinopteri; order Centrarchiformes; family Percichthyidae; genus Macquaria; species Macquaria ambigua. Next base: position 312,626 of record VMKM01000094.1, on the reverse strand, counting down.
CAAATGCACAGGACTACCAGTGGATCGGGCTGAATGACAAGACAGTAGAGAATGACTTCCGCTGGACAGATGGCACTCCACTGGTGAGTGAGGACATTACACTGGTGTGTTGCTTCTGTTATAGGCAAGACAAAGTATGGTATAGTGCGGTGGTTCCCAACCTGTTCGGTTTGTAACCCCTTCAAACGAAGTCTTCTTGCTCCCCTTATCACAGTTTGCATACAGTATGACTACAGGTGGTGGTCAGAGTGAATTTTCTCTCCCAGAGGGTATCTGGATCTTCAGGGCATGAATGAATTACTGAACAGGTGTACCAGGAACAGAGCCTTTGTATGAAGTTAATGTTTCTTATTGGAAAATCAATCAAACAACTACAACCAGATGCAAAACGGCCACAAAGAGATGCAAAATAACTACAAAGAGACACAAAATGACAACTAAGAGACGCAAAACAACCACAAAGACACCAAAAAAATACAAAGAGACGCAAAATAACTACAAAATGACAACTAAGAGACGAAAAACAACCACAAAGAGAACCACAACAACTACAAAGAGGTGCAAAATACCCATAAAGAGACACAAAATGACTACAAAGTGAGTCAAAACAACTACAGGGAGATGCCAAACAACTACAAAGAGATGCAAAACAACCACAAATAACAAAAAATGACTACAAAGAGACACAAACATCTACAAAACACATCTCTGAGCCGTGTTTTGTGTCCCTGAGAGTCTTGAGAGTTCTGGTTCACCTGCAAGATGTTACTGAAAGAGACACAAAACAACCACAAACAGCGCGTCAGTCTGGTTATCTTTCTCCTATGTAGAAGAGGTGGGGGGCCTTTAACATGTCTTTGCACAGGAGGCCATTGTCTCATAATCTGCCCATGCGTCAGGGATTTGAAGATGTAAAATTATCCACTAATTCTTTAAAAAAATAAACATTTGTGGCAGAAAAGTGTTGATCAAATCACAACACCTCAGATTTGTCCTGAGACCCCCTTTAGTGGTCCCAACGCCCAGTTTGGGAACCACTGGTGTATTGTATTGTAGCATAGCATGGCATATCACAGTTACCCCTTTTCCACCGGAGCAGTTCCAGGGCCGGTTCGGAGCCGGTGCCTAATCTGGAACCAGTTCTTCCTTTTTCGACCACCTAAGAACTGGCTCTCGGCCAGGAAAACTGGTTCCACAGCGGCACCAACTCTTTGCTGGTCTAGAACCAAGAACCGCTTACGTCACGGGCTGGGGGCGGGATTATCGTGACCAATAAGACGTGTTAGATAATTACCTTTCTTCTTGAATGTAATCGCTGCATATAGCAATCACGCCGAGCAGCAACAATGCATCGGAACAGTCTTGTTTGGATGCCAATGTAGATTTTCAAAGCCAGGAACAACACCTGAAGAGGTACGGCGCCCGCCATTGTTGTTGTCTTCTGCCCGAAGTTGGCGCTAGTATTGCTGGGAAACCGAAGACGAGTGACGTAATGACGTGGCTCTCTAACCCATAAAGCTGGTGGGAACGCAAATGAGTTCTTTGTAGGTTCGCAAGTTGAACCAATTGCGAACCGGCACTAGCACCAGCCCAGAACTAGCACTAGGTTCACTTCAGTGGAAAAAGGGTAAGTGTAGTGTAGTGAGGTTTTCTCAATGGTGGATACAGCACAGAAAGTCAGCCTTGCTGCCAGTTTGTCACAGTGACCAACCACAAAAACATCAACAAAAATATCCTCTGCATCTCAAAAGATTTTACCCAAAGACTTACATTATAGAGGAGACATTTGTAACTGCAAAAAACATCAATTATTAGTCTTTGGTTATACTTGACGCCTCATCCGAGCTACATCATTAATCTGACCCAATACAGACTATGCTTTAATTGCATTAATAGTTCTATATTGATTTGCATTTAACTTTGTAGTAGATAAACAATGTTAGTTCAACATGCATGAAAAGGTTTTTTTGTGATTTTGGAGAGGCCTGTGCATGTATCTCTGCAAAACTAAAGCACTGAAAATTGCTGTTTGCACTTGTGATAAGAGGGTGTCTGAGCAGGTGAAACCCAAATGCAATGTCATGCCAAAACAAGCACCAAAATAGCACTGCGCCGTCTGATCTGCATAAACACAACCTCAGCTGCACCACTCCACCCACCTCAACACAAGTGGGTTTATTTAAAGGCACAAAATTACCCAACAGGTGGAAGCACAAAAAAATTGACTTCATTACCAGGTGTTTGGATGGAAAACAGCACTGTGTTTAAAAAACGTAGCACTTTGGAAAGTTGCGGCAAAAGTTGAGCCAGGTTTAACTTTGTTGCTGGACAAAGTGTTTTTAGCTGGAGCCCTCTGAATCTGGACACCTGTAGCCTAATTGAAATGAAGGAAGGAGCTGCTTTTTTTTCACGTAGTGCTAATATACGTATGTGCCTTAAGGAGTGGGTATGCCTGAAATGATCTACTTCGTACGAAGTGTTGTCTGACCACACCTAAAGGCAACAAGGGTTTATACCTTTTCCGAAAATCCAGACTTGATGACAACAGGTAACAGAAGTAGTTGTGTGAAGAATAAAAAACAAGATGAAAAAGTCCTGCTTACTTACAGCGCAGTGCAGAATGACGAATAGTAAAAGAGACTCATATGAAACGCGGTCCCTCTTACTTGTTCTCTGTGTCTTGTAGTAATGTTTCTACTTCCTCTTCTTCTTCAGCAATACGAGAACTGGAGGCCGAACCAGCCAGATAATTACTTCAACTCTGGAGAAGACTGTGTGGTGATGATCTGGCATGAGAACGGCCAGTGGAACGACGTGCCCTGCAACTACCACCTGCCGTTTACCTGCAAGAAAGGCCCAGGTATGTTGGTTCAGACCTAACATCACTGCCGCTGCTCAAGTCTGTAACAAAGGCTTTAAAGCTGTGTTTATCCGTTTTCAGCCACTAAGGGTCAAAAAAACATCAAGCTAAGGTGACCGACACACAGCCATGAATATTATTGCGTTATAAAGTTGTTATTGCAAATATGTGGCAAAGAATTGGCTACTTACACCTCCAGCAGATTAATGTAAGTCCAATATTCGCTCTCCTTTTAGCTCTGGTTTGGTCTCCACCAACTGCTTTTTAGCTGCTAGATGTTTGATTTTATTCACCAGCTAATCACTAACTTTGTCTGTCTGCTGTCTGGTGCTGGGGAGGTAGGGTACAGTGGGTTTATCAAAGCTTGTTGGCTGAAAATATCTCAGCCTGCTGCTGCTGGAAATGAGGTAAAACCAAAGAGAAGAGCTAAAAGAGGCTAAAAAGCTCCATAAAGCTGCAGAGTTGCATAATAATTCTCCCTCATAGTTTCAGCAGAACTATGAGGGAGCCCTTTCACACAGAGCCATTAGATTTGATGTTAATATCAAAAATATGATGAATGTAGGTTATATATTTTACTACTGCAGTACTCCCTACTGTATAATCAGTTCACTGGTAGTTTCACTAGCTTATCATAGTTTGGTAATAGTTGCAGCTGGTTACTGAAGGTACTTAATACAGCAGACACATGTAAGTGGACGCACGATGCCCTGTGGCCTCTGGTTCTGTCCTCAGTGTCCTGTGGTGCACCGCCGGAGGTGGAGGACGCCCACATGTTTGGTAACAGGAGGGAGGAATACCCTGTCAACTCCATCATCCGGTATCAGTGCAACCCAGGGTTTACACAACGCCACCCTCCGGTGGTTCGCTGTAAAGCAGATGGACAGTGGGAGAAACCCCAGGTGGAATGTACTGACGGTGAGTGCACTCTGCATGGATACCCTGTTATTCATCGTGGGACTAGTTTGTAGAAAAACCTCAGTAGCTGCATTTACATGGACCCTGATATTCCAGCCCAATAACAGAATAATCCACTCAGAATAAAAAGGCCTCAGGAAACCACCTCAATCAGAAGAGACTGACCTGATCAGAAGGAATTTTCAATCGGGTCGAGAGGGGGGGTGTAAACCTTTAATAATCCATTCAATAGGAACATATTAGCGCCTAATAACCATGTAAACGCTTAATCCGATTGTTTCTCTCTGGTTGGAATAAATATATTCTTTCTGCTCACGTTTGTCCCACGTGGGGGAACATCAGGTGACGTGAACGAGTTTCCTGGAGGGACAGAAACCAAACTGCTCTGTGGCTGAAACAACTTAACAGATTTAAGGATTGTTGAACGCCTCGATGGTCGAAAGACTCCAAATAACAAACAAGAGTTTGAAAAAATGAACGAAGCCAAAAAACAACCTTCTTCTTCTTCTGTTGTATTTCCGGCAGATTAGATGCTTCATAGCGGGCAGAGCCACGGTGCTCATGTCAAAAGAGTTATATTCTGATTAAAAGCTTCGAGGCATGTAAACTCACATCTTATCAATCACTTTATTTAGTGTCCATGTAAACAGTTAAGCTGGAATCTCTAATCAGAATGATTTCAGTCGTGTTGAATAAATATTGTCCATGTGACTGCAGCTACTGACAGGTAAGGACAAGTGTTTTGTTTTTAAACTATAACTCACTCCAGTTGTGTTTTCTCCTCACGGCAGTGAAAGCCAGAAAAAGAATACAGCGGAGGCGCAGCAGGAGTCCGGCAGCCAGCGGCAAGCTTCACTAAGAAGGGAAAAAAGGGAATTCATTATTTAAAAAGAACATTTGCAGCACACGAATTTTAGTGAAGATGATTTGAAGGGTTGAATTGTTGGAACGCCCACATGAAGGGTCGAACATCATGGTAATGTGATTTTTGTCTGTTCTCTCCCCTGCCCCTCATAATATATTTTAATTATATATAATAATTTTATTGCTCTGAGTTTATTTTCAGCGTGTGTATTGTAATATAGTTTTGTTTGGTGAAATCATTGCTTGGATACTTTGTTCCATGTGAGTTTTACATTTAAAGAAGGCAGCATGTGTCTGGTTCACTGTAGACTGCTGTAGATCTGAACCACAGAGACTGGATGTCGGCACGTTAGGATTTGCTGTAAAACTGGTTTATGGTGTAAGGTACCAAACAGTCAGATGTCTGTGTACCGGCATATTTTATTGTAATATCTGTTGGAAGAAAAACACAGCAGGGGCCAGATACTCTTAGTTAAAGGGAAATACAGATATTTTTTTAAAAGTTCACATCAATCATCCCCTAGTTCCCCTACTGGTTCTGTCCTTCCTGCTGGTTTCTGCACTCAGTCATTGTATCTTGTATTTTTCCTTCTTCAGAAGCCGTTTGCTGCCGTTTCTTCCTGTAATACAGCATGAAAAACAACTTCAGCAGCGCGAGACAATCCATCACAGGAAACTCGATATTTTAAAAATGCTCGGAGGTGAATGTTGTCATCACATTAGAGATATCTTTAGTTTATGACTTAAACACATGAAGATAAATACGCCGTTATTAATGATTACGTTTTTCCAGAGAGATCAATTTGAACAAACACTCATTGTAAAAGTATGTATTTACGCTGAGTCATTTAAGCATCTAAATGATATCTGGATAGAAACGATCCACCTACAAAGGACCTGAGGAATACCAAGTATAACTGCACTGGTTAGACGGTTAAATTTGATCTGTGTACGGTGGCATGAATCATCCAGATGTCAAAGGTGTCAAAACGGTCACCTCACAAACCTTTTATTTATTTGTGGCGTGTTTAATAGCTGGAACAGATGTTTCATTTCAAATTGGGTTTGGATATACATGTGACTGTTAAAAATCCAATCACATAAGGCATATAGGCTTATTGCAAATTTAGGAAAAGGTAAACCTGGTGCGACTGTCAAAAGGAACAGTTCGACATTTTGGGAAATACACTTATTCATTTTCTTGTTGAGAGTTAGATGAGAAGATTGATATCACTGTCATATCTGTTTGTTAAATATCAAGCTAGACATGTAATGTGTTAGTTAGTGAGCTTTAGAGCTGCTGGTAGGTGGATTTTTTTACCTTTGGACAGAGCCAGGCTAGCTGTTTCCCCCTGTTTTCAGTCTTTGTGCTAAGCTAAGCTAAGCTAATCGCTCCCTGGCTGTAGCTTCATATTTAGCGTACAGACATGAGAGTGGTATCGATCTTCGCATCTAACTCTTGGCAAGAAAGTGAATAAGTGCATTTCCCAAAATGTAAGTGCAGCAGCCATACGTAGAGGACAATCCCAATCCAGTTGTAATTTCATGTCTGCATGTCCAACATGCATTTAGATTATTAAAAATGTATAGAAATGTTTAGTATGGATATACATTTTTACATTACTGGATGTTATTTGGATTATTGGATTATTTCACACCTCTAAAGTGGTTTTATTGAACATGATATCTGGTGAAAATGAAAACTCTCTAGATGAGTGGAAACAAGAAAAAGATTAAAACATTAAGTAGGTGATGGCATTTAGCCATAGACAGAAAGCAAACAAATCCGACAAATAGCATCTTGTGGTTTAAAGCAGAGACTTTTGGTCAATGTGAAGACACAACCTTTTATTTATTGATTTCAGACAGCGACGGAGTCTCTGCTGGACTGAGCCAGTGATTGTTTTACAAGAGAGATTCAGTACTGTTATGAGACTACAGCAGCATCAGCAACACACGGCCAGGGTGGATAAACTTCTACTAGCTCCATTTCTTCAGATTTCATCCGTAGAGGATGAGGAAAAACCGCATGTTATCCCACAGTTTGTCATGTTGGCTGGTTTGAGTCTTTTGTTTTCTGTGTGTTTTAGTTGTCATCATCTTCCACGAGGCTGTGCAGTGCACAGTGTGTCTGTGGAGTCAGAATAATGAACCTGTTATCTATTTCATGTTTGTAACCTCAGAGGACATAACCGCACTGTAAACATTACAGTGTGAAATGCCTGTTGTGGAGTTTTGTTTTTCCAACTTTGACTGCTTTCATTTGTGCACTTGTTTTGTGTCGTTGTTGTTTGTATTTGGGGGGCTGTGCCTCCTTCATACATACTGTCACCTGCTGCATGATAAACCAAAGACTGAGAATACACTTTCAAAGCTGTACATGAGTCTGCTATAGTCCCATTTTATTCACTAATTTAAAGGATAAGTCTGTCAATGCTTCTCTATTTTTCTTATTGTCAACAAATGACATTAAAAGACCAAAACTAACACAATCTAACAAGTGTTGTGTGTGTATCACAGCCTGATATATCTTCTTCCTCTGTGCCATAGAGCTCCATTGTTGTCCAGAAACTATTAAAAACACATCAGTGAGCCTCACTGTTGCACTGAGTGACATTCACTTGAATGAAAATTGCTCCCGCAGCACAATTTTACTAGCCAAAAAAGTTTCCTTGCTTCCTGGTTTGCATCCCTGTTGTGCGGCCCACGCTGCACATGCGTATCAGATTTTCTCCCGCATGTAGACTTTACACTGGATTTGTTGTTGACAATAAGAAATACATAGATTAACACCAGTCTTATCATTTAAATTTTGCCATTTCAAATGCAAATTCAAACTTCATGTGCTGTGTTTAAATTCAGCTACGAAACTGGTTCTTTGCATGAGGGAGATAAATGCAAGGAACTGATATAAAATACATAAATAAAATATGATTTAAGAGAAATACATATATTTGTCTCATCCTCACATAACAATGTCTTTTTGACTTTGTCTTGTTTTCTGTTTTATGAAACCAAAGTGGTGCAGAATGAACTCACATGTGCCCCACATCTGAATGTTTGTACTCACATCAATCAATGCCAAATAAATAAAAACGCTTTGGTTGTTTCCTCCTGGAATGGATTCAGGTTTCCCTCATGACTGTATGGTTCTCATCTCTGTTCATACAGCACAGCTACCTACATATATAAAGTTTACGAGTGTAAAACTTAAGTAATTAACAGGCTGCAGAGATCAGTCAGTCCTCCATCATTCCAGGAGGGTCACCGCCCAGATATTCCAGGTACAGACAACAAACACGTCTTTCACCTTGCGTCTGCCTCTCAGTGAGCTCAGTGTTTCTGTGGCAGCAGCTGAGGTAAATAGGATACGGCGCTGACTCATAGGAATAATAAAATTACGGTAAATTTGTATTTGCCCAACAGGGCGGGTTGTACATGGCGTCAGCGTTCCCTTGTGACTGAATAGGGTCCTTTTAAGGATCCTCTGCACCCCGCCCTCCACACACCGGTTCACCTCTCTGCCCCGGGCCTCCGGATGAATCGTCTCTCTCTGCTCAGTTTATTTTGCACTTGTTAATTAGCAGAAAACAGAAAATGTTTGTAACCTAAAACATACTGCTAAGCACTTCTTGCTGTGAGCAAACTATGACCATTTCAGATTACAGCAAATTAGAAACACTAACTTTATTGTCAAACTGTGTGTCAGAGGCACCAGAGTCGAGGTCTGAACCTCAACATTGACCTTAAAACTAAAAACCATATCAGAAAAAGGTTTTACAAACAACTGAATAAAATGATGCACTATGTCATTTAATAACATGTATAGTGGAAGGCAGCTGGATTTATAAGAATCTAAACTGAATTAAGAATAAATTGCCTGTATGTAACTATTTTAAAGGAATAAAACAACATTTTGGGAAATACATTTATTCACTTTCCTGCTGAGAGTTAGCTCAGTAGTGGAAGCAGCAATAACACAGTATAAAAATACTCCATTACAAGTAAAATGCCTTCATTCAAACTTTTATTTGAAGAATATCACCAGCAAAATGTACTTAAAGTGTCAAAAAATGGGAGAATGCACATTTCTAAATATCACATATTCCTTCAACTTTTGTAGTTTATTTCTCAATACTTTTTATGAAATCCTATTTGGTCTGGCATTTGTTAATTAATTCGATTTCTTGTCAGTTTTGGTTAGATCATACGTGCAATACTTCTGTAGAGGGAGTGGTCTGGGAACATGAGAGTTCTCGTTGTTTGCTTGTGTGTCTTTATATATTTATTTTAATTGTTTGTCTGTTTTTTTTCTTTCATTTTGGTGGGTTTTCTTCCTTTTATAAAATCCCATCAGAAACAAGATGTCTTTTCTCATGTGGGTAACCTTTAATGTTGAAATTAAATAACATAATAATATTAATGCGAGTACCTTTCAATATATACTTAACATATATACATATATCAATAAATAAACATCTCACATATCAGGCACTATCATGATTATATACTCAACAATTAAACGATATTTGTGGCATTTCACTCACTGCTCTGTCCTTATGTGACTGTTTGCGGAACCAAATACACCTCAACTCTTTTTCCGGTCGGACCACAAACTGCGGGGACTTCCGTTGGTGCTTTTACTTGCTGGATAACGATGGCTTTCCCAGAGTTTACATCGGAATAATTAAACTTAAAATAATCATCCCAAAACACCGAGCACATCCGAAGTATGTACACCGTTACTATGATTATTAAAATGATTGATAAAATCGTTTGTGAGTCACGATTTTTGCTAACCAAAGCCACTTAGCTAACCACTGCTAACGCACCGTAAAGGTTGGTTGCTGGAAAACATCGACATACACTGTTACCGTTAGCTTTGGCACATCATAAAATAAGAAGGTGCATTTAGCTAACACTTGGCATGATTTTGTGATTAATACAGTTCAATAAGTGGGGATGTCCCGCAATTTAAATCTACCCAAACAGTTTACAGCTAACCTACTAGCGCGGCTGTGTTGACTGTTGTTGGCCAGAAATGCATTTGCCCTGCGTTAGCTAGAAGTCGCACCGACAGGAGACAGCTTCTTAAAGGTGAGGCTTCTTAAAGGTGATGTATATTAATATATTTTAATACACTCAGAGGTGGAAAGAGTGCTAACCCTAGATACATTGTTGTAATATTATCTAGCTAAATTTAAACGCATTACAAGTTCAAAAAGTAATATTAAATAAACTATCAATATTTTTTTAATAATTTGATTTAGCATTGAGGAGGACGGCAGTGTGCATCCTAATATGTGTTTAATGTGTTCAATATGCACGCACCTAACTGCTAACCCCTCTGCAGCTCTCCAGAGTTTTTTATTGTCTAATTTGAAAATTTTTCATATGAACTCCTTTTTGAGTTTCGCCCGCTTAAACATGTGTTTCTTTGGCAGGCTCTTTTATAGTATATGCATTTACAGTGAATGCACATGATAATTAAAGTTTTATGTACCTACACTTAATTGCAGATAATGCTCTTCTCTGCACAATACCAGGCGCCCCGGGGCCGGTAAACCTAAATGGTCATCATTAATGTTATTAATTACACCTGTGCTTTACCTGCTATAACAAGTCAAAATGTCTGCTGTGAAAAAGGCCTATTCCTGCTGTTTAGATCACTGTACACCCTTCACATAACCTGGCATTAATGTCAACTTGATAGTGAAGAAAACAGTGAAATACTACTGTTTTATTGCTTTTGTACTTCAAACACTGTTGTTCTTTTTCTTACATTTTGTACATTAACTGCACTTGAGAACTTTATAAGTAACGTACCTTTTATACACGGGGTAGTTTAAGGGCCATTGAGATCTTAACAACAGAATACCTCACAGAATAAAATAGCAGACTAAAAATAAAAATAAAAATAGAGCATACATTTGACATTGCAGATATATAGCCAGTTTATATCTGGTTATTTAAAAGCAATGGCATGATGTAAAATAAAAGGTGTTTAGGTGGGTCTCAGACCTTCTGGTGTGCAGCATAGTAGCTGAAAGCAGCTACACCTTGTTTAGTCTTAATTCTGCCCGTGACCTGCTTTTTATTTTTCTGTACAGGTTGATGGCCAGTCTAGCTCCTCCCGTCCCGTCTGCTCTCGCCTCATTTCTTTCCACGTTGCTTCCCTGCGGCTTCGCTGTGGGGCCTTCACAGCTCTGTGAGGGCAGGCTGGGGCTGTGGTGGGTGGGCCGCTTGCTGGAGGCTGGATCCCTGCTGGGGAGGGAGGGGGACACAGAGTGGGCCTCGAAGTATCACTCTGACCCGATGACTCGCAGCCAAGATGGTGAACTCACGATGAACTCTGAGTCCAAAGCAGGTCAGACCAACAGCACAGAGGCAGAAAAGGTAAATGCACATTAGTACAGATACAATGCATGCAGACAGAGCAGGCTTTAATCTCTTATTATACTTATACTTATTCTATACTTATTATTACTATTTAAATAGTAATTTTTGTTCATTTTGATTGTAAATTTGAACATTTCTTTCATTGAGAAATAAACTCTGATTTGATTTTATTCTACTTCATGTGGTATGTTGAACTATTCAAAACAGTGTGCTTTAAAGCATAAAACACATAAAAAATCTAAAACATAAACACAATAAGACAATTAAAGACAGTTCTGGTACTGTACATGCAATACAGAATTACAATGGAGAGTTCATGTGATAACAAAAGAAAAACTGCAGCAATAAGATCAGGGATAAGATAAAATGCTAAGCTGTGCAGGGAAGCAAGAAATAGTTTATGGTATATTAGAATTAAAAGCACTTATTACAAATAAGATCAATTAAATTATGACCTGTTGCACCTAATTTTTGGAAACCTGTATCTCTGACCAGAGGGGGTGATGTCAAATTTCTTAAAGAGATGATGGCCTGGGTTTGCTAAAATGGATTTAGCTTTCTGTGTGATTTGCCGGCTAAAAATGTCTGACAAAGAAGGCTGCTGCACACCAATGATTTTACTTTCCATCTTGACGATGTTGCCCAGTTTATTCCTGTTTAAATTCCCACACCAACAAACCACTTTCTAAGATGGATCTATAAACAAGACTAAGGGCACAAACATGGGCCACCAAGTACGCTTCAAGCTACGAATATCAGCAAATGTCAGCCTCATGGTGGCGCTAGAGGAAAAATCAGGGGGGCACTAAATTCAGTAGGATTCATCATCTGGGGGCCACGAATGTCTGTACAAAATTTCTGGCAATCCATCCACTAGTTGTTGAGATATTTCAGTCTGGACCAAAGTGGTGGACCGATCAACCAACGTTGCCGTCCCCATAGAGCCAATCAGCTAGCAGGGCTAAAAACACATTAAACCATTTAACCTCTCCAGAAGTTATAGTCTTTGTTGCCCATTGTAATAGTAATTATTTCCACTTTCTAATGTACTTTTTCCAGTTGCCATTAACACACAGGAGTGATTTTACGCAGACCAAATACAACACATTTTCCAGTCGATATTTGCTGTTTGTTTGATGTTTATTAAAGTATTTGTACAATGACATGAATGTAGCAGGTTTTTCAATTCGGCAGGTCGCAGGTGTTGCTCTGTATCTGCTCTGCGTAAGATCACTCCTCCTACCTGTGTCTATATTGGAAAGTGGAAAAAATTGCCATTAAAACTAAGTGAGAACTGTGTGCACTCCCTCTCCCTGTGCCTGCCATTTCCTGTCACCTGTACCGACACCCAGTATCCAGATTAATACTGCAAGATATATCTAAACAAACTAATATGTATAATAATATGCACCCGTTCTTGCATGCAGTGTTCACTTCAAAACTCAATTTTAATTATTAACTTATTCATGTCTGTCTTAATTCTTTAAATCTGAACAGTTGTGTTTTTGCCTGTAAACTCGTAACTCAAACACTGCTTTGTTTCTCTGTGATGCAGCTGACACTCTGAGGCCCATTAAGTTCACATACTTAGAAAATACATTTGTTTTAGTGCTATCTCAGGTGCTGTCGTCATGATTGCATATGATAGTGGAGTTTTTCTCTGCATACTTAACTTAAGTGCAGATTTTCTTCTTCATAAGTTCCTGTAATTGTGCACCTTTCAGAAAGAACGATGTACCGGTAGTCAAATTTAGCCTGGACAGGAACCTACAATTATCATACGTTTGGGCCTGAATCATGGCTGCACCTGAGCAAACATCAAGTTATCCAAAATCAGTACTGCAGCAACTCTGCAACACAGATGGCGTCCTTATAAAAATAGAAATGCAAATTCCAACTGTAAAATCAGTTTTATTATCATTTAGTTTCATGCTGTTGTTTGTCCCATTTAGATTCAAAATGTCTCAACAGAAGCCTTGACTAGACAGAAGCCCTGCAATAATGATTCAATTTGCTATTCAAAAGGCAGCAGTCAAGTATCAATCCACCAGAATTAAGTGCCAGACATGAATCCATCCTGGCTGACTGATGCAAAGACATCTCGTTGTTCAGCCTTGAGGTTCTTCATCATTTTACATTCACCAGCAGCGGCTGCTTTTGTTTGAAACCATTTTTGTCTCGGTTGCAGACAGAAGGAGCGCAGTAAATGCAAGCCTCTCTGCTTAATTAAGTGGCGACCCTGTGGGAAGATAATGAATCAGTCCTTGTAATTTCCAGCGAGCTTTCTACAGAAGAAAACACGAGGAGAAAGAGTCACAGAATAAACGATGTACTAATGATCATTTACCAGGGCACTGCAATCAATACACATTCAAAGCACAACCTACCTACCAGTTCATTTTTGTACTAAGTGGGACTGAGTCAGACATGGACAGTAATCATCACTATTATGAACATTAGTATAAAAGTACATAGTGTTTTCAGGTAGACAGTCCCTCTCAGTGTGGAGAATACTTTATTGAACATCAGAGGCCATATTCACAAAACATCCGGAGGCTAAAAGTTGCTCTTAAGTGGCTGAGTTAGAAGAAACTCCTAGAAATAAGAAGTGTGTCCCTTTTGGTCTAAGAGTAATTCACTAACCCTTTTAGTGCTAAAAGCAGATCCTAAGTCTGAGAGAAGTTAGAGGTAGTCCAGAGGACTCGTAAGTCACTAAGACCTACTCACAGTAGGTAATATGTCTCATCGTGTTAGTGTTTTGTAAAAAAGATGAAGTTTTAAAACCATACTTGGATGGCAGCCAATTAATCAGGATCCAGTCAGCGCACAAACAAATCCAGCAACGCCGGAGATGAATGTTTGCACAACGCTACTTGGACGCTGGGAAAATGCAATTTTCAGCTCTGATGAACTTGTAATATCTCAGCCGTCTGTCAGAACTATTCATCAAACCAAAAATGCACTTTTCACACCCTATTTTGTTTGACAAAATAATAATCACTAACTGCAATAAATACATACACACACTTATCCAGTATAATCAGTGCAATATGTAGAATTATCACATCAAAGTATGATGATTTGTTTTGTCATCTGGAAAAAATATCACATGCTGATCGTATTTGATGCCAGATACAATTGAAAAGTCAGTGTTTTTTCATGTGTGTAATCTGTGACATTATTAATGATCAATCTATCTGTCTATCTATCTATTCACTGACCAGTCATCTATGGAAGCCCATTTCTGCCAATGTGATGAAAAAAAAAGATCCTGTAAGTCATTATAATGAGTTAGTATCTCAAAATAATGAGTGTTTAAAAACAATGAGTTAGTATTTCAAAATAATGACTTAGTATCTCAAAATAATGAGTTAGTGTTTCAAAATAATGACTTAGTATCTCAAAATAATGAGTTAGTGTTTCAAAATAATGAGTTAGTATTTCAAAATAATGAGTTAGCATCTCAGAAAAATTACTTAGTATTTTAAAATAATGACTTAGTATCTCAAAATAATGAGTTAGTGATTCAAAATAATGAGTTAGTATTTCAAAATAATGAGTCACCTGTCAAACAATCACTGTTAATAGCAAGAAGTTTGTGGTTCATTCATGAAACATGATGTCATCCATAGCGACGAGGCCACCCCTCTCTTCGCTGAGGGGTTCTCTCAGTTCCTCAGTAAAAGTTGCTCTCAGCAGCTTTGTGAAGGTTGTCAGCCCTGATTATTTAGACGGCATTAAATCAAATGTTGTAACGTAAATGTCTATGTTGTGTTTTGTAGGCGCTGATGGAGATAGCAGCAAATAAAGAAGCTTTAGTACAAAGCGCCGTCTGGATCAAGTAAGTTGACGCACTACTTCACACAAAGGTAACTGGGGCTTTTTGTCTTCTTAATCAGATTTTTTTAGCGCAAATAAACACTTGGATTGGTTTGATTTATTGTCAATAAAATGCAAAATACAACATATCAGACTTTGTCAAGTCCTGGACTTATTTTCATCTTTTTTTTTTGTGGATGGAGATGGAGACAGGCAATATTTGTCTAACCAAAGGCAAATGGAAACTAACAAGCATAAGAGTCTACAGCCATGCTAGCGTCTAGGTGTGAGCGTGAGGCTGTGCTTAGCCACAGCGGTGCTTTGAGCTAAATGCTAACATCACCATGCTAACATGTCCACAATGACAATGCTAACATGTTGATATTTAGCAGGTAAAATGTTTACCATATTCACCATCTTAATTTAGCATGTTAGCATGCTAACATTTGCTAATTGTTACTAAACACAAAGTACAGCTGAGTAAGTAAAATTTAGACCTGATGATGGCGCTAGAAGAAAAGTTAAAGGATCACCAAAGTTATTATGATTTATCCTCTGGAGAGCATGAATGCCTGTACAGAATTTCATGTCATCAGTTTAATAGCTGCTGAGATATTTTAATCTGGACCAAAGTGGTGGACTGACCGACAGATGAGCATTGCCTTCCATGGAGCCAAGCTGCTAGCGTGGCAAAAAAACGGAATAATAAAAGCAGATAATCAATACATTTCTTCATGAAAGAGACAAGGTAGAAAATATCGTAGACACCTCAATAATCCCATCATAGAAGACAAAAGTTGTTTGATATTATTCAAGGTGCAAACATCAATGGATTAAATGGTAAAACATGAAACAACGCATTCAGATATCCACATCTTGCCTGCAGTATTTAACCTTTCGGCAGTTCATTACAGTTATGGCAGCAGCATACAGAAAACATTTATCCATCTTAGTCTTGAAACTATAAAGATTTAAGGATTTGGAATTAAGATGTTATTAAAAATCAGTTTTCTCACCATTTGAAACTGACTTAATGCTTTACTGAAAGGGTGTTTTTGGGGAGTTTTTCCTCATTCGAATGGAGGCTCTAAGGACAGAGGGTGTCGTATGCTGTACAGATTATAAAGCCCCTTGAGGCAAATTGTGATTTGTGATATTGGGCTGTATAAATAAAATTGACTTGACTTGACGTGACATCTCTTCTCCTTCTCTACCTCCATATTTGAGGGTTTCACCATATTGAGCGTGTTGTGTTTTGTCAACACTCTGCACTTTCTTCTACTGCTGGCTGTGTATGTAGTGCCAACACTTTCTCCCACTCCAGGCTGTGTACTGTGTTGTGTCCTGATTAAAAACTGGCCTATTTTTCTCTCCCAGAGAGTGAAACTGGAGAAAACTGTCATTTGCTGCCACCACGTCTCCTGTGATGAGCCACAGGGGAGCTGCATTCATGGCAGGTCCCCAAACAAACTGTTATTTATCCTGACTATCATATAGCCCATACTTCCACATCATATTTGACCTCATGTGCATTATATCAACTTTAAAGATCTTTTATGTTGGAAATCTCTTTAATCTCCGACTGTGTTTCATACAGTTGCATAGAAACCCACAGGGATGAAACTTGGCATCATCCTCATGAAACTGTTTTCCCTTCATGTCAGACCCCATTCAATGCAGTACAAATACTCTAAAGTGCGTACCGATTAGATACAAGTAAGCATGTAGTGCAGTGCAACACAACATCTGTCTGTTTGCATCCATTTGTGTTTATTTCCCACAGGTTTGCCTGCCAGGCGCGATGCAGGGTCCAGCAGAACGTGGTGGTGCAGTGTGCCTGTGGAGAGGTGTGTGCCGGCGAGTGTGTGGATGTGTGTCTGCGTGTGTGTCGGGACATCCTGCCGGGAACAGAGCTGCTGTTGTACAGAGACGCCGTGGGAAAAAGTCAGACAACAGACAAACCTGATGCACAGGACAACTCCGCTGGACGTACAGGTAACGGCTGAAGACAGGCAGACAGGTGGTTACAGATAGATCAGCCAAAAAGATCAATTCATTAAGTTTGTAGTCACACTAAAGTCTGAGGAAGGGTTAAATAATTACTTAATTACCAGGTTTATCCCTCAGAACGGTGTGAGATTGCATCCAAGTTGCCAGCTTTGGGTAAAATCTGTCATGCAGTTTTATTAAAAGAAAAAACTGATCCAATATATAATGAATTTTTAAGCATCTTGAGATGTTGCACTTGAAAAAAGTCCAAAATAGATTTTGGACTTTTATTAACAAGTAAATGAGAGCCCTCAGTTTTTATTGGTTGTTGTATGTCATGTATTAAAGTAAGTTGCTTGTCTGTTTAGCTGGTATTCAGGACGTACCTGCTGTACATAATGGTTCATTTTAAAATGAGCATCAACACTTTATTTCATGCTGCAGTTGCAAATGTTTCCCCAGGGACCAGGAACCTTTGGAGGAACTCGTTGCATTTCCACCGCAGGGACCAGGGTCTTAATTCAGTTCCAGGGACATTATTTTACCCCCCAAAAAGTCCCTGCTCGGAGAGAAGTACTTTCCAAAAGTACAGGAACTTTGGGGGCAGGTCTTGCAGTGCTAAACATTTCTGATTGGTTGACGACTCACGGCATTTTATTTTAGCCACCATTTTTGAAAATCTGCAGCCGCAAACCGGTTTGTTTTTTGTTCGTTGTGCTTCGATACACTGGAGTTACAGACTGACGGCCAGGTCCAGGCCTTATGGAGCTCCTCCATGCTGACTGTCGTTGCAGCGTCGCACCAATAATGATGCCTGTTTGACGCTTTATATGGCGTCATTGTTGTTGTATAGTCGTGTGCAAAAATGACGTGTAAAAACAGCCGTCGCTTTTTCAAACATCAGCGGACTAATTTGCCTAATCTTTGCGGTGGAAACGCAGACAGCAACGGGCTGAAGGAACCTTTTCGTTCCTGGAAAAGTAGTTCCTGGGACTAAAAGCGGCTTCAGTATGTCGTTAATAAAGGCTTATTGGCCCGTTAACTATGAAGTCTTCTTCACTCGATCTTGTAGCTACTGCGTCGAGTCATCGAGACTCTGCATGGAGAGTCAGGGATCATTGGGTTCCTTAGTTTTAATGTGGGCGTTTAACTTCATCTCATTGAACTCTTTTCATGATAAAATCCTCATCTCAGGAAGAAATGGTTCAGAGTTTTCTCATGTCACAATGAATACTGAAAAATCTAATATTACTAAAATCTCTCACAGCTGACTTGATTCATTTAATCCATGATTGTCCACCCCACTTTACTGTTTTATAAAGGAATTATAAATGATTCCCTTGCATTAAGTCAATAATGACAATGTATAAACCCTTCATATGAGTATTACAGTAAAGTAGTACCAAACAGTGTTATATGGCCCTGATTAATGTCATCAGACTCTGGTTGGTGCTGCTTCAGTCCACTTCATATTCAATCATTCTCTCCACCTGGAGGAGCTAGAGGGACATTTCAGTGGACTCAACAACCACAATTGACCCCAGAAAACCTCATTTACCATCCAGTGTTATAATTACAGTCCCAGCTATAGTTAAATGAAACGGGCTGCATGTAAACACAGAAGTCTTAGTAGATGGATGAGCATCACTGATGAGCTCAGTGATAAAAGCAGAATTTCCACGTCATCATTATTTAACATCAGTTAGTTTCAGTTGAGAGCTTTGTGAGATCCACTCAAAATGAGGATGAAAGCTGGAGATGAATAATTAGAGGATGAATCATTTCTGGCGAACACAAAATACACCAGTTAAAAGAAAACACCAAGCAAGAAAACAAACGTATTAAAGCACATTTGTCATATAGGAATAATATGCTCTCCAGCTCTGCTAATCCTTTATTATTTCTGGTCCGTGGAGCATTTATGTGCTGTAACTGATGGGACATTAAGGAGGACCTTCATGCAGAAAATACCCAGCGGCAACAGACTGTGGCTGGATATCTTATTAAACTCTTGCTCTTGTAGAGTCCTGACTCAGACAGACTGAGGACTATAAATCATGAACGCATCTTCGAAACAATTATGAATACTAAATGAAACATAATAAGATAAGAGGCAATTGATCCCTGCAGGGAAATTACATTGTTGTGGTAGCAAGTATTCATTAGGTTAAGAGGGAGAAAAGAAAGCTGTAATATAGGCAAGAAATACAAGAACGAGTAGATAAAGAATATTAACAAGTGGAACACAGCAACCACATGTTAATTTGTCCTCAATATTGTACATACATGTGAATATAAGTATACAGGACACGTGTATGTATACATTTACGTGTTTGTAAATCAGTCAGGTAAGGTAACTAAATACATTTTTTTAAGTACAATATTAAGGTACTTAAGGTGAGTTTTTTCCATTCAGATGGAAATATTAGATTCATTATCAAAGTAGAACTTTTTTTCCTACTGCATTTATTTAACAGATAATTATTAGTTACTTTGCAGATTTACATTTTAAATTTTTTTATGAGTGCATTGTTTTACAGTACATCACTAGCCAGTTGGTATATAAAGTGTTTACAATAACAGCTGAAACTCTACAATGCTGCTGACACAGTAACGATAATCCAGAATCCAACGTGTGATAATATAATGCTCCTCTGCATAAAGAGATCGTTTTTACTTTTGATACTTGAGGAACATTTTGATGTTAATATTTCCATTACTTTTACTAGAAATAGAAATACAAATAGTTTGACATGTTCAGAAAAACGCTTGTTTGCTTTCTTGCCAAGAGTTGGATGAGAAGTTTGATACCACGCTCAAAGTTAGAGCCAGCAGCTGGTTTACACTTTGTTCTTGAACGGATTAAGCCAGGCTAGATATTTCCTACTGATTACAGTCTTTATGCTAAGCTAAGCTATGTAGCTAATGTAGCTTCATATTAACACTCAGGAAAGCAAAGAAGCCTCTTTCCCCAAATGTACATCTATTCCTTTAAGTAAAATTGAGAATGCTGAACTTTTACTTTTAATGTAGTTTTTTTTACATTGTGGTACTACTACTTTTATTTGAATAAAGGATCTGAGTACTTCCTCTACCACTAGTACACTGAAATAACAGCATTGTACAGAAATGATATGAAGTACTGGAGACCAACAGTGTGTGAAAACTTTAAGTTTTATGTTACTGTAACAGTAACTTAATGAAGGAAGTTTGTAATGATTATTTTCTGGGCTGCAACAAATGACTATTTTGATCATCATTTAATGTTTTGATAATGTTTTGATTAACCATTTATTGTTTAATCGATAAAATGACAAAAACAAATGAAATGAAAAATGTCCAAGAGCCCAACGTGATGTCCGACCAAGAGTCCAGAACCCAAAAATATTCAGTTTACAAAGATATAAAACAGAGAAAAGTAGCAAAAGTTTGGTATTTTCGCATTATAAATGATTTCAATGATTAATCAGTTATCACAATAGTTGCAGATACATCAACTAACCCTTTCACACTGTTTTACTGCTTTATTTTGTTGTTGGACAGATCACAAGGTGGAGCACAAGAAAGACCCAGAGACTGTAGTTCCCAACATATCGATCGTTCATGAAAAGGACGAGGAGGCAGAGGACAAACAGGAGGAAGAGGAGGAGGAGGAACAGCACAGAAACCGACCCAGAGGCATCAAGAGGAGTCACCCGACCACACACATGAGGAAGAGGAGAGCAGAGAAAACACACAGAACAGCTAACACAGCCAATAATAGTGTCACAGCAGCAGGTGGACACACAGACAGTACAGGCGGTGTCCTGGCTGTGGACAGACAGACAGACTCTCGAGGCCCCTCTGCAGCTCCTGCTGTCCGCTGCAGCTCCCGCCTGGCTGCTAAACCACGACGCGTTCACTGTCTGACCGGCCGGGTGAAGCAACCCACCGCCCGCCCCGACCCGCCCACAGAGAGAGAGGGGCAGAGCCAGAGCTCTGCTGAGGCCGTCAAGTCTGTCCCGGAAAAGCTGGTTCCCGTGAAGACGGTAGACCCGGATGCCGAGGCTACAGCAGCAGTGTACGTAGCCGGGCCGGCTCTCACGTGGCGTCCAGAGATCAGAGAGAGGCGCTACAGGTGTTCCAGCTGTGGCAAAAAGTTCTTCCAGATCGGTCACTTAAAGAAACACCAGTTCAGTCACACAGAGGAGAAACCCTTCAGCTGCCAAGAGTGCGGGAAAAACTACACCTCTGCAGAAAGCTTCAGAGCCCATCAAGTACGGAGTGTGACTGGATGATCGAGTAGAAGAATCTCTCTCTGTCTTTCTCTCTTTACCTACCACCTTTCTGTCTTTTCTTCATTTCTTTCAAAGTCCAAAGAGATCCCTTAAATTTGGTTATTTAAGAGTTGTGATCGAGATATGTATTGAGCAGGAAATTTCACAGTGATGTAACAGCAAATTTTAACCAGTAAATTTCACTGGAAATTAGATAAGTGTTAATATTGTTTATAACAGCTATAAACAACAACACAAATATGTTTAAAATGAGATAAGAAACATAGGACTAACATAAAAATTCAGCCTATGAAAAAAGTCAGAAGTAAAATAAACTATAGTGAAGTTTATAATAAGTTTATAATAACACCTTAACACCTGGCTGAAAAGCAGAAGTTTTAAGTCTGTTTTACTTCTGACCGCAGCCAGCATCACTGATGGATGGTTGAGTGTGGTCAAACGTGTGCTTAACCACACCCCTCAGTGATGTCACAGGGTCCTGGAGTACACCTGTACATCACTGCAGCAAGGTGAGAAGTTAAACCACTGGAGGTCAGCAAAAACCAGATTTTTAGGGGGTGTTAAGTTACTCTGTAAGATTCTCCCGCTCATCGTGAAATGATTTTTAAACACAGGTGAGTTCCTCTATAACGTCAGGCACTGGCATTTACGATTAGAGCCTGATTTATTATGGATGTTTGAGGCCGATATCACTATTTGAGAGTTAAAAAAATTTGACAATATATCAGCCAATGTTTCTTTTTCTTTTTTTTTACATAAACACATAAATAGGTGTTATTTATAGGGATCCTTAAATTTGGCACAAAGATGTAAAATAAACTCCTCCCTGCTCTCTGGAGAACAAACTGTGTAAGTGAGACACTTTTTCTAAATTACCACAAACGTTTCTTTGGCATTTCTGTACTGACATAATTAATCGGCCAACATTTAGAGCGATATTGTCTGAGAGTATTTCTTCCTTTCTTCTCTGCTGCTCTCTCTATCTTGTTTTTCTGTCTCCCTGTATGATTCTTCAACAGTGGTGCAAAATATGGACTCCACGAAGAAGCTCTTTGATTCTGGTGACTGACACCAAAAGCTGATGTTTACCGTAGATTTTTTTAGCTGAAACATGTTCTGCCATCAGAGTTGTTCTCCTCTTTGTTATCTCAGTTATCTGCAGGAACAAACAAAAAAACTACTTGACAACTAAATGGGCTCAGAAAGACAAGATACGTCACCAGTGGCTTTTTTTAAACCGTGGATGTGTGGGTACGGGGAGTTTTTCCTTTTGGCCACGAGCTTAGTCACCGTGCAGAGTAGCAATTTACTCATCCCATTGAATAGAAACTATAGCAGTGGTAATAATACACCTTATTTCAAATAATAATGGTGTTATTTCTAGATGAGTCACCGCGGGGAGCGTCCGTTCTCCTGTCCTCACTGTGAGAAGACGTACGGCCTGAAGCGGGACCTGAAGGAGCACATGGTCCTGCACACCGGAGAAAAACCTTACGTCTGCGAGCACTGTGGCAAGGCGTTCGCACGCCGGCCCTCCCTACGCATCCACCGCCTCCTTCACTGCAGCAGAATGATTTACACACAGCCTCCGAAGGTAGGCAGGCGTTTTACTCTGACCTCTAGTAGACCTTTGACCTATGGAGCTGTTTTTCTATGAGAGGGTCCTCGTTTTATTTATCTCGTGCACGAGGTCGCACATGTGATCCACAATCCTACCAATGGTTACACACTATTCCACTGATCTACAGGTGGAGGTAACACGCCAGGAAACGCTGCAGTACACCAGCAAAGGCAGGGAAGAAGAAGAAGAGTGCACGCTAGTAAACATGTAAACAATGCTGGATTTAATTTAATGTTGGATTTCTTTGTCATTTCTGACAGTAAATGAAATTTGAACATCACTTTGGGCTCTGGGAAACTGTGTAAACTTAACGACTAATCGATTAATCGTGAAAATAATGGGCAGATTAATCGATAATGAAAATAATCGTTAGTTCAGCTCTAGTTTTATGAGAAAGGAAATACATTCAGCACATTTGTTGGCGCTCAAGGAGACAGTGCATTTTGGTGAGTAACTCTGAATGTGAACATAACTTTTGTTTGTTTACAAGAAAACTCCACAGCGCCCCTTTAAGTGCCTGTTCACTCGTCTGCGGTGACATTTTCAAATGGTTGCTGTTTTAACGAGGAGGACAGTGGGAGCTTAATTGATTCATTTTTCACTCATGTACAGCATTTGTCCTGAAATCTGCAAACACCAAGGAGGAATAGTTTTAAATTGCTGCTGCTGCTGCGTCACCTTCCTGTCAGCTATTTCAGATGTTTAAACACGGTTTCTAAAAAAAGTTGTGTTTCCGTCTCTGCACCTCTCAGCCCAGATTTAAAAACTTTCACACAGCATCGTTAAATTTGCATGCTGGTCTTGTTTTTTCTTCCCAAACAGCATTTTGAACTTAGAGTATTTAGAAAGAGGGGGGAAAGACATTCTGCATTTGATTTTGCTCTTCCCTCTCAGGTGCAGTGTACAGTCTGCCCCAAGCTGCTGGCTAACTCCGGCTCTCTTAGGAACCACATGAAGCTCCACACGGGGGAGAAACCTCACATCTGTCAGCACTGTGGGAAGTGCTTCAGTCAGAAAGGTAATGTCAGAGGCCCAGGCCTGATCCTGGAGCTGCAACGAGCCGCTTAACAGTCAGGTGTGCTCAGTTTGAAAATGCTGCTGTGGCCAGATGTTTGTCCATCAGCAGATCTTGTTAAAGGCCGGCAGGTTGCACAGACCTCCTGACTGATACCAGTACACAAAGTCATCTTGCAACCCATGATCTGATGGTCAAATGAACACAGAAAAAAGAACACAGCTCAACATATGTCTTGATATATTTCAAACTAAATGTAATTAAATTGTTAGATTCTGCATGTACCTGCTCCACAAACCACACAACCACTTTTTCGTGATGAGAAATGTTGAATAAAAATGTTTTTTGAGCAAAAATGAGCAGATCAGCAAATGCTGGCCAGCTGGTTTTACCCAAAGTCTGCATCAAGTTGGAGTTTGTTACAGGGTTCGTACAAAGTCTTGAAAGTTTGGAAAACTGTCATGTTTTCAAGGTTAGAAATATGCTTGAATTCAAATATACTCCGTGAAAAATGCCTGATTTTTCAACATAATCTGGTGTTTCATCATCACTCATGGAAACCAGAAGTCTGTTAATATTTGAAATGAAACGATCCCGTCGTCATGTTTGTTTGTTGTCTCCTGGTTTATAGTAACAATTTAGATGTGATGATAAAGGCTTTGAGAGTCTGGAAATTTTTCGTTTAGGTACCTTGAAAGTACTTGAATTTTACGCTTAAAAAGCTGTACGAATTGAATAGCTGGTGATTGTCAAACTAACTTCAGCCTGGTGTCTGACCTGCAGTGCAGCGGCGGGTTTTTCCTCTCTTATCACCACCTGACTGTGACTCTGGAGAGATCCTGCATCTCGTCTCCTGATCAGTTTAGTTACTAGATGATGGTCTAAACAGCTCTCTCCTTAAATATGTTGCCTTTGATGTGTGAATTAGCGTCAGAGCTTCCCTGAAGCATATGATGTTTCATAAAGTATAATTATTTCTTCTGGCATTAGTGGAGGTGCTCTTTATTTCAGGCGAGGCGGGTTGCAACTTATTTTTCAAAAGAAGATCCTAGCCAATCATCGGCCAGAGAGAAACGTGGATGAGCTGTGAATGTGCGTCGCTAATACCTGCTGTTTGCATGGGAAACTTTTTATCGTTTGTTATTTAACTTTACTATTTAACTCAGTTTTATTTTTTCACAAAATACACAGAGTTTACAAGAGTTACCATATTCCGATGTCTGACTGCTCTCTATTACTCAAAAACATTCCTACAATGTTTTGTCCTACAAAGTCTTGAAAGTTTGGAAAATGCTTAATTTTAACTGTCATGTTTTCAAGGTTACGAATATGCTTGAATTTGAATATACTCATTGAAAAATGCTTGATTTTCAACATAATGTAAAAGGAAAGTTCTTTCAAAGCTAGAGAAGTCCTCTGTTGATCCCTTACTCTGGAAGTGAGGAAGCTTTAAATAATCATGACCAAAACATACAATCAAAGTTAATATGAACAGCTGGTGAAGTAAACAAAGTGATAATATACATTGATTGCTGTGGGTGTAAAGGAATTCTGTAAACTTTATTTTTTGCAGTTGCACTTATAGTAACAATTTAGATGTGATGATAAAGGCTTCGAGAGTCTGGAAATGTTTGGTTTAGGTGCCTTGAAAGTGCTTGAAAAGTTCATGAATTTTCCTCTTAAAAAGCTGTACGAACGCTGTACTTTTTGAAATGAGAAGTAGATAATGCACATAGATGAGATGACGGCAGCTTGAATATAATGATATGGGTATAGTTGACTTTAGCTATTTGCCATTGAAAATAGTCGGCAACATTACTCAGCGCAAAGACTAACAGCAGGAGAAACAGCTAGCCTCCAACAAAAGAGGAAAAACACACCTTCCAACATCTCAAGAGGTGTCCTGTTTACACGGTGAAGCTCGTCAGCTAACGCTTCTGAGATGCCGGACACCAGGACGAGCTGTTGTTGGTCATAAATAGCTCCAATGCTAAGCTAACCACTCATTAGCAAACAAAAACAACATCTAAATAAGACTTTGGAGCTGTTGAAATGCAAGAGGGCCCCTTTGACAGTGCTAGGCTAGCTGTTCCCTCCTGCTCCCTGAGATAATTACATCCCAGAGCTGCCTCTTTATTGATCGTATTGATCTTCTCATCTGGCCTTCAGTAAGAAAGTAAACATATTTCCCCAAATGTCAAAGTATTCCTTTCATTTTAAAAGACAGAACACATAATTGTGTTGTGATCATATCGATGAGTTAACTCGACTTGATCATTTTCAACAGGAGACTGTTACACAGTTGTTTGTGCAACACTGAGAGGGCGTCTCCAGCTGTGATCAATTCTCGCAATTTATGTTTTCATTTGTCAAAGTGACAACATCAATTTTGTATTATATATTATATATTCATTGTTCCCTGCTCCCACTGCGACCACAACCTCCCCCATCGACAGGTATCATTTCTGACTGCCTCTATCTCTGTCTGTCTGTCTGCCTGTCTGTCTCTCTCTCTCAGGGAACCTCGAGTGCCATCTGAGAATTCACAACGGAGAGAAGCCGTATCCTTGCGCCGAGTGCGACCAGAGTTTCTCCCAGAAGCCAGAGCTCCGTCGGCACATGTTTTCCCACACCGGCGGAGGTTTCCTCTGTAGCTACTGCGGGAAGTCGCTGAGGGACCCGCACAGCCTGAAGTCCCACGAGAGACTGCACACTGGAGAAAGGCCCCACCGCTGCCCCGTCTGTGGAAAAGGTCAGAACGTGATAAGGAAATTTAAAAGTCAAATAAAATTGTGGGAATAAAAAATGAAAGAGGAAACAGGCTGGGGACAAGTCCTCAAATCTGAGAACCAGAATCCGCTTTATTGGCCAGGTATTTGTACACTTACAGGAATTTGACTCCGGTTGTGAGGACACTTGAGGACATTTATCAAGCTCCCTCTGCAGACACTAAAGCCCCAACACCTGTAAACAGACTTTGATTTGTAAAATAGGTGGAGTTCCCCTTTAACATCACAATGTTCCACACATCAGTAATGTCTGTCACACATTGTAGATTAACAATTTATTCAAAACGTCACTCAAACGTAGCTCCTACCACATTTCATCTTAAATCTAAATAGAGAAAATCAACATTTGTTAACATCATATTGTTAAACAGACATTTTAAATAACATCTTCAGCTATTTCAAGTGTGAAAATATTAACATGTTAGACGATTCTCATTAAAATAAGAGAATTAATTCCTGTTACGCTGTTTACAAAATGCTCCCATGGCTGAAATGTGACTCGAATTTTGTTATTTTGTCAAAGAATAGGAAGAGATTTTCAAACTGCAGCAGAAACAAAACAAATGAAGAAATGAGTCAATGAAAAATCCAGACAGAGGCATGAAGCACCCGCTGATCCCGTCCAACCAGCCGTTTGTCTCTCTCAGTGGCCTGCAGATGTTCTGTCCTGCATGCATGATTGGAAAACACAAACTGCTGATTATGAGCTTGTCCACATATACTTTTTATGAAGCATTCGGAAACACTGCTGAGTTCAGTGGCTGCATTATTGATGAACTCAAAGTTGTTTATTTTTAGGCAGTTTTAAGTGGCATTTTATCCCTCATGACTGGCTAACAGGCACAGGTGGCATATTTTTCTTTTCATTTTATTTCATTGTTTTTGTGAAACATGAAGATTTTGGACTTTAATCGTTCATAATTATAGGCAAGTTTATATATATGTATATATACTGTATATATGTAGCACAATTCATGCACTGAGGCAGTTTCAAAGTGCTTTACATACAATTTAACTTAAATGATAAGTCTGGTGATGTTCTATATTTTTTTTATTGTCAACTAACTCCATGAAAAGACTAAAACCAGCAGTGAATGTATCCACTAACAGGTGTTGTGCGTATAGAAAGCCTGATATCTCTTCTTCCTCTGAGCCATAGAGCTCCATTGTTTCTCCAGAAACTATTAAAAACACATCAGTGAGCCTCACTGTTGTTCCTTCACTACAGCACCAAATGTGGATTCATCCGCCGCTGAAAATAGTCCCTAACAAATGCACTATTTCCTCCTGTTTGAATAATAATGTTTGCTACAAACTACAGTGACCAGCTGTTGTAGGAAACTACTGAGCCTTTTTAAAAAATGAAATTTGTGAGGTGTTTTTAAAGATTTACGTCTTCAGGAACCGATGGGCTTGGGGCTGAGAGCAACAGAGGTATGGAAGCCTGAAAGTATTAAGAGACAGAATAACATGTTGTTGGTTTTGGTCTTTTCATGTTATTTGCTGACAAGAAGAAACATGTAGAACAACACCAGCCGTATCCTTTACATAAAAGTAATTAAAAACAAATGAGAGAGATGGTTTAAAAATCCCTAAAACCAATAAGTTCTAAGAACATGATAACTGTTTATAAATGTTTGCACTGTGATAAAGTGAAAATCAAATAGCAAACATGAGGTTACGAAAACTGATAATGAAACAAAGAGGTATTTTATAGTCTTGGTTTTCTCACACATTTCTTGAACTGTTAATTGATGGCAAAAAATAGAGAATAATGTTTATTGATTTTTGCCGTTCAGATTTGATGTTGATTATTTTTTCCTCAGGCTACACCTTGGCCACCAAGCTGAGGAGACACATAAAGTCCTCCCACCTGATGGAGAAGCCGTACAGCTGCCACTGCGGTGCTGCCTACACTGTGAGACAAAGTCTGCTGAGGCACCAAGCTCAGCACCGGACTGAAGGAGGAACTCAGGAGGAGGTGATGGAGGAAGGACACGGAGAGGAGGAGGTGGTACAAGAGGCAGCGGCTTTAGGCTCCAGTCACCTGAAGCCGATCAGAGGCAGACCCAAGAAGAACTCGTTCCCTCGAGGGGAAGGAGAGAAGGAGGAGGGTCAAGTGAAGCGGAAGAGGGGACGAGGAAAAGGGGAGCAAAAGGAGGCGAGGCAGGAAGGGAGGAAAGATGAGGAGAATGAGACCTCGAGAGCAGAGAGAGGAGGAGACGGGGAGGCGTCAGGTGACATCCAACATGCCGTCGTGTACGTCCACACAGACGACCTGTCCTTGCCAAGCTCCGCCCCTCTGCTCCTCGCCTCGGAGAGTTCGCTGCCTGCAGGGACGGGGCAGGAGCTGGTGGAGGTAGTGATATCGGAGGGCACAGAGCAGTGCATTGTGGTCCACGGGCAGCAGACCGTAGGAGAGCTGCTGATCTTACAGGAGGAGGACAGCGGACTCTGCTCTGTGGCGCAGACAGTTGAGATAAACTCAGTTTAGCCCGCAGTCCTGGTTCCTCAGACTGTCTGGTGGCTCCTGCAGGACAGACGTTTCAGTGAGTCCAGAGTCCAAAAATAAGAGATCCGATCATGTCATCCCTATTTTACAAATGTAGGAGTCTAAATGACTAATAGTTACCAAAAGTTTTGGAATTGGTCCAGTAGATCGCCTCCGCCGGCATCCGTGAACGGGCTGCAGTGGCTGCAACGTAATCCTCGTGGGCAACTGCGCAGGTCAAAGTCGGTCCACTAAAAGTGCTTGTTTTTGCCACTGACAGACTTAGACCGTTATTCCAAGTATTTGACAACATTATGGAAAGGATCCCTACAGAGACACTTACTCTTTAACAAACGGTCTGTCTCTGTAGGGATCCTTTCCATAATGTTGTCAGACACTTAGAATAACAGTCTGAGCCTGTCAGCGGCAAAAACAAGCACTTTTAGTGGACGCACTTTTCAGGGGCGCAATTGCCCCAAACAATTATGTTGCAGCCATTACAGCCCGTTCACGGTGCCAGTGGAGGCGATCTACTGGACCAATTCTAAACCGTTTGGTAAGTATTAGTTATTTCAACCCCAAAATGTGTAAAAATAGGGCCCAGGTTTAAAAATACCAGTTTGCCTTTAACTTTCTGACGACCCACCTTCCCTCCACCTGCCTCGTCTACATTTTCTTCAGCTTATTATTATTTGCGTACCCCAGATTGCCTTTGAACAACCTCTACAGAACAGATGTGAACTCATAAGAGGTAATTAGTGCTGCTGTAGGAGAGAATAATACCAACAGCAACTGTGATGTTTCCCAGTCGAGAACTAGAGAAATAAGAGTCCTGTCCGTTTCTTAGATGCCACCGTGTTTTGTTGCGTTCAGGTCTACCTGCTGCTCGTGTAGAACCTGGTCCCTGAGCTTCTTCAGTGGTGGATCTCTTTAGTTGTGGTTGTCGAACATCAGTGTTTGATTCTGAGTGGCTGACAGCCAAAGCTGACACTTACTGTTGATGCTTAAGATAAAAACAAACACTTAAGCTGTCAGAGTCCACTGAAGTTGTTCTGGGAATATCTCAACATGACATGATTTAGCCGCTTATTTTCTGGAAAAAATAAAACAGCAAAATACACTCAGAAATACAACCTACTGTGTCTTTATTCGTGTTGAAGTGTTTTTGGTTGGACTCTTCCTTTCATTTGATTACTTCTGTGTTGGGTTGGGGATCAAAATGAGATCGAGAGCCGAGCAGTTTATCAAACACCTGTTGAACAAGCAGAACATACGTCTGCAGAAATGTGACGTCCAGTCTTCATCCACAGCCAACAGATTTCACACGACCGTACGGAGCTCATGAGGCGAATACTGAATAATTATGAACAAGCTAAAAAAACAAAAGGTAACTGTATGAAACTGCGTTAGCTAATTAACCACAAAGGCAGCGACCAACCTGCCACCACCAGCCCCTTCACATTTATGTGAATTGTGTTTTTTTTCTTTTTCTTGCACAGCAATCCAAAGGAACCAACAAGCAGTATTGATAAGAGTTGTATTGATAAAATCCTAATGATACCCACATTCCCTACATGCCTCATTCAATTTCTGTTCTGCAAAATTGGCCTTATTGAAAGGTTAGGCAGATTTCAGGAGGCGCTGACCACGTCAACGTCTCCGGTTCGAGTCCGGCCAGAAGACCTTTGTTGCATCTCATCACTCATCTCTCCCCTCAGATCCTGTCGTCTCTGTTCTCTAATTAAGGTATCCCCTAAAAACAAGTTAGGCAGTTAAGTGCATTATTCTGGGATTATTCTGGCGGAAGAGTGACTGATTTAACAGCCATCGCTTTTGCCTCCGCTGAATGAAATCCCGTAGGCTACGACTTCAGGCATTTCCAGTGGTGTAACTGGGAAACTGGGCATGCCTGTCATCATAGAGCGAGACTACAGATAGAGGCGGCTGCATCAGAGCCAAAGTAGTGCATTTTTAAATAAATGTATTTTATCGTCAGTCAGATAAAAAACGAAATGATTCAGCACATTGTTATTTCTGTAAATTTCTTACCAAAGCATTTATCAGTAATACTATTAAGATGGATTTAAGTGGTGCTCCTAAATTTTGTGGTGTGGAAAAAGTTAGTCTGGAGCCCTGCCACTAATGTCTCCATGTTTGTTTCTTTTTTTACTTTGGGAAAACACTGTGGGTTATTTGTTCTGCCTCAGTAACATCACCACGTGGAGACAAGAAACACTGCAAAAGTATTGAAGGAGCAGAATTCTGGACAGGGTTCGTACAAAGTCTTGAAAGTTTGGAAAATGCTTAATTTTACTCGTTATGTTTTCAAGGTTAGGAATATGCTTGAATTCGAATATAATCATCGACACAATCACTCGTGTAAACCAAAAATCTTTTAATATTTAAAAGGAAGCGATCTTGTCGTCGTATTTGTTGTCTCCTGGCATTTATAGTAACATTTAAATGTGATGACAAAGGCTTTGAAAGTCTGGACATTTTTGGTTTAGGTACCTTGAAAAGTGCTTGAAAAGTGCTTGAAATTTACTCTTAAGAAGCTGTACGAACCCTGTGTGGAGGCAGCACAACTGTCACAGAAAAGTTCAACATCAGGTTCCTCTGATTCTGTTACTGAGATAATGCAAAGTCTTAGTCATGTTGTTGAAAATGGAAAAAAGCTGCAGAGCCACAGGATAATGAAAGCATCTGAAAATGTTCCCTCCATTCAACCAGATCTCAAAAGAATGTGTACTCTGAGAAAAAAAGAATCTAATTGTGGTACGTTGCACAGTATCAAGAGCGCCACTCAGCCTCCTCAAGCAGATTACACCCACCCGAAAAGGTGGTTGTGGTCTTCCTTTCAAAAGTGCAGATTCATTAGAAAGTTTGGCAAAATGGCGCAGTTGTTTTGAAGAAATGAGCTTGTGTGAATACAACTTTATTTTTTATTTCACGCTTTCCACCATAAGTTTTTGCTTACAATCTCTTACCAACAGACATATATAATAACACCTGGATGTATGAGATAGTGTGTTCTGTCTTAGGATCGCTAACATGAAACATTAGTATATTCACACACACAAAGTATGAGACATTCATTCCTCTTACACAAAACACATACACCTCTCATCCCACCCCCTACCCTCCACACACACACACACACACACACACACACACACACACAGACCTCACATTAATTATATGTCCTTCCCTTCCCAGCGATGCCACAAGTTTTTGTTTTTAGTCTTTTAGAGCCTCATAAATGTTCTTCCACACCTCATTGAATTGCTTTGTTTTATTGATATCCTCAGACATAATATCTCATCAGTTCTTTCCAAATCTGTAACGCAGGAGCTTCTGTTGTTTTTTCAGTCTTTTAAAATGAGCTTCTCATAACTAAGGGAGGAAAACATTTTATTTTCATTTTATTTTTTCGGCATTCTGAGAAATACTCAGCTGAGAATTGAATTTTTGTTTTACAAGTAGTACGATATCCAGAGCCAGAAGGAATGCTTAAGGGAGTCGTGAGACACTTCACACAGCTATCAGAGGAATCTGGATGAAACCTGTGAGTTTTATCTCCAGTGTAGCATATTGTTGTCGTCAGTTTGTATTGTGTTAACCGTAGATTTTCATTTGTGGTAATGCTGTTAGTGAGATATAAGCATTTCTTCCATTTTGTGTTGGCTTTTTTTAAATTTGAATGCAACTTTAATGAGATAAAATGTCAGGTTTCAGAGCTTCGGGCCGCCGCTAATAAATGCTCAACATATGTTTTGGGCTTTTGTTGGTCTGAGTACAATATAGTTTCTGTTCCTCTTCACCGATTTCTTTGACATGTAATTGTTCCATTTTGGTGGAAAATCACAGAAAAATGTACTGCTTTCAGACTCCACTGGAGCTGCTGGAAATACACTATATGGCCATAAGTATGTGGACAGGCCTTTCTGCATACTTGTGTATACTTTTGGGCTGTTTGGGCTAGACCGCTTTGTTCCAATGAAGAGAAATCCTACGGCTACAGAATACAGTATTTTAGACAATAGTGTGCTTCTGGCTGTTTGTGTTTGTCCCTTTCCTGTTTCAAAATAATAATGTCCCCGTGCACAAAGTCAGGCCTCACCTCAACCCCATCCAGCACCTTAGGCATTATCACATCAGTGTTGTAGCTCTTGTAGCCGAGTGGGAGCACCTCTCTGCAGCCAGGTCATAAAATCTGGTGGAGAGACTGAAACCAGAAGAGCGGAGGCTGTTAGAGCAGCAGGTTGAAGGTGTTGGCTTGTCGGATGGTCGAACAACGTCTGAAACCTCCTCCCGCTCCCTCCACACCTTCCTTCTGTTGGAAATTGGAGGTTAAGCTGCTCATTCTTCACACAACTACTTCCATCACTTTTTGTATTTACAAACGAGTGCACCACCATTAATGTCATAGAGTAAAGTGTGCGCAGCTATCCCCCCCACCACCACCACCACCACCCTCGAGCTGGCATTTCACAGCAGCTATAAACACTTTTGCCTTCAGACGTGGTCGGATGCCAAGTTGTACAAAATAGTGTGTTTCAAGCAAACCCTGGCTTTTATGGAATGAGATGTTCAACAATCACTGGGTGTCCGCATACTTTTGGCCATGTGGTGAATCTCTGATTGAGTAAGAAAGTCACGTTAAAAAATGTGGCAAAAACATCTAAACACACCACCAATTGTTGTGTTTTTTCCAAAGTATTTTTCTGCCATTTTATGCCTTTATTGGTGAGTCAACAGTAGAGAGACGACAGGAAATGACAGGAGAGAGAGTTGGCGAGCGACATGCGACAAAGGTCTCTGGCGGGACGCAAACCAGAGGCGTTGCAGTTCATGGTTGGTGCTTTAAAGCCCTAGACCACCAGGGTGTCCGACTCCCACCAATAGCCCTCCTTAGTGTGATGAAGCAGCCTCAATGGACCAAACTCCTATTATAAATCTAATGTTGTTTACAGCTTCAGTGTCCCAGAGAACTCCCAGCCGTTCTCAGCTTCTGCCATTCACTGCCAACACTGTTAATGTTGCTGTGAGGAACTGACCCACAAGGTGAAGCCTCCTCTGGATCATTTGTAGCATTTCTAATGACAGGTGACCTGTGCTTCCTCCTCTTTTGTGATTGATATTCTATTACTGAGCTTCTGTATTAGTTGATATTCAAAGACAGTGTTCCTCAAATGTTTTAATTAGCTTTATTCCCTTGGCAAGACTCCCAAACTGGCTTTTGGACTTAAAAAAAAAAAAACCCTATTTTGTGAGATATCTCACATTTTAAAAGTTGATAGCCTTAGAGAAATTGCGTTGGCCCGTACTCAGAAGGTTTCGCTGCTTGCCCGTCTCTTTCTGTTTAACTCTGGCTGCCTGTTTAGTCTTTGTGTTGGTGTTTATCTCCTTTCTCTCTCTCTCTCTCTGTTTCTCTCCATCAGAGCCGGAGATATGACTCACCCAGAGGGTCCACAGACGTCACCCCTCTCCTCACTCTCCAGGCTATTAAGTGCAAAAAAGGAAAAAAAGAAAATGGAGAGTGTAGGTTCTGAGCTCCATTTTTAAGTAGTTGCCGCAGAGCTGTCAAACAGGATTCAGGCTGTTTTCCTAAACCGCTGCAGCAGCAGCAGCTCAGTGAAACTTCAGAGTGATTTAGCGATGCAGTGGCTTCAGGCTGCCCACTGTAATACATCGCCACAGTTTCTTCATTTGAAACATTTATGACTTTAACTGAACACCTGCAGAGGTGCACAGGGCTGACATCAAACCGACCCTATTTCATTCTTTCCTTGAAAGAAAGAAATAATTTTCTGTGGCTGTTATTTATAGTCCGGTAACAATCAGATCTGATTCATTCTGTTTTTATCCTTTGATTTAAATTAAATAATCTGCTCACACTGTCACTCAATCAAAAATTCTATTCCTTTTATTACATTTCCTTCATTTTATTCAACACAATACACTTTGTGTAATTCTGTTATTTCATAATCACATTTCACTCTGCACGATATCATGTAGTTGTAGTTTACAGATAAGACTCATACATCACGCTGTGGTTGGTTCAGGACTTTCTTCCTACAGTGAATACCAAATCAGTGGACGAGAAAAATAACTTTATTTATTTATTTATTAGGTTTTAAGTCTATTAAAGAGAACAGTAGGAGACACTTCAACACTCGGTGCAGAATGATTTATTTTAGCACAGACTCTGACTCCACCTGTAGTCCGAGGATGGATCATATCTCGACTGTGTGCGCTGCAGGACGGCGTCTCAGGCTGCACGAGCAAACAAATATTAAACCACCTGCTGAGTGACGCCTCCTCCTTCGGTTCA
Organism: Macquaria ambigua; assembly: GCA_008360985.2. Lineage (NCBI taxonomy): Eukaryota > Metazoa > Chordata > Actinopteri > Centrarchiformes > Percichthyidae > Macquaria > Macquaria ambigua. The sequence goes on along the minus strand of VMKM01000094.1, from coordinate 277,250 downwards.
GAGCTGCGTCGGGTGCTTGGACCCCGATATATGGACTGTATTAGGAAGTGATGACCACTTTATGTCCACTTGTACATTGGGTATTATAGATACATATATGGCCATAAGTATGTGGACACCCCTGTCTACATGCTTCTGTGTACTTTTGTTGTGTGGCTGTTTTTCATGAAGGGAAATCTAAATGCTACAGGATACGATACTTTAGACCAGCTGAATCAAACTTGCACTGTAAAACATCAGACAGGAATTTTGTGGAATCAACTAATCCTTTGTCGTTAACTTAAATATATACAATTTTTTAATTTCACGTTAATTCAACTTAAAAATTCTAGTTTTTATTTTCAGACAAGATAAGTCACGGTTGTTTCTTTTCATATTAATGAAAACAATGCAAACACAAAATGAAGGTGATTCAGTTCCAACCATGGATGTAATATAGAACTGGATACGGCGCCGCCGCTCAGTCTTGCTTCCAGTGTTTCTCAGTGGCCACTCGCTGTATTGCAGAGAAAAATTCCCCTGCGGCCCAAAAAGCATTTTCCCCACAGACCACCACTGTAAAACAGACGTCTGTAAAACTGTTGACAGGACACCTCCAACTGCAAACAAGCTCCATTACGACTCTTTCTGTTATGCATTTTTGATCCGTGGAGGTTTTATATTTGTAAAACTTTCCTCGAGCCGAGAAAAGCCATTTTAAAATCTGTGACGTCATCACAATGTAAAGTCTGTGGGCCGAGCGGGAACTCGTGGGCGGGGCCAGCGGGGGGAAACACTACTGCACATATTCATTGAGCCGCATAACCCGGAAATAAACCCGGAAGCTAGAAACTTTTTCGGCGTATGTGCCAGGCGAGCAATTCTCATTGTACTGAACAGGCGCCATCTTTGGGTCCAGATCCAGTTCTTATAATACATCCATGCTCCCAACCCCCACACACTTTTATGGGAGCAGCCATGCAACTTGTGTTTGTACTAACTCTGGCACAAAGTGGCTCCAACAGCAGCTGTAAGTTTTTCATGTCCATTAAAGGACGGACTCTTCAGAAAATGTCAAAGCAAAGCTTCCTGTAATGGAACCAACAGTTTGGGGAAGTCCTTCTCCTGTTTCAACATGACAATGCCAATGTGTATTTTAGTGCTCAATCTTCTACACAGTTAATTTATACTCATGCCAGTTTAAAGGACAATGAGATGCTGTTTTTTGTGCAAATATTTTTAAGCTGTGTCTGCCACTTAGATAATTCTCAGTGGTTTGTTTTCATGGCTCCAAATGTCAGTCTTTGTTTGCTGTTGTACCTTCTCTAAAAGCTTTCGGTGCCATTCATTTCCCACAGACAAACGCAGGAATACACTAATCCACCACAGCAAATGAGCTGCATTAATGAACCCACAAATTAATTCATTCATGGTTATTTGACTGTGGTTAAGAGCGGCCTACTGGAAATAGTGTCTTTCTTTGGTATTTTTGTAGAGGCAGCAGTAAACTTCTCTGGGTTTCAATTCAAATGCTTATTTATTTTTTACATGACATGACAAAAAGAAAACAAACTAAAGGTTTAATAAGATACAGGACGTAAATCATAGAAATCATGACTAGATATTCCTAGACAGACTGTAAATCAAAATGAGACTGGAAATGTAATTATCTTCTCCAGCTGTACATATTATTTTAATATAGAGAATAGAAATCCCAGAAACATGACTGCAAGGCTTCACTGTCAGCTCCTGAGCAGACTGTTCTCAGCTCAGTCCTCTGGGTTGGAGAGTCTGGAGACATAAAGGAGGATCAGTCTTTTCTCTTCCCTCAAAGAGTAAGACTCATATGTGCCCCTTTCTCGTATATCACCACTCAGTACTCAGTACTGTTCCGTCTTCCACTACATGTGCAGTTTGCCCTAAATTATGCCTAATTATTGTCCATATAACAAATGATATAACACACTTACTCCTGCACAGCATGTCTGCAGCAAGCTTCTCAGTTTCTGGTGGTAGCAGCAACCTAAAATGTACAGGTTTTGTATTATAACCGCTGCTAAACGCATCCCAACACATGTATGTCGGTACCATCAGGGAGCTGCCCGGTCCATCCACAGCCTCTGGCGCCTCCCACACACAAGCTAATGTTAGCCTCCTGGTCAAAGTGAATCCTAAATCCCAAAAATAATTAAACAGGGTATGTTCTCTGAGAGCTAACAGGTATTTGCTGGTTCACTGATCAATATATTTTACGTTAACAATGAATGAAATGACTAATGTCAAAGGGAAGTAAAAAAAGAAGAAATATCACTCAGCTCTGCAGCTCTACAGAGCTTTTTAGCCTCTTTTAGCTCACATTTATATGGAGGACCGAATCTGCCATAATCAAAAATAAATGAATAAATGACTCAATAAATAAATTAATATGCCATTAAATGCACCAAAAATAATATGAAAAAAAATAGGCATTAAGTTATTGATAAAATGTGACAAAGATAAATTCCTGTGTACATAAATAAATACATAAATACATTTATAAATAAATAAATCAAATGAAAAATTAAATGGGGAAAGTAAATAAAGAGGGGGATTGATATGCAAAGGCAAAATAATACATAAATATGAATTTATGTCACATTTTATTAATTAATTAATGCCTACATTTATTTTTAATATTATTTTTGGTGCATTTTTTTGGCATATTTTGTTATTGGGTTATTTATTCCTATATTAATTTATTTTTGATTATGGCAGTTTCGGTCCTCCATACATTTAGTCAGTCTTCTGTCAGAAACAAAAGCTCAGATAAACTCGTACACTTCCTGCCCAGCGTCAAATGGTGAGACAGACACAGTTAGCGACAAGCTGGTGAAGAAAGTGGAACGTTTAGCAGCTAAAGAAACAGATTATTTCCCTCATTTGGTGGGGACTGAAACAGGGGAGTGAATATTGGATTAAGATTGATCAGAGAGCCAGAGACGTGTCTCTAAATGAATGCTTATGTTGTCTGCTGTATGTGTGGGCGATTGTTTGCTAATACGTTCACCATAACAAGGTGATAATAAATCAGAGCAGTGTGTCTGTCAGCAGCTGTGAAGGCAACGTTAACACATTGCACAATTAAATGATAAGGCTGGTGAAGTTCAATATGTTTCTTATTATCACCAAACTCCATGAAAAGACAAAAAACTAACAATTAATTTATCTACTAACAAGTACTGTGTGTGTATCACAGCCTGATAGATCTTCTTCCTCTGAGCCACAGAGCTCCACTGTTGCTCCAGAAACTATTAAACACTCATCAGTGAGCCTCACTGTTGTTCCTTCATCACCATGAACACACACACTGGAGTTTATCTGGACTCAATCCCACACACACCGTCCTGCTGCCCCAAATACTCTCTAGAGCACCAAATGTGGATTCATCCGCCGCTGAAAATAGTCCCCAACAAATGCACTATTTCCTCCTGTTTGAGTAACGTTTGATAAAAACTACAGTGAGCAGCAGTTTTAGAAAATTACTGAACCTTTTTAAAAATACATTGTGAGCTGCTTTTAAAGATTTATGTTTGTAGAGATTAAGCTTGGAGAGACCAGATAGTGCTAGCATGTTCCCGGTTTGCTAGTGTGTTAGCCGTTAACTCCCTAGCTGCAGTAGTTCACCAAATTAACCCTTCCAGTATTCACTATGTAACCAAAGGTCTACAACCACTTGTGCAGATGGATTTTGCTGTTACACTTTCTGGTGTGACACATTGTTGGTTTTAGTCTTTTCATGGGATTTATTAATAATCGCAGAAACGTATTCCCAGTATTATTCTTCAAGTTGATCAAATGTTTACTTATTTTTTATGACATCCAAAGCAAACACACCTACAGTTTGGTGATCCCCTAACTTTTCCTGTGGGGCCACCATCAGGTTTGAAACAGGTTTAGTTTAAGACAAAAACCTACAGTTCTAATGACATTCACATCAGTCTGAGTGGTACTTTTTGTATTGTACTAATATGTACGTTAGCGAATATTAGCATGTTTACAGGCTAAACTAAGATGGTGAACATGGTAAACATTACCTTCAACATATCAGTTGAGTTTTATAAGGTTTAAGTGTTTAACAACTCTAAAATTAGTTAGTTTAGGAGAGGTGAGCTAGTCATTGTACCCTATTATTATTATATATTATTATAAGTATATTGCATACTGTATTGCTGTGTCTCCATTCGGATACTTCCGTTAGTACATACACATGTAGTACACTGTGTACACTATGTACTTTCTTGCGTAGTGCGTGTATTTTGACAGGGTAGTGTTGTCTCAAATCGAACACAGCTGTTGTGCACTTACCGGAAATGACGATCGCGACATTTGACCGTTTCTTCTTCTTCTTCTCTTTAATGGTGAGTAGCATTTGACCACAATTGCAAAACATCTGCCGGCTCGTTTGCTCACTTGACTTTAATTCAATTTGATTACAAATGAATAAAAATTAACATGCTTTTACTTTTAGTGTTCACCATAACAATCACAACTGCGGCCGCCATTTTCATAGGTTGGTGGTCTCTCCTCTTCCGCTACGTAGCCAAGATGGTGACCATTGAGTGTGAGAAGTGTGCAGCGTTCCAGTACACCATCTGGGTACTCATGGTGCACTGCATTTTGCCATACTTGTCAGTGTGAACGCACTTATGCACTCAAATTAGCAAGTATAAGTACAGAAGAAGGTGAATTGAGACACAGCTTAAGTTTCCATACGCTGTTTAGCATAAATTCTATAATGTTAATAATTGTCTCAGTCACAGCGACTGAAACAATGCCCTGTTTACCAGCTCGCAGGCTTGTTTGTTTGTTTGTTTGTTTGTTTGTTTGAAGCGAGTTCGAGGAACACTGATTTCATTAGCCTGGATCTTTTATCCTGTTAGTGAGCCCCTCGTTATCACCTCACAAACTCTAATGCAATTGGTGGTTACGTGTGAATTTCCTGGCATTGAGCGGCGTCATTCCCAGCAACCTAAAGCCCTGAATGCTCTTTAGGTTGAATAAACAGCTCCTAACATGCCTGCCGAGAACGTTCCCTGAGGAGGCTTGTTGATGTTTATCCAACTCGGAGTGTCACCACAGTGGGAAGATACTGTATATATCCACTCACCCTGATCTGTTGTTAAGTATGCCTACAGGCTGTGGCATCATGGGATTACCTCCCCGCCTGGATTCATGTTACGCTCAGATGTGGGTTTTGTGATGTCTGATTTAAGAGGTCGGCTACCTCTGAAGCTCATATAAAAGGCATGTGAGTGTCACAGTGTGCAGTGTTGTGGGCTGCGTTCAGATTCAGGAGAAATGTAACCACGCTGCGGGCGGATTCTGGTTGATCTGCCTACATGTCATCGTCGCTCAGTGCCAGGCAGATAAATTAAGAGCATCAGCAGCTGATTGAATAAAGGGTTTCGCACTCTCTCTCCACTCATCTCAGGATAAATGGGAATTGATTGATAGCCACTCAGAAGTTGATAAGCATGTAGGGGCTAACTATTCTCTCTCTTTTAACAGCTTTCTTTCATTTCCTCTCAATCTAATCCCCTCTCTAGACTCCTCTTCTCCCATTTACTTTCTTCCTTTTCCTTTCCTTTCCTCTTTCCTCTCAAGTCTTCTTTTTCTTTTCTTCTCCTTTCCTGTCCTCTACCCTTGTTTCCTCCCCTCCCCTATCTTCTTCACTCCTCTCCTTTATCCTTGTTTACCCTCTTCTCCCGCCTCCTTTTTCTTCTGCTCTCCTCTCGCCATCCTCCTTGCTGTCTATTTTTTCCCCTTCCTTCCTCTTTTGTCTCCTCTCTTTTTCTTCTTCTTTCCTCTCCTCTACCCTTGCTTCTGTCTCCTCCCCTATCCTCTTCTCTCCCCTCCTATATCTTTGTTTCCTCTCTTCTGCAGTCTCCCTTTTCTTTCTTTTCCTTTTCCTCTCCTTTTCTCTCGTCTTATTTTTTCCTTTCCTCTTTTGTCTTGTCTTGTTTTTTGTCTTTCCGTTCTCTCCAGTCTCCCTTTTTTCCTTTTCTTTTCCTCTCGCTTATCCTCACCTGTCTTCTTTTTCCTGTCCTGTCTTACCTCCTCTTCTCCTCTCCTCACCCCTGTATACCTCCTCTCTTTCTTATCCTCTGCTCACTTGTCTTCTTGTTCTTTTCCTCCCCTCCCCTCTATCCTTGTTTCCTCCCCTTCTCTTTCCCTTTTCATCTCTCTTCTCTTCTTTTTCTTTTCTTTCCTCTCTTCTCTTCTATTCTTGCTTTCTTTCCTCTTTTTCTTTTCCTCTCCTCGTTCCTCTTGTTGTCCATGTATCTCCTCTTTCCCTCTCTCTTCCTCCCACTCTCTCTCGTAGTGTCCTCCTCTCCTCTCTCATATCTTCCTCTCCTCTCTCATTTTGCATCTCCTCTCGTCTTCTTTTTTCCACTTTCCTTTCCTCCTCTCCTCTTCTCACCCTTGTATATCTCCTCCCGTTCTCTTTCCTTTCCTCTCCTCATCCCTGTCTCTCCCCTCTCTCCCCTCTCTCTTCCTCCCCCTCTCTCTCGTAGTGCCCTCCTCTCCTCTCTAATACCTCCCTCTCATCTCTCACTTCATCCCTCCTCCTCCTTTCTAATTTCCTGACCTTTTCTATACTCCTCTCCTTCTCCTTGAAACATCTCTTCCTCTCTCTCTCCCTCTCCTCTCCACGCATCTCATACTCCTTCCTTTCATCTCTTCTCTGTATTAGTCTCTCTCTCCCTCTCTCTCCCATGCTTCCTCCTCCTCTTCCTCCTCCTCCTGTTCTCTATTCCAGCAGTGGAGAATCACTGAACAGCGGCGGCAGCAGTGTCACTCAGCACGGCAACGACTCGCATGAAAGTGAGGACCTCTGTTTTTCTTTTTCTTGCCTCTTTGTTTTTTTGGATTTTTTTTTGCATTGCCTCCTCCTCCTCCTCCTCCTCCTCCTCTCTTCCTCCCATTCACTCTTTTCTTTCCAGTCATTTTTTCCTCCTCATTTCTTCTCTACTTTTCACTCCTTTCTTTTTGCCACATTGATCTTTTTTTCGGAGTGCAGCAGTATGAGGGTACCATGCATTCCAAATAGGGTTTCTGTCCTTGCTCCAACTAGAGCATGTAGCCATATGCTTTTCTATTTTTATTTTTATTTTTTTGTCTTTATTTTGCATCTCATTGAAAATAAGTAGACCAGTCTGGTAGCATTAATACAGTATGCCAACCTCTGGGCTCAGATGTGCTTATGAATGGATATTTTAAGAGGTATGACCTAACTTAGATCATGCAAATCCTTCTTTCAGTAGCAGATGTGTTGCGGCATGAAGCAGTATGTTGTTGGTAACAATATGATGAAATATTGGCCGTAGCTGTTGTGCTGTAAGGAATTGAGACATGCATGTGTAATTTTTTGAATTTGTTTTTAAAAATCTGATATTTTTAGCTGGTGAGGATGTTATTGAATGGTTTTCTTCTGTAACCAAAGAGGCAGCTTTTGGATTTGTTTGGCAGATTCTTTCACTGGCTTCTTCTCATTCCTTTTGTCATTTTGTACTTTCTGTTATTTTCTCACTGGCTGGCAAAAAGACACTCTCTAGTCTGCAGTGACTGCACTGGAGGTAAAAAAAATAAATAAAATGGGGATCATGTCAGTCATTTAACCAGGATGGACTTATCGGATGTTTTCACTCCTGTAACGGCCACGATGCCGGCCACTTTACCACCAAACTCTTCTTTGGAGAATGTCAACCAGACGTCCTCTTCCTCTCCGAGATCTCCTCCTCTACCTCCTCACTCACAGGTGGCGTCGGTGTTCATCGTGCTGGTGGTCACAGTCATCATCCTGGGGACTGTGGTGGGTAACGTGCTGGTCGTGGTGGCGGTGTTCACCAGCCGAGCCCTGAGGGCGCCTCAGAACCTCTTCCTGGTTTCTCTGGCTTTGGCGGACATTCTGGTGGCAACGCTGGTCATCCCTTTCTCCCTGGCTAATGAGGTGAGGAAACTGTTTGATCAGACTCTCCTTTAAGACTCAGTTTGCAGCTGGTATTCACATGCAATCTGTATCTGGGCAGCTTATCTGAACAAGGGAAAACACATGTTAATGCAGGTGTAAATGCAGATAGAACGCTTTGCAATTAGTCTGGCAAAGACCACATCTGGAGATCGGGGCCGGAGGCTCACTCTGTGATCAGATCTCAGCCAGATGTGAATGGCGTCTGTACAGTTTGCCCACATTCATAAGAAAAATGATTAAGTATTGGACTTAAAATTGAATTTTTGACCCGATGATAGCGCTTGATGAAAAGTCCAGGAATCACCACAAAGACCATGAATGTCTGAACCAAATTTCATGGCAATCCATCCATCAGTTGTCGAAACATTTCCCTAAAAACCAAAAAAGGTCAAGTCAAGTCAAAGTTTATTATAGCCCAATATCACAACATATGTCTCAAAGGGCTGTACATAAAATAAAACAATAATGAGCAACATTAAGTGAGATAAACTACATATAAAACATTGTAACGTGGTAATATTTGAAATATTGAAATATATATAAAAAGTGAGGTAGAATACAACAATACACAATATGCACATAAAACTGAATATAAGCTGGATAAGCGTAGTTCAGTAGGGCAGACTAGATGAGGTTGAAGGCTGATGTGAATAGATGTTTACTTTTGAATGAGTCAGCCGAACTAGCCTTTCGAATTCTGACAGGATGTCCACCTCATGGTGGCGCTAGAGAAAAAGTGAGTAGGCTTTGTCCTCTGGGGACAATACATGTCTGTACATAATGTTAATGGAAATCCATCCAATAGTTATTGAGATATTTCAGTCTGAACCAAAGTGGTGGACCAACAGACTGCAATCCCTAGAGCCATTCTGCTAGCATGGCCAACAATCCATCCAACAAGGTGAAAGGTCACCAAACTCCGCCTCTTCCTGTTATCTCAACGGGCTGAGCTCTTCCTCTGCAAAGGAAAAATAAGTACAACCCATAAAGTGGGATCGCAATTTTTAAATACAAGGTATAATACAGGTATAAATACAAAAGCCCTGACTAGATGTTATCATCCAGGTAACGTGAGCAGATACAGATCACACCTTAACACCAGGTGGAAAATGGGCTTCTGGTGTTGGTTTGAGTTTGAGTGACATATCTGATGGCAGCAAGTAAAAACTGTGTTGTGGATCAATGACAAAACTTCATACTTGGCAGCAGGTGATGGAATTTGTACCTTTTTGAAAGTTTGGACTACATCACCTACAAATCTCACCATGTGACTTCATGTAACTTTATCATAAAAACACTTGTGAAAAAACAATCTGAATGTTCATCCAACTTGATTCAGTTTTTTGGTGATGGTTAAATAAATCCACACACCTCATGCATCTACTGTGTTCTTCAGCAATATCTGCAGGAAACGTAGAACTTCTATACTTTTGGTGTCCCCACAAAGGTTTGTGGTTTCTGGTGTTGATCCATATAGTTTCCTGAGTTTTTCATGTCCTAGTTAAAACCTCTGACTGACTGGAAGGAAACACATGGTTGATGCTATTTGGAGAAATTTCCATATTTTGCTTTGAAGTGTTGTTTGTCTGTTGCGTCCCCAACACGATAAACTAATTTGGACAAATCATTGAACAGCAATGGGACGCTCTACTCTGTTGCAGTAAACAGCCAATATGAGAGATTTAGGCTGTGAACTTGTTAACTTTGTGCTATTTCTGAACAATTCAAGACAATTTAATTATATTTATTTCCTTCCTCAAGTTGGTGGGCGTCTATTTGATGCATACGTAGCTGGTGTTTCCTCTCTGAGGAGCAGTAACACTTTACTGATTTGTCCCTGCTTTTCATCAGCCATTGATACCTGAAATCTACCTGGAGCTTCTCGTTGACTTGAGACATTAGACACTTCTCATGTCTGTAACTGTTTCTTGTTTCCTGCTTTAGATGGGCTGGTACTTTGGGTTCATCTTGCTTGCTCTTACTCTCTGTAGAATAACGTCTTATTGACGTATTTGTTCACAGCACAGCCAGTCTAGTACTTTGGGTCATCCTGGACCGTCTGTCTGGTTTACTTATCATCTTACTTGTACTTCAGCTGGTTGTCATCATGTCGTCCTGTTGTTTGGTTGGCTGGTTGGTTTTATAATTCCACCTGAATGAGGAGAGTCATTATATCAGTTGCTCTGACAAACTGAAGAAAATGCTGAGACTGGAGAGAAAACAAATTTATATTATTTATATTTTTTATATTTTTACCCAAGGAAGCACCCTGCAGACCCAGCACAGCTACATTTTTCTACTGCAGCTAATAATTATTTTGATAAATGATTAGTCTACAGATCTTGCTAGTGGTATGGCTGTAGAGATGGCAGTGTCAGTCTGTCGGTCCACCACTTTGGTCCAGACTGAAATATCTCAACAACTCTTGCCTGAATTATCATGAAATTTTGTTCCCCACAGCATTAATAAGAATAATTAAGATCCACTGACCTTATACCTCTAGCGCCACCATGAGGTGGACAAGTGAAATGTCTCGACAGCTTCTGGATGGCCTGCTATGAAAGCAGACATTCATGTCCCCCTCAGGATGAACCCTGATGACTTTGGTGACTTTTCATCTAGTGCCATGATTAGACCAAAACTTCTATTTGTCCAACATTTTGTCCAACACAACAACTAAATACCTGCAAAACTAATAACATTCCCATCAGCCTCAGCTACACTGTGCTAAAGTGCTAAATAGCTAATGTTAGCATGCTAAAATGGGAAAGATGCTGACCATGGTAAACATTATACCTGCTTAACATCAGCGTGTTTCTGTGTGCATGTTAGCATGCTGATGTTAGCATTTATCTTAAAGTACCGCTGTGCCTAAGTACAGTGTCACAGAGCTGCTAGCATGGCTGTAGACTCTGAGTCTTGTTTTTTTTTCTGATTAATCATTTACATTTGATTTACAATCATTTTATTTTAGAAAATGTCAAAAAAAACAGCAAAAGCATCCATCACAAGTTCCCAGAGCCCAAAGTGACATCTCCAGATTGCTTGTTTGGACTGACCAACAGTCAAAAACTAGCCTGACATCACCAGACCAATTCACAAATGTAAATTAGTCTGGAACCTCTCAGTTAATTCTCTATTTCCAAGAGGCGTTATCAATGCCTCTGGATGCAATTAGATAGACCTACAACCAATCAGAGCAAAGAAACGTGTGACGTAGCGCTGAGCGAATCCTGTGGGAAGTTCAGCAAACACATCTTTCTGATCAACAAAAGCTTTAAGTGCAGCAGTTTGTTCTTTTAGAGAAAATATACCGTCCAGTTGGTTTAATACTGTCGTGATAGCAGATTCAGAACGTTCCACATCAGCAGCAGCCATCTTGGTTGTTCACGAAAATGCCTCAACGGCTCCTCTGTACGGTCATCGTATCAAACCCGCCCCATATTAGATAAACGGTTGTGATTGGTCGGCTGGACATCAGTGTGAATGGGAGGGGGACCAGACGCATCTGCAGAGCAAATAAAACATGAGCGCTCAGGTTCGTCTGGTTCCTGGGCTAGTCAAAAACCCCAAGATATCCAATTTATAATTAGAGCTGGACAGATAAATCGTCCAGGTCGATGTATCGGCCAATATTAGCTTAACACAGATATATTATACAAGAAATGTCAAACAGTCATGCTAAAGACATGTTTGAGGTCAATAAGAAACACCGTCCACCAGAGCTCAGTACATTTTAAATTTAAGGAGATCCTTATCAGACATTGTCCATTATTATGTGTTTATGTAAAAAAGCCATTTCTACAAACATGTTGTTGATTATTTAACTGTGAAACATGAATATCAGTCGGACTCTATTTACAGAGATATTAAAGGGCGAAAGAAGAGGGTGAAACCAGAGAATACTTTGCTTTATTAATGATAAAGATTAATTGATGATCAAAATTGTTGTTGATTAATGTTTTGTAAATTAATCAGTTAATTGTTTCAGCTGTAATCAAAACTCCCATGGAGTTTTAGGAGAACCAAAGTCAGTAGTTCCAGTAGTTCCCTAAACTGACAATAAAGTTGCCCAGGAAAGCAACTGCACTGCAGCTGAGATGGTCCAGTATTTACTTCTTTATCAGCTGCCAGCAAGGACAATGCAGCTGATGAAGAGGTAACTGTTGGACTTTTCTCATTAGACAGACTTCATTGTGACTGCAGAACATGCGCTGTGGAATATGAAACCACAGGGGCAAACTCACTGAGAGGTTTTCCTACAAACTAAATGCAGCTGCAGCCAACTTGTCAGTTTGTAGGAGTAATGAGATATTGACTGAATTCTTATTTCGAGGTGAAATAATCCTTTAGTCGCCTTGCTCAAGGCCTCCTCGACTGACTGGAGCTGACCGGAGAATAAAACACTTTTTCTTTTCCTCTGCAGGTCCATTACTGGTGCTTAAATGAATCATTAACATATCTTAATTGGTTTCTCCTCTTTCCAGGTCATGGGCTACTGGTACTTTGGTTCCACCTGGTGCTCCTTCTACCTGGCTCTGGACGTCCTCTTTTGCACTTCCTCCATCGTCCACCTCTGCGCCATCAGCCTCGACCGCTACTGGTCTGTCACCAAAGCCGTCAGCTACAACCGCAAACGGACGCCCAGACGGATTAAAACGATGATCAGCATCGTGTGGCTCATATCCATCGTCATCTCCTCGCCGCCGCTCCTCATGACGCAGAAGGAGGAGGATCTGGAGACGGAGGAGGAGAGCGACACACGGAGGCAGGAGTGTCTTCTCAACAACCAGACGTGGTACATCCTCTCCTCCTGCCTCGTGTCCTTCTTCGCCCCGGGGGTCATCATGATACTCGTTTATTGTAAGATCTACCGCGTTGCGAAGCAGCGAGCCTCCACTGTATTTGTGGCGAAGAACGTGGTGGAGCGGCAGCCGTCGCAGTCTGAGACCTGCTTCGAGGGCACCGCCAGGACTTGCCAAAGGAAGGGAGCCGGCTGCGGTGAATCCCAGTATGAGCTGGACAGCCCGCGGCCTGCAAACCGACACAGCTCTTCCAACATAGACAGCAACAGCAGCAGTCACAGGAGAGGAGAGCTGGATGATATTGACTTAGAGGAGAGGAGCTGTGAAGCGGGCTTAAAAGCATCCTCCTCGTTTTCCTCGGCTCTTCGCTTCCCCAGGAGAGCCGCCGGAGGTGTGAAAACAGAGGAGGGGAAGGACGCAGAGGGAACAACAAACAGGTTGAAGCCTCCTCCTCCTCCTTCTTGCGCCTCCATATCCTGGGCATCATCCGACCACTGCTCCCACCACTTCCTCCTCCCCTCTCCGGTGCCTCTCCGCAGCAGGCAGATGTCTATGTCCAAAAACAAAGTGGCACAAATGAGGGAGAAGCGCTTCACGTTTGTTCTGGCCGTGGTGATGGGGGTTTTTGTCCTCTGCTGGTTCCCGTTTTTCTTCACTTACAGTCTCCACGCTGTCTGCAGAGAGAACTGCACGATCCCAGATACACTCTTCAACCTGTTTTTCTGGATCGGGTACTGCAACAGCTGCCTGAACCCCATCATATACACCATCTTTAACCGAGACTTCAGGAGGGCCTTCAAGAAGATTTTATTCGAGACTCATAAACGAACATGAGATGTGAATGTGTGTGTGTGTGTGTGTGTGCTCTCTGCACAGACACACAATCAAACTTGTGTGCACACAGTTTTAATCCTGTTCTCCACTGTGCTGTCATACCGACATTAAAGGGCTTGTCATACAGCCTGAGTATTGATTTATTATTCAACTTACTCACTCATTTATTAAATCATCACACCAGATGATGACACGTTAATGCTGTGATGCAGGTGTTTCAAACTCTGCTTCCTTGATGCAATAGCAGTTCAACATTGCAACTTGCCTGAACTTGAATGTTAATTAGAGGAAAAATGGCTGCGGGGCAGTGAACTACGTCCCCGCAGAGCCCCGAGATGTCTGTGCACTGTAGCGAGCAGGCTGACTGGCTCTGCAATCCCCATATTGACAAAAAAAAAAGCTGAATTAACTGAGAAAAACCGACTGCACTTTGAAAAATATACAGTGAGTTTCTAATGGTTTTCTGCGCCTCCGAGTAATTAAACACCAGCAGCACTTAAAGTTTAAACTCGTACTTCTAGTAGACATAAAGAACAGGAAGCTGAGGGAAAGTTGCCAGTTTTTCACAAAGCAGCAGCGTTCTGTTGACACTGCACAGCTCGGGGGCAAAAACATTAAAAATTCATGTGCAGCTAGCAGATGGTCTGAACACACAGAGAGAGAGAGAGGACAAAAGAGAAAGAAAGGGAGAGGGAAGAAGAGAGAGAGCCTAACTCCACCCGAGCCTCTGAATAAATATAATCAACCTCAGGCTCCCATAACGACAGATGATTATACTCTGGAGCTCGGGATGAAATTAACTGGACTGTGGGCTGAACGACTCGAAGCTCACGTCTCTACTGTCTCCAGGAAACAGTCGAACCTGACTGGACTGGGTGCTGAACCCTGACCTGACCTGGAAGCTTATAAATCATTATTGATTTAATCAATCACATTCCTGCAGATTGTGGGAAAAGGTCATCTGTTGCTTTTAATTTGGGAAGAGACTGAGATGATAGTCAGGCGAGATGCTTTTATCTTTTCAACACAAACCACAGATACGAGTGTCGGCGGCGGCAGAGGGAGCGTCAAGTCCAAGGCCACGAGCAATGTTTCATCATTCTGGTTGCTATGCAACACAGAGTTTGACAGCAACTCAAAAGTTGTGTAATTAACTGAAATAATAAAGAGGATAACGCTGTTCAAAACAATAAAGGCCATAAAAAACAAAACAACAGAAAGTCCACTGCATATTTGCCAGATCATATTATCTGTTAACAGTTTGCACGAGCTGGAGGACAAAATGAAGACAGCACATAATCACACAAAGCAGCGTACCAGGGCTGCAGACTACAGGACAGGTTTATATTTGTTCAAGTCCGACTGAATGATTTTAGAAAGTCTGGACAGCAAAAAAACACATGAAATGTGATTTTTGCAAATCGGATCCAAGACACAGTTTGAAATGTGATTCCAATCGAATTTCTACAGATGCGTCTCAGTCCAGAAGCTCAAATCGGATTTCAAAGTGTCTTTTGCATCACAACGACGACGTCAAATCCAGAGTGACGGAGGTGCATCAGAGCGGCTGTATACCGGCCTCCACCCGCTGGATCTCCATTTCTCACGCTTCCACGTTGGAAAGCAGCGGCACCAGCCTCCGTAGTTACTGACGCCTTCGTCGTTACCACAGTCAGTCCACGCAGATCGGTTGGTGACGTCTGGACACACAAATCCGATCTGATCACTTGCAAATAACAGTGCAGACAGTCTGTCTTAAAGATCTGATCTGAGAAACAAACCTGATTTGCCTGCAGTCTGAACAAAGCCTTATTAACTTCAGATCAACTTTAGAATGTATTTTTACACAGAACTGTGGATTTCACTTTCACTGAAACATGTTAGGAAGGGATCTTTTATTGGCAGGTATGAACAGGAGGAATTCTTGCAGCAAGCAAAACCTGTTTCAGTGTACATATGAGCATGTGAGTATTGTTTTCAGACAGACTTTAAAAGTTGTGAAGTTGTGAATCGTCTCTGACATTTTCTGCCAGGTTTGAGATTTTTTACCCGACTGCCTGTAGGATCAGAGAGTTACAGAACTGCATGAATTCAGAGAGGCACAAAATGAACTTTTCCTCCGTTCTTCTCTACCACTGAATTGTCACCATCATGACTTCTGCCTCCTGTAAATACCAGAATACTATTGGACGTGCATTGCGTACCGTAGGTCAGCCTATTCGGGGTGGAAAATCAACATAGTGCACCAATTATAGCTTTCACAACTGCCCTCTCACTCGGACATAATGGCCTCACTCTGCACAATGTCAGCCATGCACTTTTGGTGTGAAAGCTCGACTAGGATATTTTTTGGCTTTTCCAGTCTGTAGTCTGAGCAGGTCACGGATTTAATGATTTATTCAAGAATAGAATTAAAGGATAATTGCAGTTCTATTGGGCATAGTAACATTGACTACGTTTACATGCACAGAATATTTCAGTTTTTGCCCTTATTCCGAAAAAGACAATATTCCTACTAAGCTGTTTACGTGGCTGATGAAAATTAACATTCCACTAATATTCCTGTTTACATGCAGCTGTGCAGACCCCAGCTGTGTTTGAAAGGGGTTGATGCCCTAACATGTCATTTATCAAAATATGGAACAGCTGGAGCCATTTTGCTTCTTTCATCAAAATAATATTTTTTCAAAGTTTTCCACCAGTGGCAGACTTGTTCGACCATACAAACTCAGCCTCCGTCTTTCATTCGTTCAACCACCTTCTTGAAAAGGTCGGCGTTGTGATATTTGCTCATATCCAAAAACCTGTTGATCTCCAAGTCTTTTATCATGTTTAAAAGTAGCTGTGTTTCTCCTTTTGTTTTGTTTTGTGCATGCATCTCATCTCATTCTGAATGTGCTGTTTACACGTCCTAAAACCTGAATACTATCAGCATATCCCACATGTCTTAACTGGAAAATGCAACATTTGGAATAATATTTGGTTAGATTTATAATAAAAATATAATCAACACATACATTATAATAAGTGTTATTGATTACTGCACATTAAAGCATCAAAATGTATTATCTAATTATAAAGTTTACGTGACTCTGAAATGGGACATTCTGCATAATGAGTACTAAGTACATTTAGATGCTAATACATTTGTACTTTTACTTCTTTCATCTTAAAATGTTGAATGCAAGACTTTTACTTGTAACAGAGTATTTCTATACTGTCATATTTCTATTTCTACTAAAGTAAAAGATCCAAGTACTTCTTCTTCCACCGCTGAGCAAAACGATAAACATGCTTGAGCCACAGCCCCTGAAACCTCCAGGCATCACAAAACCTCAAAAGGAGGAGCTGTAGAGCCAGCTGTGTCTGGGGAAAAGAGACAATACTGAAGAGTCAGTTTAAGGTTAATATGTTCTTTATCAGTAGCATTACACTAGCTCATCGGTGCACACTATCAGAGCTCTAAATCAGCTGCTGGTGGACGTGACTCACTGCTGTTTCTGAAGATTTCACCTTTTGTCTCTTACAAATGAAGCATAGAGTTAGTTCTTCTTCTTCTTCTTCTTCTTCTTTTTGGTTTTTAACCTGGAAACCCGCATATCAGGCGCATTACTGCCGCCTTCTTCTTCAGAGTGTGGACCTGAGATTAAATACTACCCATTCATCCTGTTTGTGAGATAAAATTAAAGAAGATTCGACTGCCTGATCCACGTGACGGGTTCATTAATGTTTTTATATTAAGCTTTCCTGAGATCTTCTTGCATACATTGCCTTCCTTCATACTCATCTCTCCTCACGTGAACCAGCTGGATGCTTGTTTCTAAATGTTTTATTGACTTTATTATATAAATTGTACAGAAACCTCCCCCTTATTTCAGTGTTTCTGCTCTCGCCACTCTTCTACAGTGTTCCCTTGACCTCTGATTTGTTTAATGGGACTTCTTTAGCGTCTCTCTGTAGAGCTTGTTTTTAACCTGTGCTCCTCCTCCTCTTCCTCCTCATTTCCCTTCAGACCTACAGGTGCAGGAATGTGCTGGAATTAAAGGATCTCAGGCTCTTGAGAAGTGAGAGAGAACCAGAGCAGATTCAAGCATTTTAATATAACTACTTTTTATACAGTTTAGAATAGTTCAATCTATAACAATTAATCTATAATAATTTATAATATATCATATTTTTAAAACCTTCATCTTCAGAGTAAACTAACTAAGATGTCAGATGAATGTGGTGCAGTAAAAAGTGCAATATTTGCCTCTGAATTGTAGTGGAGTAGAAGTATAAAGTAGCATAAAATGGAAATACTCAAGTAAAGTACAAGTACCTCAAAGTTATACTTAATACAGTAGTTACTTTCCACCCCTGGAGATGAGCATGAATTACTGGCATTGATGGCTTCTGGATGCCTGCAGGTGACGTTGTGTTGCTGGATGCTCAGTTTGCTATAACGCTGCTGAATCTCTGTATATTCACTTGTCAGGTATGTGCATTAATCTGCTCTGGCATTATTCAAAATATTGAGTTCATGCAGCTAATTTCTCGTGGTGTTATCTGGAGAGTGCTTGCCTTGTTGCTAACGTCCAAACTGATCATTTAAATACTCCAGTATGAGCTGAACTGGGCATGTGGTCTGTGGCCTTGTGGTCTGAAGTGGTTTTGTTTTTTGTTTTTTAAATTAGCTCATGCATGCTATTTAGTGGGTCACTGAGGATACTCTAACTTGGTTTATGGTTGTTCATATCGTAATGGAATCCACTCGTGGACCACTCATGTTTCTCGCTGCCTTCTGAGATCGCAGCAATTAACTGGGTGAGTTCAGTGTTATAACTGACAGAAACAATGGCCAAACCTATATGAGAATAAGAAGTCATAATAACCTAGAAGTATCCTTTAACTTGCACTCATTTCATCCTGGCTGTCTGTAACTAATTTAATGATCCTTTAAAAGCTGAATCAACATGCAATTGTTTCTGTAGACAGCTTTATCATCACGTTCAACAGGTCTGTCTAGTTACAGTACCAGTATCTGTGAGCCCAAAATAAATACATTTTCAGCTCTGAGCACTGTTACGACCCCTTCCCTTTCTGCCTGCAGCGATTGCTCTCTTCCTGCAGCAGCTTGCAGTCAGAGGGTTGTTGGGGTGATTGCGTGGCACCTGTGTGGCCCTTGCCAAGGCTATATTACCTGCCTGGTGTCATTGTCTCTCTCTCTCTCCTAGGATCCACGCTGTCCAGGTTTTGGTTTGGTTTTCTATTTTGCTGCCTACAACACTCGCACAAACATACATTCTTCACTCACTACTGATGCTCATACCTTCCACACCTCATGCTTTCCTTATAAATAGTTCTGTTTGTTTATTTCTAATAAAATCATTAATTGGCACTTTGATCTGACTTGCCTCTCCTCTTTGTCACATACGTTGAGCCAGTTTGTGACAGCATCTAGAGAAGCTGTGTTAAAAAGCACCCATGAGATGTTTCCTAGCCTTGAAACTGTCATTGTTGAGCTCTCGTTTGAATTCATGCGAGAGGTGCTGGTTCTGTTAAAATCTGGCAGCTGCTTGGCTCGTTGAGGAACACCGTGGTTCTCCTCCTGCCAGCTGGAACGATGAGACGAGGTCCTGGACTCAACACATTTCACCAGCGGCTGTCGCTGACTGTGTGGGTGTCAATGAGCAGCTGCAAGCCAAAATGAGAATATGTTAATTTACCACTCGTATAAAAAATTGAGTAGTAAGAGAAATTAAGGCAGGAGATTTACATGCATATAGTTATATGTGCAATGGTTGTATATGGTCCTGTAGATTTGTTTAAAGCTGGGTATAGGCAGTATTTTTTTATATTCTTCTCATCCCGCTGTTAGACGGTGCTGTAGCTGCCTCTGAAGCCTGGGGGGCTCTGCCCTGGGGCCGCAAAGTGCTGGAGGGCATCAAGTCACGGCGAGAGGGACCGGGGTCTTGGTGAGGCTCACACCATGGAGAGCGAGCACTACGAGGCATGAGGTTTAATAATAAGTGTGGCCATGTGAGGCTATAGTTCTCATTACACGCCAGGAAATAAAATTGATGGATGGATGGATAAAAAACAAAAAACTAACTTTTCCCTTCCAAAATCCTTAAAACTAGTGGGACAAAAATAATTAAAGGCCAGATAATTAAAGGCCAGAGGAAAGGCCATGTCTTTACCGAAATCAAAAGGGTTTCTCAAAGTTTGAACCCCCTCCTCAGGTGTACTTAGGTACAGCTAAATGCTAACTTCACCATGCTAACATGCTCTCAATGAGAATGCTAATATGCTGATGTTCAGGGGATCAACAAAGTTATTACAATTCATCCTGTGGGAGCCATGAATGTCTGAACCACATTTTGTGGCAATCCAAGTAGAAATGGAGATACTTCACTGGATAATTAAAACCCTGATGAGGAGCTGGATAAAAAATCAGGGAATCACCAAACTCATTAGGATTCATCCTCTGGAGATCTTGAATGTACAAAATGTCATGGCGATCCATCCGATAGTTGTAACATTTTAGTTTGTACCAAAGTGGAGGACCCACCAAACTAAACTTTCACCTCCAGCACGGCTTTGAAAAAGTACATGCTGACGTATAGCATGTAACATTTAGCATGTTAACATGTTCACAGTTAGCATATCAATATACCAGCATTTAAACTGTTAGCAGATTAAAATGCTTACTCTTAGCATGAAACATTTTGAGCATGCTAGCATGCTGTAGGCTGCATACAGGAGCTGATGGTGCTCATTTAACTACATTGTTTACAATTATATAAGTGACCTTTGTTCTATGTGTTTTGATTGAACTATTGAACTATATGGGTATCTTATGAAAATGATTCCATTCATGTTCCTGTTTACATGCTGAGGAGTCCAGTGAATGAGTGAAAGTACTGCACAGTTTGTTATCATCTCAGACTTGATCTGATGACGTCATCATGTTGCCTCTGTGGTTCAAACTTCAAATTCTGAGCTGTTCTTTTTACAGCTAACCCAATTATACAGCAGCAAGCTGTTTGATCGCTGCATGTGTTGAAAAATGCCACAAAAACATCAGTTGTTATATTGTTTTAATATTAAATTAATGCATTCATGAACCCTCCATCTGTGATCAAGCTACATTTTACCTGCTAAAAACATCTGGACATTTAGTTACTATAGAAGTATACACCAAAACATTGGTGGTGTTATTGGATGTTTGTTTGCTCCAAAGGGAGATGAAGAAGTCGTCAGAGCCTGCAGAAGGACAAAGTATGCAGCTGTGAGTGCATACAAATAAGTAACCAAAGTGAGGAAGAAAAGAGCTGTGGTGCTCCACAGAGCAAAAGGCAAAGAGAACATCAACTCCCAGCAGTCTGTCTGCTTCACAAAGAC
Source organism: Macquaria ambigua (assembly GCA_008360985.2). Lineage (NCBI taxonomy): Eukaryota > Metazoa > Chordata > Actinopteri > Centrarchiformes > Percichthyidae > Macquaria > Macquaria ambigua. The sequence continues at coordinate 256,235 of VMKM01000094.1, read as the reverse complement.
CAGCTCTCTCTGTCTCCGTGCATCTCTGGTGACAAAATACAAGAGACGAGGGACAGTGTTTGCCAGAGAGAGAGAATGGGTTGAAGCTGTGAACTTAAAAACGCCAGATAAATGCACTGTCCAGGGGACAGCAGGGCCATAGAGAATATTAATTGCTGTTTTGCAGGATAGAAAGCCTTTGCGTTTCCTGCACAATAGACAGATTCGAACAGAGGGAAGAGTATAATGTGTCCCCAAAACTGCTGAATGAGAAAAGATTAACCAAACTCTTTGTTTTACAAAGCTGAGTGGCGATTCCAGGGACTTGGGATTCACGAGTGGGGTATTTACTGACGTATTTTATGTCACAGAACAAAACGTTAAATCTCTTAAGCTCGTGTTAACCACAGACCTTATTTCAGGCATCAAACCAAAAAACATTCAGGCAGAAACCCACTGACTTCAAGACGAGGGAACCGGAAGTGCACACTGATTACACACTGATGCAACACACCTGAGAACTGAGGAACTTTGCCAGTCACCCTTTTTACTCATTAATCAAACCTGAACTGCCCACATTAAGAGAAGAGCAGGTAGGACTCAGACAAAGCTACTGTCACCTGTCCTAGTGTTTGAGAATAATTACTGTAGATGTGATAACACTCATGAAGCCCTGATAGCTCTGCTGGATAAGATATTTGCTTCTCTCTTGCTGTTTTAAAGTTTTTCTAACTAAGAAACTTTTTTTATGACTCAGCTGCAATGCCAGGAAGCTTTATGTGCTGTACTGCAAATCATACGTTACAAATAATACTGTATATAACCAATATATTCTTGCCTTAAAATCCCAATATAAATTCAACTAATGTCAGCACTAACAATGTAGAAATCTTAATTATTAGGATTTATTTATGTGTTTGTTTGTTTGGTCCGTTCACTTCAGCCAAAGAAGCCACTAATCCTCTGCATGTCCCTCAATGCTAGAAATCCCAATTCCACTTAAATTCAAAACCAAACTAGCTTGTTGCAGCTCACAGCAGCTTTCAGCACATTGTTTGGCGTGTATGACCATATGGTCCGATCCCAGAAGCTCTCATTAACCCCCCATATAGAGACCATTAGCTTCTGCTCCACTGATAGTTCATCAGTCTTTCTGAAAAGCGGAAATATGTTCCTGGGGTTTCTGACCACATGCTAAGCGCAATGTTTATTTACTGTAATGAATGCTAAAATACGAACACCTCATAGATAAAAGCATTCAGCAACTACAGCTCCCATGAGGCTTTGACAACACTTCTGTGCCCAAGATTGAAGTTGTGTACCAATTCCATATACTACCAGTAAAGAGTGTGCTGTTGATTATACAACATTGTCCAACAATGCAAACCACAAAGGAAATTTAGGAGCTACTCACACCTGCAGAGCGTTACAACACATTGTGGATGGAGGTAAAACAGCTCCATGAAGACACCAGGCAGCACAAAGTTTAAAATTTTTGGAAAACCATTCAACTTTCTCTTTGTGAAGTTAAATTGGCATTTCAAAATCCCAGTTTGATTGATGTCTATTAGTGGAACTATTACATGTTTTCCTGTTAGTACAAAAAGGTGAAGTACTGTATATTGATGATATGTATTTTAACTGCTAAAACAGTAAACAGTCACAATTAGTATAAAGAACTGTATTCTATTAGTATTTATTAATGTCCCCTGTTAAGTGTCTTCCCATGATGCTTTGGGGGATGTACAAAGTGTAATGTCATGGAACCAAGTGAGTTAGCTAGCTGTGAGCTACAACTTGAGCTTTGTTTATTAGCCTGTATTTGTTTACATACTGGCAAATTGGCACCATTAAAAGTATGCCGAATTAGCTATTAGCAGTTCCTGTTTGCAATGTACCCATTGATGTACATATAAATATCACTGGATTACTTTGATACTAAAGAGAACTTAAAAACGCGATGATTCTCAGGCAAGTTATGTAGTTATAAGGAGCGTCTTTTTTTCTATGATTTCTAAGCGGATTTAAGGACGTTTACTCGCGGTGGATATCGGACAATGACATCCTCGGGAAGTGTAAGTCACACTGAATCTAAAAATATGTGTATCATGTCTGTGTGTTCAGATTTGACTGAGGTGTGACTCCGAGAAGGAATACAAGTTTTGACGCAAAGTGTGTGAAATGTAAGAGCTTTAAAGTACCTTAATGGCCTCCTTGAGCCGTATTCATCGGGTGGATAGAAATACTTCAATGGTATGATAACTCTCTGTCTGATAAATGTATACAGTAAGTCGGCAATAGTTGGTTAATCAATTAGCCATAAAATGATACCATGAATCCTATTTCTACTACCAGATTTTTAAAAAGGAACAGATCAGTTTAAAGTGCTTTTTGTGCTGTTTGAATGATCCATTCATGTACAGTATAAGTACTTGTTATTTGGATTGGTTCTCATAAAATGTTATCAGTGCACCTCTAAAATGTTTAACATCATTATGATGAGTAACTTTGAACATCTAATACTTTTAGTACATTTTGAAAAGTGACACATTTCAAGGTGCCAGCAATCAGCTGCTGTTTGACCTTGCTGGTATTAAGTGCATGCAAGACATCTGTTTGAGGCAGGAACCTCAATTTCATTTTCGTTTTTCAGATGAATACACTGCTGCTGCTGACATTTGTGTGATTTCCTCTGACAGTTAAACTCAGCAGTCACAGAAGTCATTACAGCCTGCTGAGCCCGACGGCTCAGAGCAACCCGCATTGACCCTGTGGGACACGAGGAATGAAAAGACTCCGTGTCTCTGTTTGTTGGTTCTTGGCTCAGTCAGGAAAGACTCGACATGTTCGTACAAATTTTGTTGGAAAAACTTTTGATTATTGGGTTAAACCTGACAGTACATTTTTATGTAGTCGGGCTCTGCACCTTAGACCTGAGCATTCAGTGAAAACCTCCCAAAAAATACCTTCGTCCCAACTGCACATACAGCAACACCCACATCGGCTACAGTGGCCTTGTGTCTCAAAAACACACTCAGTTACAATTTCCACATTTTAAAAAAAATCACAAAGGCAGTGGTGGAAGAAGTATTCAGATATTTTACTGTAGTGAAAGTAGTCATACCACAGTGTTAAAACAAGTACATGCGTTCAAATTTAAGTTCATACGTTTACAGTGGAAGAAGGAAGAGCTGCATGGCTCTGATGGCTGATGGTGAGGCAGGTGAAAGTACAAAAAAGAAAATCCAGGAAGTCTTGTTTAAAAAAAAGTGGTGCAGACAACCATGGAGAAAAAACCCAAGGCTCTCTGTCTTCAGCTGATGATCAGACCCTGATGAAGACCTAGAGTCGATACGCGTTGGTCTGTTTGATGCTCGAAGAATACATTTATAATATTACTTCACCTGAAAATGGAGTGCCTTGGGTTTTCTTTTCCATGGTTGTCTCCACCACTTTATATTAAGCAGGACTTCCTGGATTTTGTTTTAGTACATATAGCATTAGCATCAAATATACTTAAAGTATCAAAAGTAAAAGTACTCATTATGCAGAAGGGGCCAATAATATTATATTTATTGAATATTTTGAACCTTCAGAGAATTATCAGCTCCCCTCGGCTTAACGGAGCTTTATAGTGACTTTCAGCTCATTGTTTATCTGTCCGACTGCAACTTTACTGTTTTGGTTCCCTCTCAGTCTCTCATAGCGTCGTTTTCATAGAAAAAGCTCTAAAACTCCACTGTACTCTACCTGCTCAGCTGCAAACAGCAGACACACACAGTTAGACACCAGCTGGTGAACATATTTTATGTTTGCATTGGCAAAAATTGTGGATGGTACCAGTAGGACCACTCCATTGCGTCCCGTTGTTTTTAACTAGCACACTGACCCGGGACTTTAAGGTGGAGCTAGAAACACTGCAGTCCGTTGATTGGTCAACAGAATCGTCACTTCTTGGGTTCCTTTGTTCACTGTGTCGCATTAGATATGACGTCATGCTACTTGGTTAACGTGGTTGACGTGGCTATTACCATCTGGAAACAACCCCGCCTACATTTAAGAGTACTGTCTGCGGAAACGCAAAACAAGATCTAGGGTTTAGGCTGGTTGTGAGTAGATATAGTGTCACCTTCTCAGGCTCAGCACAGTTGCTCTGTGGGACCGAACATTTTAATTTGCTCACATTTCCTACAGATGTCAGTCCTCTGTAGGTATTTGAGGCCAACGCTTTTTAAAACTTTGGCTGCTGGATTATTACTCGTCTTTCAGGGAAAGGCTCAGGGACAGCTCATGTCATGTCAAGTGGTGTGTGCCGTCTGCCGGGTCTCTGGCCGTCCAGTGACAAGCCATTAATTTGAACATGACTTTTTCTTTGTTTTGTGAATTTTTCAATCACACCTCAGGAAATGTTGTCCCAGCGAGCGAAAAGTGGTTATGGTTTGATGATTTGACAGACATCCTGTCCATCCTTCCTCTTGCTGTGAATGTGTGTGTGTATATTTAAGCTTCAAGCAAAATCTAATATTCAGCATTACAGTAGAATCAAACAGGCGGCATGTATTTGTCCTGTGAAAACTGTTTTTGTTTCCATTAAAGCCCTAAAGATTAGATTTTTAGAGAGTCTGCAACAACTCTCTGCCTCTCACTTTGCAGCTGACAGAGATGCTCGGTACCTTTTGTTCCCGTTTGATGGTGCTTCAGCCTTCAGTTTTTTCAGTCAGCTAAATGTGAAATGCATTTACGTAACATAATTACATAACTTTTTGTGTTAACATATGGACTGTAAATGTAATAGAAACTGAAGTACCGGACTGGTTTTGGATGTTTTATCCATTAACTACGTGACTACTGACCCTTTTCTAGGAAGGAAATCATTTCAGTGCACTTACAATAGGTCACTGATCACACTGCGTGTTAGCAGTTAGCTTGCCAGCTACAGCAGTTCACCAACTAGCCCTGTGAGTAGTGCCTACGTCACCAAGCTTCAACAACCAAATATTTTACAAGGAGGCACGAATGAGTTTCACTCTGCCATTTAGTGCTGTGAAGGTATTTACACAAAATCAAACTAACTATAACATGTCAAATAATGAGAGCCGTTGTGTTTCAGTTTACTCCATTTATTAAGTAACTGTGCAGAACATGAGGTTAGCTGGTATCTGCCAACTCTGCCCAGATATGCGTTTCCTGTGGATACCCAACATATAGCTGTACTATAAAGTAAAGATTCACACTCCTACATACATCCTTGACATAACATTAGTTGGTATGTTTTGTTAAAACAAAGCGCTTATGTTGTTAAAACAAGAAAAGGTTTAGGTAGGTGGCAGAAGGCAGCAGCAGATATCAGTAAACCAAAATCTGTACAGCTAGATAAAACATGGGAAAATGTGTGATTTAGGAAGTTTTGGAAAGTCTTGATTGATTGATTTTCATAGCATACTGAAATGAATGGCTTTCTTGGAAGGTAGAAAATCAACCTGCAGTAAAATGTATGGGATATTTTAGAAAATGAACATCAGGATGGGCTTCACAACGCTGGCAGTGCTTTAAAAGTCTGCGTTGTAATATTAATATTAATCATTTGTCCATAAACTTAAAGCTTGATCATGACAGTAGTGAGTCCTGTACACAGTTTGCTCGATGTAGCCTATTTTACAGAAAACCTGATTTATGAAAACACGCTGTAATTCCAGTCCTTTGTAATTCTCATTCCCACTGATGTCTGAACAGGAGACAGAAATCAGATCCCAAGTGGTTTCCGGCTTGTTAGAGAGCCTCGAGTTGACAAAGGTTAGAAATTCAGTGGTTGGTGTTTGTGTCAGATGTGTGGAGAGTCTTGAGTCTGATTGTCAGTAAAAAATCAAGATAAAAAGAAAGAAGACATGCACACACACAAAGAGAGAGGATATCTAATACCAAAGAGAAATGACAGGGACTCTCTGTAATACTGGCTGGCATTTCTGCCTGCTTTTGTCTGTTACTTCTTATTCTCTGTCTTATTTTTTCTTTTTCCTTTCCACCTTTCCACCTTTGATCCTTTGGGCCCCTTGTGCTCTCTGTCGTTTTCATGCCTCTCTTTTGTTGTTTCAGTTATTTCCTTCTTTCTTTGGTTCCTTCTTTCCCTCCATATTTATTTCTCTTTGAAGAACAGAGAAACTGGCTACTGAAAAACCAAGGAAGTAAAATTGGTGAGAAATGACACACGTCCTCCCTCTATAATCACTTATTATTCGTTTGGAGAATGAGGAGAGGGAGGTTGTTTATTTCCCAGTTTCCCCAATGCAAATTTACCACAATACAATTCAATAAGTTGACTTTGTCCCAAGGACACGGAGCATTTTCTCTCAAATTGTTAGATGGTGACAGGTGGCGGTTCCTGCCTAAATTGAGGAGACAAGTAAGACGCCAACCAATTTGAAATTCATATAACCCAGATTATCAAAGAAATCATCGCCCCAGTTTCCCTGGCGGAGCCTCTGTGAACTGAAGCGACGCTGAGACTTTGAGAGCTGGAAGATGAAGCGCTCGTAAATGCAGTTTGTGGATGAGGTGGGAGACTTTCAAGCATTTCACCTCATCATCCCCTCGTGGTTATGAATACATTAAAACGACATATTGATGTAGTCTAGTGGCAACAGAAAAGCCAATTTGCAAAGATTTGGCATATAATCTGTTTCCTCAGTCTGAGTTAACGGCAGGTTTTCCCGAAGGAGGCCGCCGCAAGCTTTCATCCAGCCTGAGCTGCTTCATACAGTAACTCAACTTAGAAGAACAAAAACTCCAAGTAATGCAGCAGATGATCCTTTCAGGATGGATTTGGATTTAGATGAAACAAAAATATGAGCAGAGAGCTTGTTTTTGTGACGTGGATCTACATCTCAAAATGTGACATGTTTCTAACAACAACAATAATAATAATAATGTCAAAACTGTGCAGTAAGAGTCCGATGTATGTAGTGCAAATTTGTATTAGCAACAGCTAAAATTGTAGCATCTGTGTGATTTTGGAGACGTGTACAGCGTGTGGATGCACCTCCACCTGCTAAGGTAAATCCAAACATGCATGTGAAGATTTAAAGCTGGTCAGAACCTGAAAGTGGAAACACACTGAGGAGTAATTTTGTGTTTCTGGAAGTAAAAGTGTTCAGAACTAGCATTGTTACAACCCACCCAAAAGTCCACAACACGTTCACTAGCTTGCAAATCAAATCAAAACCACGCATTTGCCAAAGTCGTAGCTGTGCAAGCTAGCTTGGCGCCATGTAAATAATTCCCCAAGAAAATAGCACCGCGTTGTACAACTCCGGGTGTTCAGACACCAGCATTATCAGCTCCTCCATTGCTCCTCTTTCTGACCTGCAATTTCATCAAAATAATTTCCCTAAATGTGGTAATATTTCTGTGGGAGTTATGAATGTGTGTGAATTAGTTTTGTGGTCTTGATTACAGTCAGATGAATGTTGTAGTTGTCTGTCTCACTCTCAGCAGCAGTAATGATGAGCTGATAATGAGCTTTTCAAACTCACTTTTCTTGAAACATTTAAGACAAAACTGTGACCTGCAGGTCCCAACGCAAAGACACTTTTCTTCCACATGTGCGTTGGAGTTGAATTTCTTCTGGAAACTGAAGAAGAATCTTTTTGTCTAATTTTTAATTTTAAAATAACAAACATTATAGAACTTAATAGACAAACGAAGCATTTGATCTGAGACGTTTTGCACTGAAGCTGCATCAAAAACAAAGGGAAGAAGGGAAGCAGATATTTTGATGATGATGATGAGATGCATGAAAGCCTCCTCATCTCTTCTTCTCTTTTATCTCTTTGTTTTCCCCTCCCATATCTATATTTAACATTATCCAACCTTCCCATTCATAACGCTCCATCTTTCCCTCCTCATCCACTGACCTGCTTTTTCCCTCCTTTTCTCCTCTGCACCTCTATTTGCTTGTTTTTGTTTCCCTGCCAGCTCAACTCTCGGTTGCCTTCTTTGTTCCTGTCCTTGGCTCAGTTGCACAGACAAATTAGTTTCTGAAATCTAATCTGGCTCTTTGCATTAATCAGGTTGGATTTGTGCATTCAAGTATTGTTTTCCTAAAGTGGTCACAGCTTTAACAATGTATATGTGCCCTCGATGGCAGAGTTTGTTTCCTCTCAGCTGTTGACTGGATGAATATGTATTGTCTATCTCTCTGAAGGACAGTTTGAAATATGATTTGAGGCCAGGACCCATCAAGAAATTAGAATTTTAATCTGAATTGGATTTTCAAAATGATGATGATGTAAATATGATTTGCAGCAGTCTGGTCCCATGTGTGTGTTTTGCTGATGATGCATCATAAAAACAACCTGCTTGCAGCTGTGTTCACAAGATCACACCAGCTCACGCAAGAATCCATCTTTCCAGGCTTCAAGTTATGCGCTTGTGGCAGAACCACAGTGGTTCAGACCAATCAGCGTCCTATGAGGAACTACTGGCAGCTACGGGCGTGGTTTAGGTGTGACGACTGCGACTGTTGGTTTGAAAACAAAGATGGCGGCTCCTAAAGAGGTTAGCGTAGCTGCTTCTGTAGCATCAGTTATATCAGAACTGGAGAGTATTTCTTCATTGAAAGAAGAGCAAAGAACGACACTGAAGGCCTTTCCTGGTTTTCTCCCGACTGGCTTCGGCTCTTCTACTACATCATATGGTTCGTTGATCTGATTGGCTGAAGTTAGCCCATGATAGACAGATGGTTTGTCCAATCACCTGCCAAGTGTTTTTTGAAAGCGCCTGCTCTTTTCCAAACTGTTTCCAAGGACGACTTCTCAGCTGGTTCTGTGTAGCAAACCATCTGGTGGTTCAGGTTAAGACAGGTGAAGTCTGTGTTGCCAAATGTTTAAATGTTTCTGAAACCCATAAACAGACTTTTTGCAGGTGTGAAAATGGGCAGAGCTCAGAGCTCTTATTTCTCACATTTTCTACCTTATCACGCACAGCTTTGTTTAAGTTGGACATAAACAACAAACCGCTAACGGCAGAGGCGACGAGCAGAAGTTTGGAACATACATGGGCAGACCGTGGAGAAGTGGATTACTCGGCAGATTGAGAAGTTTCTATCTGTGAAACTGGGTCAGTCTTTGACTCTCTGTACCTTTCAAGCCTGTATGGGTTGAGTATTTGATACTCAAAACATAAAAGTATTTCCCAAAAACTGTGACAAAAATGAGCTGACAGACACTCTCCCTTCACTTAAACATGAAAGTGGCACAGCTGCTAGTTAACACACATCAGAAACAGAAAGAAAAGGTGTATACCAGCCAAACCAGCGATTAATGCCAATGTTTTAAAAACTCTTGCTTTCTCCAATATCTGTATGTGGCATAGACTGTATATAAAGATGGAGGACTCGTCTCCACTTCCTCCTACTGTACAAAAATGAAGCCAATATACCCCGGTTACGGGAGCTGCCATCTTGCGCTGGTCATTTGGAGCCAGAGTCTGCGCGGTAGTGATCCGTATCGAGTTCCCGCCCATACACGCGCCTGAACCAATCGCGAGAACTCTCACAGTTGTCAGTCATGATGTGACACCCCGTTTTTATAGCATCAAATAACTAATTAAAACCAAACTGATCAGAAAAATGAACACTTGAACAAACATCAGCATGATAAGAACTACCTAAAATGACAGAAACCATCTTTGGGAATATTTTATTTGACGTGTACTTTGACTTTTCAGTTTGGCCCATGTCCCATCTGCTAACATGGAGGGGGCGGGGCTTATGACCTATACTGCAGCCAGCCACTAGGGGGCGATCCAGATGTTTTGGCTTCACTTTTGGGGAGCTGTCATGTCGTCCATGGCCACGTAAGGGCAACGGAAGTTGTAAACATTGATATGACTAACTTGTTAGCAAACAGTTGTTTATTTACACATCCAGCACTTACAGAGAAACATCATCATTCATTTAGAGTCACCTGATGAATGTAAGTCCAGTATTTCCTCTCTGTTAGCTCTGGTTTTGGGCTCCACCAACTCCTGAGGGAAATATCTGGCTCTTTAGCTGCTAAATGTTCACCAGCTCGTCTCTGTCTGTCTGCTGTTTGCTGCTGTGCAGGTTTCTCTGAAAACAACACTATGAGAGGCTGAGAGGGAACCAAAACAGTAAAGTTTCAGTTGGACAGATAAACAATGAGCTGAAAGTCACTATAAAGCTCAGTAAAGCCGAGCAGAGCTGCAGATTCAGCTGATAATTCTCTGTAGGTTCACCACTACTATATTTTATTATAAAAAATATGTATTATAGCTGCTCAGGCAAAGACTGTGGTTATGGCAAATAAACTATGGATTTGGCACAGTTGGGCAACTAAAACACTTGGTTGGGGAAAGATGGTGGATACGATTAATAAAAAGGTGATGGTTAATTGCAGGTCTGTGATGGGATGAGGTCTCCAGTATCCTGCATGTAAGTCAGACGAGCTACACACTAACCCACCACCCCGACCTCCAAACCATCACTTTCACCTTACTACATAAAGGGCACACTACTTCCTGTGTTGCCGCTGGACGTTTGTCATGAGGTGAGGAATCCTCTAATGTGGATGTTATACTTGGGCTGTTTGTCAAATCAGCAGTTTGTGAACTCAACACCTGGTCCACTAACCTTTCCACCAGCAACTTCACTGCTAAACAAACTGAACTGCACACTATTAGGATTGCAGAAGAGCTGCTGTTTTGATGTCAAGTAATAAACTTTTCACTTCACTTGTCAAGGCAGATAACTGACTGATGAATGGACCCATCAGCAGGCAGACAGCAGCAGAGGTACACAAAGTGCCTTTCAATTTGCAAGCCTCTCTTCCCACAACAAAGCGTGGAGGACCACAGGCTTTGCAGCCTCTTATCTGTCATGCAGTTTGTGCACTGAAGTATCAGTTTTAAGAATCCATTTTCTCACATATCACCAAGAAATCAGTAGAAAAGCTTCACTCAGATGATGCCAGTGTTGAATGGGCACCCTCAGTGTCCTGCTTCTTGCATCTATTTGGGGCAATTGTGGGGAATGAGTGACTGCAAACACCCACTTTCATTATCTTTTTCCCTAGAATATGCACCACCTACAGCTCTTCCTCCTCTTGGATGATGCATTAACACTAAAATCCAAATAATATAAAACTAAATGCAGTCTACAGTCAGAGCCCAGCTGTTACTTGACCATTTCTTGCACGGTAACTTCAGACAGCTGCTTCAAAAGCAGCAAAATGGAAAGCAATGTAGATCTGTCAAAGAGAAAGTAGGTCAGAGAGGCCAGTGAATGCAGCATGATGTTTGAATAAAGTGACAGCAACACAAAATGCTCCCTAAAGGGTTCTCAACTAACTTCTAGTGTGAAAATGTGGGAAAATAACTTAAAAAAGCCCCCTGAGGCAAATGTGTGATCTGTGATACTGGGCTATATAAATAAAAGTGACGTACATATTTAAATTAATAGCAGAAAATGACAAGAACAAGTCAAACTGATCCAAGTCATATTTGATGTAAAGTTTAGGATAGACTGCTTGATGACATTAGAAGTAGTGTCGGGATGGCTTTCTGTTTTTCTGTTTCAAATTAGTTTTCTATAAAGATTATTTTTGGGTTGTTGAGGTTGAGAAAGCTCAACCTGCCTGGCTTTATGTGAACATACTTTCAGATGCAGCCTTTATCCCAGGAGGATCAACACACACAACTCTCTCCTGGATCAATATAAAGCCGTTTTCAGACAGAAGCGTTTCCTCCTGCTTCCCGACATGTTTTTAATAAATCTTTAATCAGTATTTATTTTTTGCATTTTACTGCTATTGATGCACTTTTATTTTATGTGTAGTTGTTATTCTAAAAGCTGAAGTAGAAAAGATTATTAGATATATAATAGATAAGACTATATTATTATACAATATGTGGGTTTTGTTTGTTTTTCATTCTCAACATTTTCTGTGTTTCTTGTGAGTTCTGAGTCAGAAATATTATTTCTCTCTGGTGATAAATTTCTAGCGATGTGGCAGCCCGCCACCGCTGATGGATCCAGGAGAAGCTCTGGCTCCTGGCCATCCTAAACCTCCACCTCCTCATCTGTCAGAGGTGGTGGGGGGGTGGGGGGGTGGGGGGAGTTCTTTAACTAACTCTCACCCTGCTCGGGATAACGGGGGGAGGATGGCCGGAAGCGAGACAGATAAACACTCCAGACAGCGAGGAGGAAGGAGATGCAGAGTGTGCCTGCTCTCGTAGACGTAAATAGTTTGGAAAAGCTGAAACACTCGATGCTTTAACGCACACCGAGGCAGCAGAGCCTCACTGTCAGCACTTGACTCTGTTACCATGGCAACGCATCCTCAAAACAGTTTAGTCTAAAATTAAATTGTTTTTTCTGTTTTTTGGCTTATGAAAATTCTACTTTTTTATTCTCATGCTGTAGCAGTGAACACAGTTTTAGTTTGGGAGATATGCACTTCCATTTTTGTTCCTGTGGAGTTTGGATGCACTTTTATAAGTCGCTTTGGACAAAAGCAGAGGCTGGAATATCAACTGCCCCCCGGGGTCCAGACCCTTAACATGTCACCATGTGTATAATATAAATTGCAATGACAGGGGCATCAGGGGTCCTTTACTGTCTCTTTTGGATGCATAGACGGGGCCATTTCTGGACATTTTGCTCCCATAGGCCAGACATCCACTGATTTTTCTCTGTCATGTCATCAGTAACACACAATCTTTCAGTTAGCACCTTCACATGCACACTCCAGCGTCCCGGTTGTGATCATATTCTGGATATGATCATAATAAATGGATGTGTCTCCTCAACATCCCCGACAGTCTATTTCTGTACTGACGTGCAGGTGTTATCAGACTTTCACTCCTGAACACATTTTATGAGCCATTATTTTATCTATCTTGCTTCTATTTTGGATTTTTTTCCCCCAACATAATACAGCTTACAGTGCACATTTAGCCTACAATAGACCTGCATTAAAAGTATTACAGCAATTTAGTGTTGGACAGCTGAGCAGCTCTGCATAAAACAAAACTAACATATGTCTCAGAGTTATGTTTTCTGTAACGTTTTGTATAGGGTCTTATGGTATTTTATATAATAATAATAATAATAGAGGATGTTGGTGTGGATCTGTTGTGAGGGTCTGGGCCGAATTATCTCTTTAACCTTAACATGATCAAAATACTGACGTTTTTAACCAACAGCAGCACTTTACAGGTGTGGTTCACCTGCAAAACTACAGTTTTTGAAACCCAGCGCAGTTCTGCTCACATCGCTCACTGCTGCAGCTCATTAATTTTGCGGTCCTGTAGTTCAGAAGTCAGTATTAATATTAATGGAGTGCAATTAGTTGTTTCTGACAGCTGTCATTCCAGAAGCAAACATCTGGAGTCACTGGAAAGTAAGTGGAGGTGAGGACGCACCTGCACACAGTACACGCACAGTATCCCAGTTATGAGTCTTAACCAGAGTTTAAATCAGAAGTGGCAGCCAGCAGTTTCAGTTAACGACGTGACAGAGAGCAGCGTCAGCTCCAGGTAGTTTCCCCCTACAGTCTGCCTGCAGACGCCTCTCAGCCTCAGGTGGGAAGTTCGGTTTGCGGCAATGGATGTCAGACAGACTTTTACAAGCAGCCTGGGCTTCTCAAATTCATTACCAGAAATGTCCTTCTCCTCTCAGGTGCCTCATCTTTAAAAAAATGGCCCTGCATAGACAAGAAGCCATTGTTAACAGATGTTGCTCTCATAGGGCTAACCTGTATAAATAAAGTTACCTACAGTGTTTACTGACCCATCAGAGGAAACACTTTATTATTCTGCTTCATCCGTCTTAAATAATAGAAAGACAGGAGAACAAAGCTCTTGTTGTTGTGTAGTTTTAGGACTGGTGCAGAGACACAACATGTCAGCTCAGAGAAGTTGGATCAGCTTCTGCTTCAACCTGTTGTTTCACAGCACCGTCTGCAGGTGACCTTGTTATGATGTATTGATGCTGAAGAGCAATATTTTACTTTGATATAGCACCTTAAAGTTTCTGCTTTTATCCATATATGCTTGTCCTTGTTTGTTCTTATCGTTTTCAGCCTTTTGCAGAGCGCTGCCACTTTCACCCGTCGCCTTACTGTTGTTGTTGTTGTTGTTGTTATTCTTATGTCTTTCTCTTTTTCCTACCCTTTCTCCAGCATGCCGATCAAAATTCATATTTTTCCTGCTGTCAGGTTATTGTATCATTCCTACGTGAATTGTACTGTAAATGTTCTGAAGGACAAAGTGCATACAAGAGCCAACCAATCAGGGAAATGTGCTTTATGAACAGACATAATTGTCCCCCCTGGTGCCCCCATGTTCAAAAAAACACAGTAAACATGCCCTCTTGGATGTCCTGCCAGTGGACAAAACGTGATAAGTGGAGAAAACACAATACAGTGCCATACAGTATACCGCACTGCATACAGCCTGAGTCCTCCACTGCACAGAAATAATGCATATTTGAAACACATAAGACAAAGGAACGAACAGTACGATCAATGCACCGCAAATCAAGAAATGCTTCAATTAACAAACTCAAACAAGAGATACAAGAAAGGTGCAGCAAGGAAATAAACATGGAGGTAATTATAGACCAAAAATACTTAAGATTATATCTGAACCTGACAGGCAGCGAGAATGAACCAGACCACGAGCAAAAGATGAGCTCAGATTGAACATGAAGCAAATTGTTGCCTCAGCTGCAGAAGTATGACTGCTGACTGTTTGTCTGTGTTCATTTGTCGCAAACAACTAAAGAATTTGTACAGTGACTGATCTCAAAACTTTGCTATTTTTCACCATTTCTGTCCTTTTCCTCTCTGCACATTCTTGAACTAGAGTCGTATACTGCTTCAGGAGAAGGACTCAGCCACAACAGGAAGTGGCACGGCGGTGAAATTGGTTCAGGACCACTCGCAGTGCTAGTTGGTGAACTATTGTAGCTGGTGAGCTAGCGGCTTACATGCTTGCAAGTCAGGAAGTCAGTCACAATAGCTTTCTCGGCTTCTTTGCATTTTCTCTGTATTTATTTATTGCTGTTTACTCCTCCCTGGCATTTTGTTCTCAGGAGGGGGGAAAACCTCTCAGAGCTAGCTTGCTTGCTAACCGTCAGTTGGCATCCTCGTTAGCTAAGAAGTTAACGGGACAAACATTATCCAAGGGACGTATTCTGTCTGTCTAATAACTCTTAAATGAAACTGGATGGATGGATGGCATCCTCATCTCAATTTATCTATATATATTTGTAACACACCCATTTCGGTACTTGTTAGTGGACCTACAGATTCTTGATTTGACCAAAGACCACATCACAGGAAATGTTTAAAAGCTTTGTTTATTATAGGGAAAACATCTGGGCGCGTGGGGAAAACAGTCAGTGTCCTACTAGCATTATATGAACCACAGTAGCGCACTAGCTATAGGAAGCTAACTACCTTCAAGAGTTGCCAAAGATATATTTGTAACACCCCTAATACCTTTTCAAACATAACACATAATTAGAATTAAAAATGTTAAAGAAATATTTGCTAATATTTACTGTGTCATTAGCTACTAATCTTCAGGCGTTGACTAGCTAGCTTGCTATTGTTGCTGTTTCCATTTTATTTAATTTATTGAATGTGTTTTGATTGTCTGTTTTATTAGCTCTTAATCCATGAACTGCATATGAAGACATCTATCTATATCTATAACTTCAGACTACAGTTCTCAAAGATCTCTTGGAGCATTAATTGGTCGCACACATTTTGCATCAGGATTTATCAAGTGAGTGTGTCTATATACTGTAACAAAATAAGATAATCCTTAAGTACTTTTACTAGCTTTTGGAGCTTTCAACTACAGTGTGTGGGTGTTTTTCCTGTTGCAGCTCCAGCTCTTCCAACAAGCCTTCACTTGTTGACCAGTCATCTTTATATATTGGACTTAATGCCTACAGCCAACAAATCAACATTGTTACTTTAATTTATTTACCTCTTAAATCAAGACCAAGCAGAATCAAGTCCATTTTATTTATATAACCCAAAATCATAAATTTGTCTCAGAGAGGTTTACAATATAAGACTCCTTTTTAGAGCCTCGATCCGTCCCTCTCGTTCGTGCACA
Source organism: Macquaria ambigua (assembly GCA_008360985.2). Lineage (NCBI taxonomy): Eukaryota > Metazoa > Chordata > Actinopteri > Centrarchiformes > Percichthyidae > Macquaria > Macquaria ambigua. Next base: position 240,107 of record VMKM01000094.1, on the reverse strand, counting down.
TTGTGCTATTGGTTTTCCGTCTTCTCGCTGCCTGCCAATGAGCCTCGAGTATCTCTGCTGTTAAACACATCCATCACCCCCATCTCCTTACTATGGGTAAATAAGGATAAAACCCTACGTTACTGAGCAATCGCCAACAGGCTGGTCTCTCTCCACCTTTGCTCTATTTCCAGAATAATCTGAATGATTGTACCCATGTTAATATAGATAAATTATTCAAACACATTCTGGTGGGGAGATGTCAGAGGTTGGCAGCTGAAAAGTTGCATCAGGTAAGCGCTCTGAAAATGAAAATGTTGGAGACATGATTATTACCATCAGTGTCAAACAGTGTTGATTCGTGTCCTCATGACTCCTACTCAGTGTTCAACGAGCTGTCAGCAGAGTCATCTAGACTGATTGGAAAAGCATCCCGCAGATCAACATTTCACACAGGAAATGATGGTGTTGCCTTGACAGCCAAAACATGGACTTTAAAAAGGCAGATGCTATTAGCACCCAGGTGTCAGTAGCCGACAATGCTATTTGCACAAGGGTTTGGAATAATCCTGTCATCAAAAACCACCCGCAGCTGACAATCTGTGGCCCACACTACCCCAACCATAACCCTAACCACCTATCAATAACCGACTATCAATAACCACCCTCTGTTGACGCTGCGCGTGGGAGAAGTTAGCCCTGAGAAGTGCCTAAATCTAACCAAACTGACCGTTTCACGTTAACAACATGTTAGAAAGCCTTGGGTTTAGGAAATAGACAACCTTGGCCGACGCTCAACCCCCGCGGCTCTCAATAACCTCCCGCGGACGAGCTCACGCTGGGTGTAAATAACCGAATAGCTGCCGTGTGGCTATTCTTACCCAGGTGCAAATAGACACTGGGAATCACTGGGAATGTGTTGTAGGATGTGTCCATCGTGGTGTAACATATTGCAGAAGTACAAACTACCTGGTGCTGTGGATGCTTCTTATATCATGACATAATGATAAAACTAAAGCCGCCATTTTCAGGAGGCATTGTCTCAGTACAGTTGAAGGAAAAATCTGTATTTCTTCCTGTCCTTTGGAAGTTTCCCCAGAAACAGTGTACAATGATGAGGGGATGTAGGCTGGATAGTGCTGATGGGCCATGCAGTTGAGCTAAACTCTTCCCCCAAAAAGTTACTGTCTAACCATAATTTAGAGGCTGTAGCAGGCACGGCAGGTATGTCGGTCTCTCAACATAACAAAGCAGTTCGCTTTAGTTAGTTAGTTAGTTAGTTAGTTTAGTTTGGTTAGTTAGAGTGATCAGAGTTTGGCCTGCAGTGTCTTTTTCCCTCTCAGCCTGTGGATGTTTCATCTTCTTCCAGAAGCTCAGCTGATCTCTCCAGTGTCTGTTTTTGTCCTTCGTTTGACTGTTTATGTGATGTTTTCCACATCGTATGCACTCAGCCTCGCCTCAGATGTAAGAGAAGATGAGATGATGGGATTTTTGAATCTGACTTTATTTCATATTAAATACAAGAAGCCTGCTAGTACTCATTTGAGATCAGAGTAACCTTTTCTAACCTATTATTTATTACCTTTTCTATTATTACTTGGTTTGGTAATTTCTCTTGCCTGATATCAGACAGAATTGTTTCCATCTTCAGGATCAGTCAACTCGGTGGAGTGCGCGGATCCAGGCAATAATTTCTCTACAGGTGGCAAAAACAGGCTCCATCACTTGGTTAAAGTGACCAGTAAGATCATCAAGTGTTAAAATGGCTGACCTGACACATTTTCATCGAGAGCAATTTCAAAGGCACAAGTTGTTTTAGAGTGTCCTCTCCGTCCTGTCTGTGGAGACTTTGAGTGCCAAAGGCCACATCCAACAGCGTGGGTCAGCTGATGAGAAGTCTTCCTTTTAAAATTGGTGGGTGATGATGTTTTTGTTGATGATTGGGTTGGTTGATGGATCCAGGATTTATGTTGTGCTGTCACTTGATGTACATTGTTTTATGTGAGGTTTATGTTTTTTCTGCAGTTGTTTTCATAGTTATATTTTATGTTAGGACTTGGCCTCAAATGTAAATAACAACACTTCATCACCAAATAAGCTCTGATTTCCACTGACGATCGCACAGATTGATGATAATGATATATTTGTCTTGTGCTGTTGACCTGTTGATGAGCAGAAAGTTCATATTCTCGGCACATCTAAAAGTAAAATCATTTCGAGGGCAAAGCAGATCACCTGCTGCTCAACTGCCCCGGCCTTGGCACCCAAACGCCTTTTTATGTCTGACTTCACACACATATTAATCCGAATAAAGTAATGAGCAGAATAATTATCATTGACTCCCACTCTAATTTAATGAAGTCAGACCATTAAGTCTTTTTCTTTTAAAACCAATTCCCTGGAACGTTGATCGGCTGTGCAAGCATGTGGCGAAGGTGTGTGGAGAGACGATGCCAATGAGCTGTTCAGCTGTGAGGCTAAATTTGACCCAGACAGGTTCATCACACCTGACCTGCAGGTTCTCTTCACTCTGTGGACACATGTACAAACAAACCTTTTGTTTTCTTCTATGTCTGTTTGTTTTTCTCCTGTATAATATTTAATATAAGGTGGGAATTTGCTCTCAGCCACAAGCGGTGATTTGGGGATTACAGTAAGTGTGGGCTGTTCCCAGTAGGTGATTTGAGGGGGGGGATATGCCATCCCCCTTGTTAGCAAAATGACCAAATACATTCCCCTTGTTAACCTGCCATCCCTCCTCTCCATCCCCTATAGTAGCAGAGAGAGTGCAGCGGCAGAGGGGTGGTTTAGTTTAATATGTTAGTCTAGTCTGCCTGACTCATTGATCCTTTATCTGACTGAGGTTTGTGCAAGTCCGAATCTGAAATATCAGCAGCCTAACTGAGCTGTGTGTTGATAAATCCATGGCACTGTCCGTGGTGCTGGAGTAGCAGATGGATTTGTAATTGCACCTTTTTCTCTCAGTCCTGACCTTCTGTCAGTTTCATCTTGGATCTTTAATATTCTCTAAACTATATACTATAAATACTGAAATCTAAACTATATTGTAGCCTATATACTCTATAGAGTCACCTTCATGTTCAAAGTGACAACTTCTTGAAAAGGTCGGCATTGTGATATTTATCCAAAAACCTGTTGATATCCAAATCTTTTATAATGTTTAAAAGTAGCTGTGTTTCTCCTTCCCACCAGAAATGTGGGCTTTTCTTTTGTACATGCATCTCTACCACAGCCTTGAAAACTGTTAGCTAGTTGGTTTGTTTACAACGCACAGAGCCGACCGTAAACAGGCGAGACTAGAAGCATATTCTGAATGTGCTGTATACATGTCCAAAGAACGCTCCTAAAACCTGAATAATATCAGCATATCCCACAAAATGCTACATTCAGAATAAGGCCTAGTTCGGAATATGCTGTTTACACGACCCGTATCAAATTTGCAATATTGTCATTCGGAATAATAGTGGAAAATTCTGTGGTGGCTGTGGACAGTTTGTTGAATCCAAACACCTTGGTGAATTTGAGAAGCATAAGAAGTACTCTAGTACCATTTTAAATGTTTAGGTGTGTATAAATGCAGGCTAGATAAAGGAAAGGCAGTGAGGCAACATACAGGCACTGCTGCAGCAACTAACTAGGCTGTAACAGTTCAAAACATACAATACAAGTACAAGTAAATATCTGTTCAGTAAAGATCTTTCGGTGCATCATGCTCCAGCCTCTCTTCTAAAATATACAGCTTAATATCACCAACACACAAACCAAAACAATGAAAGGACACTAGTAATAAATATCTGCAACCTTAATTTATTTTAATATCTTTTTTTCAATAAGGCTGGCATCATAATGCTACAGTGTCACAGCTTCATATTTGACCATGCATCAAGCCAGCTGGCCCGGATATAATGGAATTTCCAATTTAAGGCTATTTCTCAGGGCGGTAATGGCGGCCGTCAGAGAAATCACAACCTCATTAGTAAGACACATTACACAGCTGAGCGCCGCGGCGGCTGAGGTGAGCTAAAGAGGCTTACAGGCTGCTGAGCTCGGCATTACCTGCTAGCTCTGGGACTAAAATGACACTCACATCCACCTGAAACCCGTCAACATGAGCCTCAGCTGTTAATGCTTTATTTACACCACACTGGCTGTGTTGTGCCCCGCACCTTTATTTAACTCCACATACTCAAGTTGAAGGTTTTCACCAGTGAAATCCAGCAAGTGCAGATTTAACAGGAGTAGGACACACATAGTCCTGATGTGTCTGTCTCTTCTGGAAAAGGAAAAAAAAACAACTGATTTTGTTAATAAAGAACAATGTCTTAAACAAACAATCAGCTCAGGGTGCAGAAAGTGAGAAAAAATGCTTTTCAACGTCATGACAGGAGCGTGTGGAGGAGGCACCACAACAACATGAGCTGTCCAGGACAGTGTTCATCACACAAAGTCCTCGTGTGGAGAGAAACTAAGTACACTGTGTTTTTCAGTGCCATTCATGCCCAGACATCTTCTGATGAACAGCTCCTGTGCGGTCGTGTTACGTTGAACCGTGGCCATCCATCATAACAGTTAGTTTCACTTGGGTGAATTAAATAGCTAGCTAACCAGCTAACGTTAGTTCCATCCATCCAATGATAGACTGCTTTTCTTTCAGTTCAGTTTGTGTAAAGGGTTGAAATTCATGTTAAAATGAGTTACCCCTATATATTTTTATTTTTATTGCAAGATTATCCTAGCGGAGGCCGGTAACATTTACATATAAATATCAACCGACCCTGTGTTTACTTTCTTCACTGAGACAGACGGAAATGAGAACGCTCTGTCAATCAAAGCTCAGCCTTGAGAAGAGAAGAGATACGGGACAAGACGAGGAGACTGAGGGAAAAAGAAAGAGAGAAGGTGATGGAGATGAGAGAGGAAGAGCAGGTACAGGATTAGCATTACGTCCCTGTGCTGTTCAACACAAACAAAAACTGACCTGATCCAGTTCAAACAATGTCATTTCCACAGAGACACATGTGTTCTTTGGTAATTACAGTGACCTCTGCATGTTTGCAGGTGCGTCCTCAACTTGAGTCACAGTAGTCAGTGACTGTGGCTCAGGAGGTAGAGCGGGTTGTCCATTAATCCCAGGGATCCCTGGCTCCTCCTGTCCACATGTCGAAGTGTCCTTGGGCAAGATGGCAGCCACTTCGCCATCGCCATGTGTGAATGTGCGTGTGAATGGCACAAGTGAAGCACTATATAACTTACGTCCTCCTCTGGGTACCATGAATATTTATACCAAAGTTCACAGCCGTCTGGACTGTGGATGTCCACCATCGTCAGTCACACCTGGACTGGAATCTGGTAAATTAGTTTCTTCTTAGACCTGAAAAGTTTTGCTTTCTTTTTTTTTTTTTTGAGTTTTTGATAGTTTTCATCTGAGTCTATTTCAGAGCACTTCAGACACACACACACACACACACACACACACACACACACACACACACCAGTCCATTTCAGGAGAGCTGACTGGTTTGGACTGGAAAAGAATCTGATCTGAACAAGGATTCCCGTTCACTCGGTCGCCATGGAAACAAGATGTGGATTTTGGAGTGCCTACCTATCAGTCTGCAGCAGTGTGTATCTGCATGTATATGTGTCTCTCTCTCTGTGTTACTGTCTTTCTCTCAACCTGCCAATCACTTTTCAGTGCATCATCTCTTTGCATTTTGATGCATCTGTCCGTGGACCCACACTGTCTGTCTGTCTGTCTGTCTGCCTGTTCAGCCTGTCTCACTGCCTGTTTGCCCACCTGTCTGCTTCTCCTCGTGTAGTGGAGCCAAAGAGTTTTCGCATTTTGTCTCAATACCTCTTGTGCAGATGAGACCTGACACTCAGCGGGTGGAAAAACTCAAGTTGAATACCTAGAATTTGTTTTATTTATACACCCGCTGTCTCCCCAGCTGACACTCATTCACTCTTCTTCATGTCTACAAGCTGTAATGTGTGGAAGGAACTCTCACTTTGCTGTACAGTATTATGCAGGATTAAACATATGGAAATCATTTGATATTTACATAACAATCATCTGTTGCAAAGTAATTCTGTAAGCTGCTGTGTGTGTGTGTGTGTGTGTGTGTGTGTGTGTGTCTCAATCTGCCAACTTTATGAAGTCAATTATCGTGGCCCGAGACTCAGGGTGTTGGCATGGAGACCAATTAGCTCTAATTTTTCACACTTGGCTGTCGTATCTTTGCTGTCACAGGAAGAGATCACTTAATTTATGAAACTCACATTGTGCCTGTGGTTCCGAGCTGCCATATTCAATAACTGTTAGTGAAAGAAGAAAACATCTTTATCTCAAAGAAACATCTGAGAACAAAGTCTTAAACATGATGCCGTCGAACTACAGGCTGAATACTGGATGAAAGAGGAAACTGACTTTGTTGATTTAGCTCTTTCTCCGTGATCACATCGATGGGGGGCGGACTGTGTGTCTGTCCTCCTGCCCGTCTGTCACGTCTGTATTATGAGCTATAACACATAATACTAAATACACAGACACGTTCACAAGGTGGCTTTCCATCCACCTGTTTTTTTAAATAAAAACACCTGATTGGAAAAGCAGACTATTTGAAAAAAAAAGTCAAAATATTGCAAAAAAGGTTTTTAATTTAAAAAGGTTTTTACGCTTGGCTGAGTTGGTTTATCGACAAAAAAGAAAATGTGACAAAGTAGAAACAGACTTAGTGAATAAATCATGACGTACATGAAGCAACGTCCACTAGAGAGACGAAAAATAGCAGCAGACGAAAACATCAGATCTGTGTGGAGCGATGAGGAAACTTTAACCTTCCTCACATTAATACATAAAAGAAACATAAATGTTATATTTACATCATGTTTCCCACCATTTGAGGTTTGACTGGAGCTCTTTTTATTCAGCTGGAACCGTCTCTCCAAGCATATTTTAAAAAGTGCAACAAGTGAGGGAGCAACACCTGTAGGAGGCGTGGCCTCGTGGGTATGAAGTGTGTGAGTCAGGGGACATGGGGGAGACTGACACTGATCAGAGTCTGTTTTTATATAAGTTTCATGACGTAGACAGGTCCCAACCGGTTGACTCTATGTCAGCGTTGGCCTCGCAGGTTCAGGGCTGATTTAAAACAGTAGATGGCGTGTTGAGACATTTTCAACCCATGAAATGCAGATCTTTATACATTTGGCAAGAAATGTCAATATTAACAGCAGCATTGATGTGTTTCATCAGTACCTCTTTAATTAAATCACCTCGTAGCGCCCTGTTCTTCTTCTTCTTCAGTGGTTTAATGGCACCTGACTGGAGAGTCACCTCCACCGTTTATCTCAATGAATCAACTCCTAATATTCTCACAACAGCAGTGGATGGAAACGCGCAACCCTCAGACTTGTTTTTACCATAGAAGAACTATTTTGACTGCACTTCCTGCTCTTTTCATGATATAAAAAAACTCCTGGCTTTGTTTGAAATGCACCACTTTCAATCACAGTAAATCAGGAAATCGTGCAGATCACTTTTAGAAGGGAATCTAAATTGTGAAACTAATCTTTTGGGGCATTTTGGTGAAGTGTGACCTGCAGGTTTCTTGATTAAAAACAGTGAACACCCAGCATGCACCCACAGGCTGGTTTCATTACAAGTAACAAGTAAGTAAATGAACTTTTCAACAGTGAATAAGCCCTGAATAGAAGCGCCCATGCAAGTTTCAAAGACGCTGATTTTTGAAGGAGTCCTCTAACATGCACCGAGGTGGTTGTGGAATATTTGATGAAAGGAAATGAGCCATGTAGTGTCACCTCATGTTTGAATCACTGTTGGGCCACATTCAGACAGGAAGTAAAAGAAAACTTTAACATCTGCAGGAACATATCGCATCTTTTCATCAAATCTCAGCCACAAAGAGTTAAAAATCATCATCATTTTACTCTGAGATGTGAGAGACGGGGGCCTCGTGCTTTCAGTCGATATTTAGTTTAGGTTGTTTGTTGTCTTTTTGTGAAAGTAACCAAAAGGTACAATGAGTCACAATTTAAGTATTTATAGAGCACGAGGGACGAGCCGAGAGAGGGGAGAGAAAATGAAGAGTTAGATACAAAATGAGAGAAAACAGAAGAGCGAGAACGAAAGAGCACTTTTATGCAATGACGCACCCACCTCCTTCACAAACCAATGAATTTAAAATGAACGTGGACACAGTCGGTCGGTCTAAGTGTGGGTCAGAATCCAAAATGGGTGTCACTTGTTCTGCCGCTGAGTCGCCTCCTCGTGAAGTGAGAGTGTATTTCACTGCACAGCAAGACAATGGCAGCTGTATTTGGCCTGTGCATTGGAACAGACAGGTTCTATGGAGTCCCAGTAGTGCCTTAAAAAAACACATCTGTAAAAGAATAAGAAAATAAATGTGTAAATACAAAGAGGAATAAATCAAAGAATAAATTCATGTGGAAATAAAAAGACAAATAACAAAATATAAAAGAATAATTATAAGCATTTTCATTTATTTTTACTTTTATTTGTTCATTTATTTCCATATATATATAATTATTTTTATTTATTTTATTTTTATATAATGTCATTTATTTATTTGTATCCCTTTATTTTAAACATAAATAAATTAAAATAATTTATAAAAAGTAAATAATTAAAAATATAATAAATATATATAAATAAATATATACAGAAATAAATTACCAATAAATGTGAAAATAAATAAAATGTTATATTTTATTTGTCTTTATTTTTCTATTTTTTTTAAATTAACTTATTTATTCCTCTTTATATTTACACATTTATTTTTGTATTATTTTACAGATTTATTCTTTTTTGATGGCGCTCCTGTGACTCCATAAGGTACTAGTCGACAAGGTATTCAGAGAGAGAACTACAGCAAGTGCAGAGATGAAGATTTCTGACCTTATGTAACAGATTTTTAATTAGATGCTATTTGGCAGGCTAATTATCCCGCAGCCTCACCTCTGTTTCCTTTAATAGAACTCGGTGTATTAGATGGCAGTTTATATGTATGACTCGTTTTCCTAATGGTGGTTTCTGCTAAAGAGCTAACAAGGACGTGGAGGGGTTTTTAGGCAATTTGATTTCCTGAGTAGCAGAGAAACAAGCAAATCACAGTGTCATTATCATCAGCGCATTGGAGGAAAATGTTGTGCTGATTAAAAGTTTCAGTGTTTGGGTGTTTAACAGTCTAAACAGACCTACCCAGGAGTGGAAATATGCCACTTCTACATTTTACTCTTTGGTGTACCGTGACTTTTTCTTGTGCACCGGCACTTCTCACAAGCTGCCGGTGCTCTTTTCTGCCCTCTCCATATCAGGTTCTCTGGGCAATTCATAATGACCCTAAATAAACTGCATTACCCAGGGGGCACTACGCGACGCTCACCTGTTCCCGCTCTCGCCTGCCTGCTTTTCTCTGTCGGTGTCTAGTGACTAAGGCTACATCCAAACTACTACGTTTTAAAACATCATTTTTGCTACATTTACACCTAGTGTCCACACTAGTCTGGCGTTTTGTCTGCTCTGTGGTTTGTTGCTTAGTTGCAGAAAATACTACGAACGAAGAACAGCGATGGAGAAAAGTAAGAGCAGAGATTTCTCTGCTTGGACCGACGACCAGGTGGAACTGTTACTGAAAGGAAGTGTTGTGATTCGTTATTAATGTTGAATTAACCGCTGGTAGTCAAGGATGATGTCGTTTGTTTTCGTCTGGGAAAGGGGTCACGTGATACGGGCGTGACGAATCAGAGAAGGAGACGTTGTGGCTGATTAGACCCAATCAGGAAGTGAACGTGGGTGTCTGCGTCATCGTTTTAGAACGTCTCAGTTTTCACCCGTCTTCACTAAAACACAACCCGGAGTTTTCAAACTAAAACGGGGTCAGCAGCATTTTAAAAGGTCTCTGTTTTAGGGGTTATAAAACACCGGAGTAGTGTGGACGCTAGGCGTAAACGTTCGTTCGTTTTAAAATGAAAACGTAGTAGTGTGGATGTAGCCTTAAGCTAGTGTACATAGTTATTTTTTACTCTAATAATTGAAATGGTTGTCCCCTTGGTTAAATATAGTTGTTGTGAACATCAGCAATATCTCCTAGTATCTTTTATCCACTGTAGAAATTCAGAATGTAACAGGCTACTTAATGATTTTCTGATACCGGCCGATACACACACCAACATGTGAATAAGGGGAGTACTGGCACTTATTGTTTTTTTCCACTTCAAGCACTGGAAATATGTTAGACAAAATAGCCTGTCTGTCTTTAACTGTCATGTGATGTGGCGAGGTTTTTGTGCATAAAAGGGGAAGCTGTGAGCGCTCGATTTAAGATTCATCAGATTTGACAAGATAACAGAATTTAACTACAAAGCATTTAGCAATTTTAAGCCTGAGTGCATGAGTGACAGCACACAAAAAAAATCTTACTTTGAACTATTTCTGGTTGCAGGTGGTCTTTTTATAGCCGTCTAAACAGGGAGAAGTCACACAAAATCTGCCATCTATTTTCTATAAAAAGATCAATACCAGGACAGGCCAAAATCCAATTTCAAAACATGAATGATCTCATGCTCTCATGTGTGTGCTTGAGGCCCGATCAATCGCTCCATAGGTTTGGAGCATCTATTATCATTTCTCTTCATTCCACACAAGATGCTTCAGCACCTGCTTCAAGGCAAATCACAGCACCATGGAGGGGTTACTGAGTGCTACGAAGCTCTGCAGAAGTTTTGCCTTCCACTGTTGCAGCTCGTCATGAATAATTTATGAATGGAGTTCTTTATCTAAAGTTTAAAGTTATTCAGCATTCAGACAGATTGATGCAATTATTGCAGTATGTGTGCTTTGTTAAAGGAGGGAGGAGAACAAAGACAGAGAAATACAAGAAATATAGAATATATAATGCAGACATTTTATTTAATTCAATTTATTTTTTATTTGAAAAGTGACAATGTAGGTTAATCAACATTCAAACAAATGTAAATGCACCCGAGTTAGCTGAAAGGCTAGTTTTCATTGGCAGTCCCTTTGCCAGATGTTGCTAGAATGAAAACAATACAATAATAATATAATAGAATATGTACAATAGTTAAACATATACTACATTGTGCTAGGAGGTGGTACAGTGTTAAAGAGTTAAATCTGGATAAAAACAGCATCAGTGTTGACATTGTTGGTTCTCTAATTGATTGTGGTACTGAATTCCATTTATGTGATGCTCTGAAGGAGAAGACGAACCGGCTGAATGCAGTTTCTTTCAGTGGGATTGTGCAGTCCCCCCCAGCTGCCCCTCTAGTCTGTTTGCGGTAGATTTGAAGTTGATGAAACCAGTATTTCTTTTAAAGGGACAGTGCAGCATGTTGGAAAATATGCTCTTTTGCCATTTTAGGATCCCACACATGAAAATATGATTCCAAAAACCATGGGCATTAATCTCCTACTATAACAGTCTCCACTCTTCTGGTTTCGGGGATTTGCTCCCATTCAGCCACAAGAGCATTAAGGCATCAGTATGCTTCAAACGAAGTACTTGTTGGATCGTCTGAAACCCCCTCTCTCTACACCTTTTCCAACGTCAGAATTAGACGGAGCTGTGTCCGACAATTTCTGTAATTATTCTCGGTAGCCTCCAAGCAAGTCATCCTCCTAGAACTGGGAGGATCGCCTTGAGAAAGCTAACAAGACAAAAAAGCCAAAGTATGCTGAGCTGGTGTGAGCTCATCCAGGTGGGATGTCGAGGGTTTGCAGGTCAGTCCCTCTGCAGGGCCTACAACTCGCTAGGCATCACAGGGGCCAGCAGTCTGTCACCGAGGCAGCTGAAATTGCCTCAAGGTGGCTGTGGATTAGGAGAGGAGAACCGTGGGTGCGGTAGTGCTACGTGGGCTTGATCAACCCTGGCTGGGTCGCCTGGGCGAGGGTGTCTGACTGTTGAAAGACCAGAAACACCCGATAACCCCATGGTCACATCACAGAGAGAGATGACAGGAAACAAGGGAGAGAGAGAGACGCAACGAAGATCCCAGGCCAGACTCGAACTGGAAACGTTGGTTGGCGTCTTAATCCCTAAACTGCAGCGGTGTCCCAGAAGCAGGATTTGAACTTCTCTCTCAAGGTCTCTTTTTGAATTCCTCACACAACTACTTACAAATTCAACTTAATTAATTCCTTTGAGGAGAAACTGTCCAGAAGTGATTCCTATTTGAAGGATTATTGCATCTCAGCCCTCTCTGTGACGACAGGCCGACGACAGTGTGACCGCTCAGAACAACTTGAATCTCTTTTGCCTGCAGGCATGTTCGTACAAACTAGTTCATTTTAATCATACTGCGTTCCACTTCATCCCAAAGGTGTTGGATGGGGTTGAGGTCAGGACTCTGTGCAGGCCAGTCGAGTTCTTTCACAACCAAACTGAGAAAACCAGCTGCTTTGTGCACAGGGGGCGTTGTCATGTTGAACATGGTAAGACGGTGAACATTAGCATTAAGACCACAAAAAAACATGAAAAATAGCCCCGGACATAATTAGTCGTAATCATATATTTATTTTCCCAATCTCTGCTGGAACGTTCTGCAAAACAGTCAAAGTGTTATGAAATTAAACAATCGATTCTGGTGTGAGATGAAAGCTTTGTTAATTGTGCTGTTAAATTGATCATTCTCTGTTTCCTGCCTGAGTCAAACTGTTTGAATGTTTTTTTATCAGATCAGGAGATGTGATGATTAGACAAAGTAATTGTTGCAGTCGGTATTTGTCCACCCCCCATTACTGTAAATATGAGTCAAACCCGTGTTGGTTAGTTTCAACTTGTGACCCATGTTCCTCTTTGTTGTCGCAGTCTGTCTTTGTTTGCCAAATGTTCTCATGATTTCCAAAACCCTTTCCCATCAGCATTTAAAGCACTTTGCAGGTTTTTTCTGGCTGCTGCTTTTGCAGTTTGGGCTCATGTGATTTGCCCTGCAGATGCCAGTCAGCTTCATACTGCATGACGCAGCTTTGTTGCAACTTTGTAATGGATGACTAAGTTCAGTTAAAGTTTGTCCTTTTCCTTTAGGTGTGTATATATAACTTTGTCTGCCTGATAAATAATGTCTCATAATGGACAATATACAGTATTTAAACCAATTTTACTTTTATGACAATTTCGGACTCTAATTCTACATTTTCCTTTCTCTTCCATCCAAGTAAAAGAGGATTATAGTGAATGTGGGGTTAACAATGAACAAGAGTCTACAGCCATGCTAGCTGCCGTGTGAAACTGTACTTAGATACAGCGATGCTCAGAGCTAAATGCTAATGTCAGCATGCTAACATGCTCACAGTGACAATGCTCATGTTTAGTAGGCTACTGCTAACCGTGTTCACCGTCTTAGCGTAGCATGTTGCCATTCTAACGTTTGTTAATTCGTATATCACTTTTAAATGATTAAACGATGACTTTGTTATCATTCAAAAAACTACAACTATCATTAAAATCTACCTACATGGTAGTGCTCTTTTACCTAAAACTTCAACAGCGTTCAGTCGTCTCTGTCCTGCTGTTATTACAAACATATCTGAGCTAACCGCGACTCCTTGACTCGAGCGTCTTATGGGAAATGGGGTTCATTAAAGGCCACTAAAAACAGAATAATAAACTAAATAAACTTGTGGTCCTTATCTTAACATATGGAGTGAACAACACAACATACTGCTAAGTAAGGCTCTGTTCCAAGACTGGATTTTTAGTTATTTGCATTATTATTATTTCTGATTGAGGTTTTCTTACTTTTGGAACCAGAATTAGGTTTCACTTCTGTTTGTAGCCAAAATCCTTACAATCCTAGTTATTACGACATTCACTAAAAACCAGTGGTGAAAAGTAACTAAGTACATGTACTTTATGTGAGTATTTCCATTTCATGCAGCTTTCTACTTCTACTCCACCACATCTCAGAGGGAAATATTGTACTTTTTACTGCACTACATTTATCTGACAGCTTTATTTACTTTGAAAATTATTATTTTTCATCCACTTCCTGTCCATTGAAAACCACGTATCTCCAGATGTGTTGATTGTGAATGAAATCCTTTATGTGTTGAGGAAATCCTCCTCCTTCTTAAGCTAAACAAACTCTTTAACCCCACCTCCACCCCTTGGATCAGCTGGAAAATGCACCGTCACAAAGCTGTCACCAGAGTGTGTTTGTTACCACAGAGCAACACAGTTATTGTTTACAATTCAGTTATACAATTATACCTTCACAGCTGTTATCAATCCTGCAAAATGTCTGCCATCATCTCTGGCTGATGCAAACACAGCTGAATGGACTTTCTGAAGGCAGTGGTTTGTGGTGGTGAAATTAGCCAAAAAACAGGATGTGATCCTACATGTCACTGCGTGATACCACAGATGTGGCTCTAATCCAGCTGTGTCAGCTCTTGCTCCTAAACATGACTCAGTACTTTGTAAGCACGGTATTAATTTCTACAACAGCAGGCTAATGAAAGGCATGAATCAGCACCGCCGCTGCACTATACCACGTGATACATACTGTAAATCCTGACTGAGTCATGAGTTAAATTTCCATATTTTTAATATGCCTTGGTCATGCTCCGTAGTAAGAGTAACCATGGTGGTAATAGCAGGAATATACTGTAGTTCTGTGCATGCTGAGCCCCTACAAAAGGCATTTAAATCTCGTAGGAAATGGAAGCTCTCTGTTTTATTATAATAACTGACAATACAATCTGATTTTCTCATCAAACATGAAAATAAAATTACAGATAACCTACAAGATATGTTTCTCCTAAATTACATAATGAGATAACATGAAGAAACATGTGAAATTAAACATTTAAATCTGCAGTATGGCCCTTTTGGGATACTAAAACCCATAAACAAATGATTATGTTTATTGCCCGTCTGTATCTGTAATGTTAAAATTCCCCCGTGCTGTTTGGGACATTTCATTGTATTTATCATTAATGAGGAAACTGATACCACTCTCAAGTCTGTGAATGGAGGAGCTGATTAGCCTAGCTTAGCATAAAGACTGGAAGCAGGGGGAAACAGCTAGCCTGACCCTATCCAAAGTTAAACCAACACATTTCATTAATTTCTGTTTGTGTGTGGACTTTTAGTATAAATAGAGAGCTGTAGAGATGTTGGTAGGCAACAGGGCCAGGCTAGCTATGCTTCCAGTGTTTATGCTAAGCTAAGCTAATCACCTCCCAGCTCTAGCTGTATTCCTATCACACAGACATAAAGAGTGGTCTCATGTGGTATCATCCAACGTCCTACAAGAAAGCAAATATTTCCCAAAATGTCAAACTATTCCTTTAAGGTGATACCGGTGACCACAACAAACCCAAAACTACATGAGAAAAAGGCAAAACCAGATTTTTTATTGTCTTTTAATTAGCAGATTGTTTCTGTTCACCTTCTGCTTCTTTAAGGCTTGTGGGGTTTACAGACAACCTCGAGCCAGTGTAAAGCTCGTCAAGATGACTTTCAACTGTTGATGAAGTGATAAGGAGGAGGGCGGCGCTCAACATTTCCTGCCTTGAGCTTTAGATAATTCATGAAGAGATAGAGTTAATGTTTGGTCCCTAATTGTTTGCTTGAGTCTTCCAGGATAAAACAGTTTTTAATTGTTTTCTGATCACAGACTGTGACTTGAAGAAATATGATAAGTGAGTTCACCATGCTACAGCTGCTCCAGTGCCAGTATTTCCAAAATGAACTCACTGCAGATTTCATAAAGCAGGTAAGGGGACAGTGGAAGTGACATGCTTTTTATTAAAAGATAAATGTTTACCATGGGGTTTAAGGTCTTGCATTTTGAATCACATTTGGGCTATGTTGCATTTCCATTTTATTTCATTTTATTTAATAAAATCTACTTGCAGTACTTTCTTCAAGCAGTCGTGCGCTGAGACTTCATCCCATTATCTGAAGATGTTCGCTGTCAGTATATATTGTAAATATGTTAGAGCCTGTCTGTAACTGTGATCTTTTAATAGCTCATTTGAGGTTTAAAGAGAGAAAGGTTTGATTTCACACTGAGGGAGAATCCTGGACGGTGGTCTCTGATGTGTGGGAGGAGGCAGCCACTAGCTGTTCAGTCACTGCCATTACAAGGCTGCAAATTTAGATAGATAGATAGATAGATAGATAGATTTGTACTTAAGTACTATCTATCAGTTTGTACTTAAGTACAAATCTGAGGTACTTGTACTTTACTTGAGTCTTTTCTTTTCATGCCACTTTCTATTTCTACTCCACCATGTCTCAGAGGGAAATATTGTACTTTTTACTCCACTACATTTGTCTGACAGCTTTAGTTACTAGTTATTTTTCAGATTGCATATGATGCATCGCTGTAGATTAAACTAGCCAACAGGATATCAAGGAGTTCAAATGAGCTCAACCTTAAACATCTACAGCAGGAAAATGCAACATCCACATTAATGCAGCAGGAATATTAATCCAGAAACATCAGATATAATAGGAAAACACTGACAGGGAACATTTTACTGCACAATGAGTATTTTTACTTTTGATACTTTAAGTAAAGCTTGCTGATGATATATATATTTTTATTTAAATAAGGTTTTGAATGCAGGACCTTTACTTGCAGTGGAGTATTTTCACAGTGTGTTACTAGTACTTATACTTAAGTAAAGTATCTGAATACTTCTTCCAACACTGGTTTCCATAGATAACAGTCACGTGTTTCATGCCCTTTTTCCCGCTTCACAGCCCGGGTATCCATGGTTACAAGTCTCATCCCGAACAGCGCGTGATCCCGAAAGAGCAGCTCCGGAAGTGACGTAATTCCCTAACGGATTCCGACTCACGTGACGGTGACTCGGCTCCTCTGGTCAGCTGATAAAAGTCGGTGGTTTAACGACAACAAGTCGAACTGCTCAGTCATTGTCGTGTCCATGTTTTTGTAATTCTCCCGACTGTCACAATGAGGATTTTGTTCCTGGTTGTTTTCGCGGCGTTGGCCCTGACGAACGACGCACTTGTTCGGTAAGAAGAAACATTAATACGGACGCGTTGAGTGTTTTTGAGCAACTTGAACACGACTAATGTGAACTAACGCTAGCTAGTATGCAACTTACACAATTGTTAACTCTGTTACCCAACACTTTGCGACAGAAAACGGTCTGGTTGCACATTCAAAACCTAACATACCTGTAATGTTAACTAAACAGCTACTTCAGCCCCATGTATGTATTCAGAGAGCTAGCGTTAGCTAGTCTTTTATCTCCACTACTTGCCAGTATCGTGTGTTTTGAGTTGATCTTGTGACATGTATACCTGTTTAGTTATGGCTGCTGTGATCCCACCACTTCTGATAATAGAGGTGTTTCCAGCAACCGATTCATCAGAGAAGAACCAAGCAGCGGTGGAAGAAGTATTCAAATCATTAAACCTACTTAAGTAAAAGCAGCAACAGCACATTATTAAAATACTCCATTACAGGTAGAATAAAGGGCAGGGCTTGTTTACTCCTTAAACTGTGGCTGGCTGCCAAACTGTTGCTCTCCTGCAGCTC
This sequence comes from Macquaria ambigua, assembly GCA_008360985.2. Classification (NCBI taxonomy): domain Eukaryota; kingdom Metazoa; phylum Chordata; class Actinopteri; order Centrarchiformes; family Percichthyidae; genus Macquaria; species Macquaria ambigua. Next base: position 222,527 of record VMKM01000094.1, on the reverse strand, counting down.
TCACGCAGCCATAAAACCTTTTAATTTTGTTAGTACAGCATGTACCCGTTTTAGCCATTTATTTGGTAAAATAAAAAGCGGGGGAAATTTACTGTATCATTTGAAAGTGTTGGGAAATAATCCTGCTTTTGTGTCTTTGCACCTACAGTAGACTGCTGTAATGTCATTATACGCATTATTCCTCAGCCCGTCTTCTGAAGACAAAGTGCAGAGCATGTTTCTCCAGTGTTGCCCTCTTTCCATCAGCTCAGTGGAGGAAGTCACTTTATTTACAGAAGAGACATTTAGATATACTGCTATAACTGTTTGACTATAAATTGACCATCTATTTATGATTAGAAAGCATATTAACATTTGATATGTGGTGAACTAGTTTCCACCTTCTTCCTTGTTTCAATGCCTGGATGCATATTGATTGCTATGTAGCTGATTGCCAATTATCTTAAGGTGGATCACCTGTGTGTTTGTTATTTAAGAAGCAAATATACTGCATGATTGTGACACTGATGGCTGAAAACTTTTTGTCTTCTGTACACATAAAGAGACTTCCTGTCATTTGAGTGTGTGACAACCCTCCTCTGTCATCATCATTCAACATATTAAGGATAACGGACCAATTTGTCTGAGTAATTTAGCTGTCTTTGCCTGTGAACTTTTCAAGATTTATATTCTTCACGTTAATAAACAGATGTTTTTTGCTTTTTTGTTATTGCATTATTTCTATTGTGTTGCTAGTATGATAGGTGGTGCTAAATGCTTTTTATTGTGAAGCTAAGTAAGACATAATTTTAGGCTCTGTCATTTTTTTTACATTTTATAGACTAAATGATTAACAAAAAAATATTTGATGATTAATTGATATTGAAATGGTTGTGAGTTGCAGCCCTCTTTACTGACGTGTCATGGCATGTGCTAAAAATATGAAACATGAAGCTCCCACTCAGTCTGTGGTGACCCGAATGACTGTCTCCTACATCCTGCTTTTATAAAAGCCACCGGGTAGTAATGTGGCGGCGGCAGGGTGGTCTAGTATTTAGTGAACTGTTTCAGTCACATGTACTTTATGTCGTTGTCTCAGTACTTGTACAATTGAGTTGAATCTAATGTTTGATTTCTGTAAAAACTTGTTGGTGTCCATCCGAAGACGGTGAACCTTAATAGTATCAGCAATATATTTTTAATTAAAGACGAGAGATTTCAGCATGTCAGAGGATTATTTTAGCACCCTCTGTTCACTTTGTGTTGAAACTGTTTTAGAAGTGTTGATTCAACTTTATGATTGTTTTGGAGGAGGAAATTTGTGGAGCTGTTGAACTGTATTGCATTACACAGAGAGGTGTTTCTGTTATTTAGCCAAGCCTCAGTGATATAAATGGGTGTGCTTTGGTCACAGACATTGCTGCATTATGTATAGTATTTACTTAAAGTATTTTGCAATACTCTGAAGGATAACGCAGTGCAGATAAGGATAAAGTATGTGAGTCAATCTGCAAGGCCACCAGTTGTGTTGATGTCTTACAAATGAAGTAGCCTGATAATCTGGCTGAATTTCTATTGCATTTGTACTTTTATTTATTATATTATTCAAATCACAAAAAAAATCAGATTTGGGTGGTGATGCAGCTACAAATGAACGCTCCTAAATCCCTTTTTTTTTCTTCCCGTTCAGAATTCCCTTAAAGAAATTCCGTTCCATCAGACGTGAGCTGACAGACTCGGGGAGAAGAGCAGAGGAGCTTCTGGCCGACAAGCACTCCCTTAAGTACAACTTTGGCTTCCCCTCCAGTAATGGACCCACTCCAGAAACCCTGAAGAACTACCTTGACGTAAGCATCACTCTCCGAACCACTGACCTGTGGACCCTCAAGTCTTCCCTTTCCCTAATGCACCGCTCAGAGGCTAAAAAGCCACAACAAAGGTCCTCTTGTGTTGTGACCGCCTCAGCCTTTTTTCCTCCCAGCTGAATGGAAGACGTGCCTGTCAAGACCAGAAAGTCCTCACAGCTTTTTAGAAAGGCTGATTCATTCTGATGTAGTCTAACATCAACTTTCAACTGATGAAAGTGTGAGAGTGACAGATGAAGAATCATATGACGGCTGAGTCAGTGTTACCACCTGACCTGTAAGCCTCTTGATCCTCGTCAGCTGATACAAATTTTGTTTGTTTGCTCTGTTTCACTTAACGTATTAGGCAATCACCTTTTATGTTCAGTAATAACACCAGTCAGCTCACTGTGAGGGAGGAGAAGAGTGTAAAAACACTGTGGCTCAGGCTTTCACATAGACCAAACACATCTGATAACCTTCTTTTTAGCTGTGATGCTTCAATAGGTTGCCCCTTTTTTTGTGTTTTACATAAAATGAGTAATTACCCAAGTGACTAGATCCGGACTGATATTATCGGGCAGTATTGGCTTCAGTATCTGTTTATCTGCAGTACAGAAATGCCAAACAATTAGAGGTCATTTAGAAACCAAACCACCAAAGAGCACTGACAAGTTCATTCTTACACTGTAAATGTCTCTCATATATCTTGGTCACACTTCTTTAAAGGAAATAAAATAACAGATTTAAGGAATCTTTATCAGAAGTGTTTGTTTCCAATGTTTTTTTTTTTTTCCCATAAACACATTGAAAAACAGCTGCGTGTCTCTCCAGGAACAATGATGATAATCCACAGTCCTCACTGGAAATACTTTGTACTGACGAAATAATCCTTATGAAAACTATTCAGTGTGTGTTTAACCACGGCACACAAAACACACAAAACATTTTCAGCTGCAAATCGCACCATGGAAATCTGTTAAAATAATAATATTATCAGTACTAAGTGAAATAATATAAGCCTATTCTCAATCACTCAAAAGGAAGTCAGCAATTTTAAGCTCTGTTGCTGAACTTAAAATAATGAGTAATTTGTTAGTTAATTTTGTTCAAAAGTAAAATTAGCTCACATGTTGGGTGTAACACTGTTTTAATGGTGTTGTAATAGGATTTGTATTTTGGTGATTTTGATGTTTATTGCTTATTTCTTCGGTTTTGATATCTGAAAACATTATAGTCATTGTTGCCTCATTTATTATATGTTGAAACTATATTAAAAAATAAATAAACAAATCTTGCCTTGCCCTTAAGGTACCCGATACCCTGTAGATTATTATTATTATTACCCTGTAGAGTGTCAGGGACACTGCAACAAGAATTGTTGCTGTTAAATTTAGGGTTGGAGGCAGAAATCTCAAAGCTTCCTCAAAATCTGGACAAATGAAACCAAAACTATCTAAACCGCTAGATGCCACTGGAAGTAGGAGGAGGTTTACTTCTGTAATTTGGGCAAAGGAATCTGCAATCAAAGAATAAATAAAATTTTAAAAAAAGACATGCAGCTTTCAAATGTTGCTCAGAAAAAGGAAGTACTTTGAGGCCTGGATGACTTGACAAAATCCGTCCAGCATGAAGGTTTTGACCCGAGTGGCTTTCAGTCACATGAAGGGGAAGTTTGCTTCAGCTGCTACATTTGTGGAGTAATCATTTGTTGTGTCACGATAACGAGTGATTTATTGACTTGACTCTGTAACTATTTGCCCTGCGTCCTGCTAACATTCGCTGACACCAACAGCTGTAAGGTCTCATCAGCAACGAGAATACAACAGACTGACTGTCTTGTATTAACTTGCTTCGTCAGACCTTGTTGACGTTGTTTTAATCATTAGACCTGCTCCGTTTCTGACCAGTTTCCTGCCTTCAGAGATTACTGTAATCTCTTTTCCTGAACACACAAGATCAGCTCTAGAATTACGTGTTCTCTCAGTTGGATTTATTTACTGGTGGGTTTTTAAAGACCAGTAAATCTTCACAAGCTTTTCAGATACCGATGCTTGTTGATAATCATAGACATGTTCTTTTCTTTTTCTTTTTTCCCACCAGGCCCAGTATTACGGTGAGATTGGCCTGGGTACCCCTCCTCAGCCCTTCACTGTGGTGTTTGACACTGGTTCCTCCAACCTGTGGGTGCCCTCCGTTCACTGCTCCATCTTAGACATTGCGTGCTGTAAGTCCTACTGTGGTTATCACATAAACAATACTGCACAGGGTTCGTACAAAGTTTGGAAAATGCTTAATTATAACTGGTATGTTTTCAAGGTTAGGAATATGCTTGAATTTGAATATATTCCTTGAAAAATGCTTGATTTTTCAACATAATCTGGTGTTTCATCATCGACACAATCATTCAAAAATCTTTTAATATTTGAAATGAAACAATCCCCTCGTCATATTTGTTTGTTGTCTCCTGGAATTTATAGTACCAAATTAAATGTGATGATAAAGGCTTCAAGAGTCTGGAAATTTTTGGTTTAGGTGCCTTTAAAAAGTGCTTGAATTTTACTCTTAAAAAGCTGTATGAACCCTGTCTGCATGTCACATTTCTGGAGCGTACTCTATGTAAAATGTTATAACATCTTTCCTCACAGTGCTTCACCACAAATATAATTCTGTCAAGTCCAGCACATACGTGAAGAACGGCACTGCCTTTGCCATCCAGTATGGAACGGGCAGTTTGTCTGGCTACCTCAGTCAGGACACATGCACAGTAAGTTGATCTCACGCGTCAGAGAATTACACATAAACTACAGTTTACTGTGATGCTAACTTGTGGTTTGTTTTTTTTTAGATTGGAGACATATCAGTGGAAAAGCAGCTTTTCGGAGAAGCCATCAAGCAGCCCGGTGTGGCCTTCATCGCAGCCAAGTTTGATGGGATCCTCGGCATGGCCTACCCACGCATCTCTGTGGACGGGGTGGCTCCGGTCTTTGACAACATCATGAGCCAGAAGAAGGTGGAGAAGAACGTCTTCTCCTTCTACCTGAACAGGTGGGGGAAACAGAATGATTGTAGCATGTTATTGATTTGTAAATCAGTAGCACCTGCAGTACCTTGGACATTTGTTCACTACAGTCATCTTTACCATCTGCTGCTGTTCAGTCAGTGCAGGCTGTATTAAAACCTGTCTTCCTGTAGGAGGAACATGTGGTTCACATATAACCCTTTTCCACTGCAGGAACCTGGGACCCTTAACTGAAACTTTAACTTTGCAGTTCTATATGTCATTAAAAGGGAAATTTCATGTTTATGCTGTTCCCAGGTCCCTGCTGGGACGGCACAACGAAGTTTGTGTCCCAAAACAGCGTCCACCACATCAAACCACTTCAGAGTTTGTTTTCTGTTTGCTCCACTTTGTGCGTTGTGGTCCTTGACTTATTTATTTTTTCCTCCCGTTTGCCTGTGTGTTGCGTTGAATGTTGAATGGCCTCCTCTCCCCAAATACTAATGAGGGCCTGGACCAGCACGTTGATAAAGATGCACAAGTGAAATGGTGGTTTCTGTTATTGTATGTGTTGTAGCCGTCCTTGTTGTGATGTGACAACACATCTGCTTGGCCAATCACGATCGAGAGCACTGCCAGGAACTTGTCCTCAACGCAGGCTGACACAAAAGTGACAGTGGCTACCATTTTATGTTATGTTTTGCTATGTTTCTGCAGTGGAAACGGGTCAAAAATTCAGTTTTACTCTCCACATGCTGCTGTAAAAACCAGAAACGACAGCTGCACACCGGCCAGGTAGAACTGACCACAGTGTACAGGTAGCAGGTGGTCACCATAGTAGCCTCTGATAACAGTAGACTATAAAGATAACGTGCAGATGGATCATTCTCACAAACGTGTTCATAACATTTGGTCAAAGTGGAGAACATATGACAACACGTCTTATTGTTTGAATATTCTTGTTAATGTTTGATTAGTTTGTATTACTGTATGAGGTATATTCTGAAATTATTAATTATTGAGCTTTATTGGATCATTTCAAGAGTCGTGAACACAGTTTAACACATATTAGATTTAGGTTTTAAAGCTGGGGACATCTAGACACGACAATAGCTGTGATTTCATTTGCTGCTTGTTTTGGTTTTAATTTTCTTGAAATACTTTCTGTGACTCTTGACAGAGTCCAGTGAAATACTTTGAGGGATACAAACAATATTCCATTCAACTCTATTTTACTGTGGTGGCAGACATTTCAGAAACTATTTTAAAACGTCTCCATATAACAACATTTTTATAAGTTGATCCTGATGTTTGCCGTCTGTAGGCGACAAAGTTTGAGTTCATGTCTTCTCTCTCGTCAGGAATCCAGACACCGAGCCCGGCGGTGAGCTGCTGCTGGGAGGAACCGACCCCAAATACTACAGCGGTGACTTCAACTACGTCAACATCACCCGCCAGGCCTACTGGCAGATCCACATGGATGGGTGAGCGCTCCAGTATTACACTGAATAAAATATGCAGATCATGATACTGATATCATCATCATCTTCATAAATCAGGCGCGTTAGTGTTTCTGTGGACTTTAAAGTTGTAAATTCTAGTCGATCATCAGTCAGAGAGACTATAAGGGGACGAGCTGAGTGTGAAAACTCTGGGAAAGTGTTCAGCTATTGAGATGGTTTCTTAACATCTCAAATCGTGCTTTGAAGAGATTAAATATTAAGTAACGATTTGTAGACAAGTCATCAGACAAAAAATGAATATACAACAACTCTCACTATCGTCTCTACATATTTATAGATTTAAAGCTGCAGTAGGCAAAATTATTTCATAATTTTGTTTGAAATAACTCATTGTGACCATTGCATGTCACTAACAATATTTAATTGAAGGGTTCCTTTTTTAAAAAAAAAAAAAAAAAAAGTGCGTCTGTGAGCGCCCGTCCTTTTTGTATTCAGTTTTTTTTTTTAAAACTGGACCTGGTCTGAATCAAACAGCCAATCAGGGTTAGCTAGCACATAACCAGCCAATCACAGCGACTCCGTACAAACTGTTGGTGAAGTTGACATGAGGCGATCAGCTAGAGAGATGTATCGCTCTGTTGGAGCTACAGAAACACGGTTGTACAGCTGTGTTACAGAGTGGAGTCAGACAGAACTAGCCGAGCAGAACAGATGTTAGCTTGCTAGTTAGCTACAACGGTTGACAACCTTGACTTCTGCTTCATGCCTGGCAAAATGGACGTGCATTTTTGGTGCATCATTTGGTGGGAAGGGCTTAGCAGAGTGATAGGAGACAGCAGAGAGAGAGAGGCAGAAGGTTTTGCATTGTGTGTGTTCAAATACTTCAGCTTTAAGATATTTTGAGTTTTGACTGTCGGTCGGACAAAACAAGCTATTTGGAGACATCACCTTGAGCTCTGGGAAACTGGCATGTTTAGTTAGTTGAAAAATAATCACTGGACAAGAAAAGAATGAAAGTATTTGTTAGTTGCAGCCTTCAGAACTAGCTTGTTTTAGTGCATCATTTCCAACCACCTTGACACCATGACACAGTGATGCTGTGATTGTACTCTGGGTACTGAAATGTGTATATGTGTAACAGGATGGCAGTGGGCAGCCAGCTGACCCTGTGTAAGAGCGGCTGTGAGGCCATCGTGGACACCGGGACGTCTCTGATCACCGGCCCCTCTGTGGAGGTCAAGGCCCTGCAGAAGGCCATCGGAGCCCTTCCACTCATCCAGGGAGAGGTGAGACAGACCGCTCCTTGACCCGCTTACTAAACAAGCTGTTCTGATGACATCACATTTTATAGACCAAACAATACCCTTTAGAACCGAGCGTAGCATCGATGCTACGCTAGACATGTTCTACGAAACATTAAAGAACTTTGGAACCGTTATTATGATAGAGACGAGCTTTAAATGGTGTCTGAACCGTGACATTTTCAGCTTTCCCACACAACTGTGCATTTGAGCTCACTTGAGTGGAAATCTGCACATCAGTGCCACATTTGCCTTTATGATGAAGATATATGGACAGATTAGGTTGTCTATTCTCCAGTGATATATATAACGCTTTGATATTTACTCTGAGGTGTTATAAAATGTAAATATTGTCACATTGTCTACTGAGAAAACGCCCAGGACAACATCCAATAAATGGCTGTAACTCACTGAGGAAAAGGTGTATCTGCACCAAACTTCACATGGAGTTCCAAAACACCTAAATACAACTTTTCACCTTGAAAAAACAAAAATTCCCAGGTTCACTATGGAGTTATTCAACAAAACACATTTTGTTTTCACTGGATGTTTTTTTTTTTTAATTTATTTTTTATGTCAAATATGGTACGCTCACACAAAGGTAATGCATGATGGTGACTTTACACTGCACCAGAAAGAAAGGGTAGGTTGCCCTGAATCACATGATGTCTAACACTTAATCCTGACTGAAAGAATAAGCTCAGGCGTTTCTTTGTTTATGTAGGTTTTTTTTAAGAGTGTTAATCTGGAAAATAATCATCTGATTAATCGATGATGAAAATAATCGTTAGTTGCAGCCCAGTAAAGAGAAGTTTTTTTTAATTTCCTTTTTTTTGTATTGTATTTGTCCGGTGTTTAATTTGAACTGGCAACAGGTTTCACTCTGTTTATTTTTGTTGCTCTATTTTTCTTGTTACTGTGGAATCAAAACAGACGTTGACTTCAAATAAATAAGAGTTTTATACCTTTTTTTTATTTTCCAGTCAGTTTGTAGTTAAAATAATGAATTTAACAAATGAAGTGTGTATTGAAGTGAGTTCTGGTTGTGTTTCAGTACATGGTGAGCTGTGACAAGGTCCCATCGCTGCCTGTCATCACCTTCAATGTGGGCGGTCAGTCCTACGCGCTGACTGGAGAGCAGTATATCCTCAAGGTGAGACCGCGTGCATGTTGTTAGTTATCCAGCAGGGGGCGGCAGAGAGGCAGCTCCTGCAGTAACAATACAACACTGTGACTGTGTGTTGCGTCATAAAGAACTAAACAAGTGCAGCTTTGTTTCACTTGGCAGGAGGTTTGTTGTCTGAGGAGTGATTACACACAGATCCGTGCAGTTGTTCGTGTTTCTCATTCCTGTGTTACATTCTCAGATTTCTTTTCTAACACTTCAGCAGCCCTGACTCTGTATGTGTGTGTCTGTCTCCGTCCAATTATCCAGGTAAAACAGGCTGGAAGGACCATTTGTCTGAGCGGCTTCATGGGCCTGGACATCCCAGCCCCCGCCGGACCCCTGTGGATTCTGGGAGATGTATTCATCGGCCAGTACTACACCGTCTTTGATCGAGAGAACAACAGGGTGGGCTTTGCCAAGTCCAAATAAGCACATCCTGCGCCAGAGCAACATGTTCAAGTTCAGAGCTAAAAGTCCAAGTTTTGGAAGACAAAAATCTGTGCTGCACTTGTTTTCTGTTGCTTTGCAATCAAAACCGTATTTAGCAATAGACTGTGTAGAGCCTAAATGCACTGATTTTAAAGAATTTGTACGATTTCTGGCAGAGTTTGTGGAACAGATTGTGTGACGGCTGTACATGATGACGGGTCAGTTGATTTGTGTTGGTACTGCCCTTTCTAAGCATCCAAGTGATCTTTTTTTTTTAAATCAGGGATTTGTTTTAAAAACTTTTAATTTGCGTTTTCGGAATTTACTACTGACTGAGATGTATCTTAATGTGATTGGCCTGAATAAACAGTTTTTAAAGGAGACTGTATTTAGTGTGTTGTGTAGCTTTTATTAATGGTAAATGCTTGGCTAGTAGGGCTAAAAAGCAGTGAGTCTCACCTGGTTTGTAGCTCCTCTTAGATGGTTATCTCATGAAAACTTGACTTAAAAGAATAATCCAATTCAGCATTGCAATCATAACATTTTCGGAGCCACCATGGACAGTTTAAAACAAAAAGGATCAAAATCGTCTTTTTTTTATTCCATGCATTTTTCTTCCTTGTAAAAGCCTGGCACTTCATTACCCACAATGCAACTTCACCGCCGACCGTGCCGTCAGATTCGGGTGTGTTATGCTAGTAGCGGCTAATGTAGCTGGGAGTTGGTGGGCTGCAGCAGAGCTGAGCAGCGGGCTGCAGAGGTCTGGTCAGCTCACTTCTTTCTAACTCCACACCAACAGACTGTTTTGCAGTAGAACTCCCCAACACCTGGAAACACGCTTATTCGCTTTCCTGCTAAGAGTTTAATGAGAAGATTGATACCACTCATGTCCATATGCTAAATACTGCATGAAGCTACGGCAGCAGCCGGTTAGTTTAGCTTAGCATTAAGACTGGAAATGGAGAAACAGCTAGCCTGACTCATTCCAAAGGTAACAAAATCCTCCTACCAGCACCTGTAAAACTCACATTTGTTTAATCCGTACAAAGTGTAAAAACGATTGTGGTTGAGGTGTTAGACGGGTGTTTTGTTTTGAATTTTCTTATGCAACCTTATGGTGACCACAAGAAGTTACTGCTCCTGGCCAAGATAGTCCACACATAAACCCCCGTACAACCACAACCTGTTGTTTTTGTACTTTTGTTGTTTGTAGCCGTTTGCCCCTGTTTCCAGTCTTGATGCTATGCTAAGCTAACCGGCTGCTGGCTGCAGCTTCATATTGAACGGACAGATATGAGAGTGTTATCAATCTTCTCATCCAGCTCTCTGCAAGAAAGTGAGTAAATGTAGTTCCCTAAAAGTAGAACTATTCCTTTGTGCAGGAAAAATTAATTTACCAGCGAGACGATCCCAAGACTCAACAAATCCTTCAAACTTTTATTATTCCCTCAAACACACTACATCACTCACTTTAATGTACAAAAAATCAACTATAGATTTATCCATAAAAGTATTAATTTTACTTAACATGCTCAATAAAATACAGTCCACATAAAAACGTCCTCTCAGCTGTTTAGTATTCAGTAGATAAAGTTTGTCTTCACATATTTTTCACGATAAAATCCAGAGACTTCTGGTTCAGTTTAGTAAAGCTTGTACAGAAAGTGTGCAGAGTGGGATGAGACTGAAATCATCACAGCAATCATCGGTGTTTGGTTGAGGAGGTGACACGTATGAGTGTGTGGATAAAATCATCCATCATGGTACTTTTGTATTTTAATTGATGAACTATATTGTACGTTTCCAAAAATGATAACCAAAAACTACAAAAATAAGTTGTGTGAAGCTAGACCTTTTAAAGGAGTAGTCACTGCGTCTCAGTTCAGGGGCCGCATCCGTCACAGTGGCGCGACAAGGCCGTCCCATTTCGAAGGTTCCTTTAAATGCTGCCTTCTTTTTCCGAATTTGAAGGATCCAACGGCTGGATCGTCCGCGGCCCAACCTATCCCAAGATTCATTGCGCACGAGAGAATATGGCGTCCCCAAACGTACCGTCAACATCGGCCGAGCAGGATTACACTTTTAAATGTAAGTATTGGGTTTAAACTCACTCGAATAGCTAACGATGCAAATGTTAAAAAACCAAGGGGCCTTAAAAACCTCAAACCTCAACTGAAGCTGTCAAGGTTTCTAAGCGGCAGGAGCGGCGGTTCGTGACGCAAATAGGGAATCCTCCGTAGACCAGACCATCTCATTTAACAGCTCTCTGTTCGGCCTTCAAACCTTCGTAGACCGCGTCCTTATAAGGATGCTGCCCCTGAATTGAGACAGCTCATCTGTATACTTGGTCAACACTAGTGACAAGTATATGTTTTTTGAACATTGAATAAAGTTATTACCTCAGACGCGGTACTCTAAGATACTCACAGTAGAAAATAAATACGTTTTGGATCCTTGAATCTATTCTTGAGGTTTGGCGGTTATCCAGAGATGTTGGAGGTGTCATCCTGGACTGCTGAGACCTCTCCTGTCGGCTGCTGTCTCCAAAAAGTGACAAGAAAACAGCTCAGTTTCATGAACATTTTCTCCAAATTGAGTTTGACCTCTGACCTCTGCTGTCAGCCCTCCTGCTCCTGGCTTCCCTTCTTTTTTTCTGAGCTGGTATTTCCATGGTCCTGCTCCTCGCTGGGTTCTGTGCTCTGGCTCTCCTGCCCGCCGTCAGACTCTCTCAGTGGGGCTGCCGGGTCTCTGACAACCCCATCCATCTCCACCTCCCCCTCCAGCTCCTCCGGAGTCTCCTCCTCCACCCGGCCCACAGTGTCTGGGATAATCTCCACCTCGATGTCAGAGGAGTCCTCACTCTCCTTGAACCACACCGTCTTCTGGCCCTCCTTCCTCCTCTGCTTGGTCAGGATCGACCTCATGCTGTACTCATCCCCGTCTCTTCTCCCTCTCCTGGACGGTCTCACTGAGGGGCTCCCCTTGGGGACGTGGTTGGTGTAGACGCCGCAGGAGGAGCAGTGGCGGCTCCGTCTCTCCTGGGGGATGACCCGGCCTCGTGACCCGGGGAAGGTGCTCCGTCTGGGGAGAACGTTGTTCCAGCGCCTGGCACCCCCACGGCTCTGGTCGCCCTCATTCTGGAAGCCGTCGTTGGTGTACTGCAGGGAGTCCCTGTGGCCGGACCGGGGCTGGTCGGACTTCAGGCAGGGGCCCAGGCACTAAAGGCAGGAGAGAGGCCCCTCATTAATACAGCAGTTAATGAAGCATGGACGATATTGAGGCATTGTTCAATGTTACAGATGCCACTGTGGTTCCCGAGAGTGAGCTAGGTTCATTTGTTCTGTTTTAACACAGAGCCCTTCTGTGGATTTCAGCTGATAAATATTCATCAACGCCGCACAGGAGGAGCTCTGCACGTGCAGCATTAAACAGCTGAGTGTGTCTCTGACGTCTAAACCGTTACCGTATGGAGGTGCCTTTGCAACGCAGTGAGAATAAAGGCTTCAAAACTGTATGAAAGTGGCAAAGAAACAGTAATAGTTTCAAAGGAAAACTATTTTTATTTTACAACAGTCAGTTCAAAATAATAATGAAATGAAGTTTCTTTACTTTACTTTTCTTTGCTTTCAGACCTTTTTTTCACTTTCATAACTCCATATAACTTACACTAAAATCAACCTACACTCACTTTATTGCAGTAATCTTATTTTTATTTAACCTTTACTTACCCAGGAAATCTTGTGACGCATTATCTGTTTTACGAGAGAGACCATTTTGGGAAATCCGCTTATTTGCTTTCTTGCCAAGAGTTAGATGAGAAGATCGATAGCACTCTCTTGTCTGTACGTTAAGTATGGAGCTGGTGCCAGGAGGCGATTAGCTTAGCATCAAGACTGGAAACAGGGAAACTGCTACGAACAACAAAAGTACAAAAACAACAGGTTGTGGTTGTATGGGGGTTTATGTGTGGACTATTTCTAAGTATGGAGCTGGTGCCAGGAGGCGATTAGCTTAGCTTAGCATAAATACTGAAAGCAGGGGGAAACAGCTAGCCTGGCTCTATCTAAAGTTAAAAAATACAACTACCAACATCTCTAAAGCTTAATAATTAACACATTAGATCACATTTGTTTACCCGTACACAAACAGAAATATAAAAAATAAATTTGTGTCTTTAGAGATGCTGCACAGAAGTGATGTGTGGATGCTTCATCAAGAAAAACATTACAGCACTTAAACACACTGTTTTTACATTTCTGTTTGTTTTATAGATTAAACAATTAAGATCCAATGTGTTAATTAGGGATATTTGTCACTGTGGACAGAGCCATGCTAGCTGTTTCCCCCCGGTTCCAGTCTTTACACTAAGCTAAGCTAATTGCTTCCCAGCTCTACCTCCAAACTTAACGTACACAAATGGGACTGGTATCGATCTTCTCATCCAACTCTCGGCATTAAAACAAAAATGTCTAAGTATTCCTTTAATATGGAAACACACACAGTCAACAATCACATGTAGCACATTAAAAATAGGACCTAAAATACATAAAAAAACAAAACAAAACCCTTTCCTGTTTAAAACATTCCTCAAGAAGCATTTGTGGTGTTTAAATGTCAACGTTTCCAAATGAAGTTTGGATGTTACAGCTCAAAAACTCAAAGAGAAACACTGACTGACCTCACAGATTTTGTCCATGCTGGCATTTCCCTTCCACAAGCGGGAAATCAAGAAGCCAATCACAATGATGCAGAGGACCAGCAGAGCCGCCATGACCAGACCCAGAAGCGCCATGTCGCCTGGACGGTAGCCGACATTTGAGGGAGACGGGATGGCCACCGCTGCAGGTGAAGACAGGTGAATGATTCAAGATTACATTACATCATCATTAGGATTTCCCCAAGACCGTGACATTTACAGTTTGGTTACATTTCCAACAAAGTTATTTATCTAACCTTTCTACATGATGGTAAGTCTGTCGACAGTGATTCCTGCCTATTGACGGGTTGTTCCAGGTTAGAGTTTGAAATATGTTTGGTGAGAATCGTTCAGCTTATTGTAAGCAATGCCTAGATTTTTTATTTTTATTTTGGCCGAATAGTACAGCATGATACCACCACTAAATATATATTACTATTATTTTATTATAACTAATCAGTCAGTATCACAGAGAACAGCAGTGATGGTCTTACCAGGTATGACCTGAACAGAGAGGGCAGCTGTTCCAAACTCCCCTGTTGTCGTGTCCACAGCTCTGAGCTGTATTCAGAAAGAAAAAAAAATCCAAAATTCACAGCTTAAAATCTCAATAAATGTGAGCAACGATATTTTATTGTGCTTGATTTTCAATAAAGTTTGCACAGCAGTCACCTGAAGCGCGAAGGACTCCGTCTTCACAACTCTCTTCAGGATCACAAAACCGTCTGAGGTCACGTTGACGTAGCTGCTGTACTGAACCTCGTACTTCACATCTGGATTCGCACCCTGACACACACACACACACACACACAAATAAAAATGCACAAAAGAAAATGATTTAAGGATTTTAGGCCATTTAAAGCTGCATTTAGTGATTTCTGAGCACTAGCCGGCAGACAGATACCAAAACAAATCTACGGAAACGGAGCTCTGATGTACCACCAGCTTATCAATTCGTTATGGCTAACTGGTTAGCAAATTGCTAAAAGAATTATCTGGCTCTTTAGCTTCTAAGTGGGGTTTTTTTGGGTTTCTTCACTGAAAACAGCTGCCTGCTGGAAATGAAGCTAAAAGCTGTAAAACCAAAACAATGAACTGAAAGACACAAAAACTAAGAGAAAGAACTGCAGAGTCAGGTGATAACTCTCTGTGGGTTTGTCACTACGAACTATCCCTTTCACATTACACATATTCATCTGATCCATTGTTAATACAGAAATATTGATTAGAGCGGGTTAAGAGCCTTTTTATGGTGCATGAGGACTCAGTTCAGATACATTTTGATTGATCTTCTGAGTGCTTAAATTTAAATGTATTGTATTTTTAGTAATATGTTACACTATGCTTGGTTCTGATTGGCAGAAGAATAAAATCAATCAATCAATCAATCAATCAGTCCAGTTAGTATTTTGCTAGAGTCCAGCCAATCAGGACCCAGTATTGTGACAAATTATTGTTTTCATGTTTCTCTACTTCAGCTTTTAACTAAAGGATATCTGCCAAACATCTGCAGAGCAACAGACTCAGCAAGAATAGTTCTGAAAATAAAACAGTGAAAACTGAATATTAGTAATAATTAATAATTAGTAATATTTACACAGTTGCACACAAAGAGCACTCACCGCGGCGAAGTCCTCGTCCCGAGCTCGGACCCTGAAGGGCCGGTTGGTGCTTCGGTCTCGGAGGATCATGCTCTCGGGGACCGAGTTGCTGTAGATGAATCCTTCGTATCGCTCCTTCTCAAAGCGAGGAGGGTTCCTGCTCTTCTTCATCACCTCGATGGTCACCTGCGTCACCGCGAACTGATCCCTGTTGGTCACCTGTGACGCCTGACGAGTGAGTTAGACCAAAGATTTACACCAAGTTAATGTCACTCTTAATTCAAATTCAGGATTTTTCTGTTTTATTTGTTTGTTTCCACTGAAAACCACAGAACAACTGGCCATAAGAGATTTATTTTTACCAGAACAGTGAGAGTTATTGGGCCGACGATGTCAGCAGCTTTAGCCATGGTGATGTTTCCTGTTTCCTCGTCAATCTGGAAAATATTTCCCTCATTTCCTGATGATGAAAGAAAAGCATGATAAGCAGCAAAAAAACAACAACACAGGACATCAGAGATGGAAATAAATTATGTTGTTCAGTTCAAACCTCGGAGTATCCTGTAGCTGATCTGCTCACTCCTGTTCTTGTCTCCGTCCTTGGCGAACACCGGACCGGGCTCCAGAACCAACGGCCCCTCCTGTGGATTAAAATAGTCATCACTGAGTCTGCAGCCCACATTTGTATTCATCAAAGTATTTAGATCCTTTACTACAGTAAAAGTACTAATACTACACTGTGAAAATACTCTGTTACAAGTAAAAGTTCTGCATTGAAAATGTCCCTTCAGTAAAAGTGAGTATAATCATGAAAAAGTACTTAAAGTATTAAATGTTCCCTGTGGCTGTTCTGCTGTTATATCTGATCTCATTAAATGATTATTCCTCATCATTCATGTAAAAGCAGGATTTTACTGTTGGAGTTGGTTGAGGTGGAGCTCATTTTCAACTAGTTAATAATTATTTTCATTCTGGAGTAGAAGTATAAAGTGGAAGTACAAGTACCTCAAGTACTTGAGTAAATGTACTTGGTTACTTGCCACCTCTGGTATTCATTTACACCGTGACGTTTCTCACAGTCGGGCCTGTGATAGCAAACATCTGCTGAGCTCTCAGCTTGTGTCTTCTGAGAGGTGGTTACGGACGAAGTGACAGGTTTTACTGTTTCATCAGCACCTCTCTGCACTGACGGTGAGCGGTGTAAGAATAACCTCCATCTCCAAGTGACTCAATCATACAGTATATTTAACCACATCAACATTAGATACTGACAAATGTTTAATGCATGAAACTGATAAAGTAAAAGTTGCAGAATTTTAGAAAGATTCAAATCTGCATCCAGATTCTTCTAAAGATGCAGCCTATGATATGCAGATCAGGATGAACCGGCTCCATCCCAAAACTAACGGTGCATTCAGGTGCTCAAATATTTCCAAGTTTATCACCACAAAGTTGCCCTCAAACCAGAGTTACCTGAGTTACCAGGATGGGATGTTTCACTTCATCACATTGTCAACAACTAAAAGTCAAGTCCCAAGTCAAGACAGCCAAGTCCCGAGTCAAGTCCTGAGTCAAGTCCCAAATCAAGACAGGCAAGTCCCGAGTCCAGACAGGCAAGTCCCGAGTCAAGTCCTGAGTCAAGTCCTAAGTCAAGACAGGCAAGTCCCAAGTCAAGTCCCAGGCAAGTCCCGAGTCAAGTCCCAAGTCAAGACAGTCAAGTCCCAAGTCAAGTCCCAGGTAAGTTCCGAGTCAAGTCCCAAATTTGTGGCTCGAATCCAAGTCATGTGACTCGAGTCCACACCTCTGGAACATAGATTGGCAATAATACATGGTGTAGTGTAGTAGATACTGTCTATTGCATACAGCCCCAACAACCTCCTCCAACAAGGCAGGGAAGCCTGTATGTAGCCTGAGGGTAAAGCCTGAAAAACTCTCGCTGCACTCGCTGCTGCTCATTGCCTTGTGTGTTAGGTAACAACTGACTGTATCAATACTTTTATCGACTCAGATCTTCTCTGAGAGATTTTAGAAAGAAATTAAATCTGAAACTATAAAAGTGAGGAGGGACAAAAGAGGAATTAAGTCCTCGTGTTCCAACATGACAATGGCAGATATCCACACCTATATGAACACTTTGGAGTCTCCTTTCCACCTGAACTGCATGTGTTTGGACAGGTGAAATATTATAAACTCAGGCGCTCACCTCCTTCTCAGTGAGGTTGACTCTGCCTCTGTAGCCGGTGCTCACACACAGCTTGGCGATTCCTAAGTTGGTCCTCAAACAAGGCTGAAACCACGGAGGCCGGTTATCAACGTCCTTCACGTGCACTGTGATGGCAGCCACGGAGGTGAAGAAGGGCTCGTTGGAGGCCGAACCATTGAACGTGTCCTGAAACATGCAACACATTTCACAGGTCAAAGGTCAAAGAGAAGCAGCTACCTGGATGTTGTTTTTATAAACGATGACTGTACCTGAACGTGTAAAACCAGAGAGATCTTCTGCACAACATCGTAGTCCAGGATGCTTTTAACAAGGATCTTTGGAGTGTTGATGTTTTCCAGGCGGAAATATTTATCCTGCTGAAAAGGAAGATATCATATACAGTCAGGTCCATAAATATTGGGACATCGACACAATTCTCATCTTTTGGGCTCTATACACCACCACAATGGATTCGAAATGAAACAAACAAGATGTGCTTTAACTGCAGACTTTCAGCTTTAATTTGAGAGTATTTACATCCAAATCAGGTGAACGGTGTATAACAGTTTCTATATGTGCCTCCCACTTTTTAAGGGACCAAAAGTAATGGGACAATCGACTCAAAAGCTATTTCATGGACAGGTGTGGGCTATTCCCTCGTTATTTCATCATCAATTAAGCAGGTAAAAGGTCTGGAGTTGATTCCAGGTGTGACATTTGCATTTGGAATCTCTTGCTGTCAACTCTCAATATGAGATCCAAAGAGCTGTCACTATCAGTGAAGCAAGCCACCATCAGAGAGATAGCAAAAACATTAGGTGTGGCCAAATCAACTGTTTGGAACATTCTTAAAAAGAAAGAACGCACCGGTGAGCTCAGCAACACCAAAAGACCCAGAAGACCACAGAAAACAACTGTGGTGGATGACAGAAGAATTCTTTCCCTGGTGAAGAAAAACCCCTTCACAACAGTTGGCCAGATCGAGAACACTCTCCAGGAGGTAGGTGTATGTGTGTCAAAGTCAACAATCAAGAGAAGACTTCACCAGAGTGAATACAGAGGGTTCACCGCAAGATGTAAACCATTGGTGAGCCTCAAAAACAGGAAGACCAGATTAGAGTTTGCCAAACAACATCTAAAAAAGCCTTTACAGTTCTGGAACAACATCATATGGACAGATGAGACAAAGATCAACTTGTACCAGAGTGATGGGAAGAGAAGAGTATGGAGAAGGGAAGGAACTGCTCATGATCCAAAACACACCACCTCATCAGTGAAGCATGGTGGTGGTAGTGTCATGGCGTGGGCATGTATGGCTGCCAATGGAACTGGTTCCCTTGTATTTATTGATGATGCGACTGCTGACAAAAACAGCAGGATGAATTCTGAAGTGTTTCGGGCAATATTATCTGTTCATATTCAGTCAAATGCTTCAGAACTCATTGGACAGCGCTTCACAGTGCAGATGGACAATGACCCGAAGCATACTGCAAAAGCAACCAAAGAGTTTTTTAAGGCAAATAAGTGGAATGTTATGCAATGGCCAAGTCAATCACCTGACCTGAATCCGATTGAGCATGGATTTCACTTGATGAAGACAAAACTGAAGGGAAAATGCCCCAAGAACAAGCAGGAACTGAAGACAGTTGCAGTAGAGGCCTGGCAGAGCATCACCAGGGATGAAACCCAGCGTCTGGTGATGTCTATGCGTTCCAGACTTCAGGCTGTAATTGACTGCAAAGGATTTGGAACCAAGTATTAAAAAGTGAAAGTTTGATTTATGATTGTTTAGTTTGTCCCATTACTTTTGGTCCCTTAAAAAGTGGGAGGCACATATAGAAACTGTTGTAATTCCTACACCGTTCACCTGATTTGGATGTAAATACCCTCAAATTAAAGCTGAAAGTCTGCAGTTAAAGCACATCCTGTTCGTTTCATTTCAAATCCATTGTGATGGTGTATAGAGCCCAAAAGATGAGAATTGTGTCGATGTCCCAATATTTATGGACCTGACTGTATATATATATATATATATATATATATATATATATATATATATATATATATATATATATATATATATATATATATATATATATAAGAGACTATTAATAATAATAAACTACTTATACAGAATCTGAGATAAAATATTCTAAATTCAAGGTTAGCACATTGGCTTTTAGGGAGCTTTCGACTGCATATCCTGGCCTTCTTCAGCAAGTGATTTTTAATCACAGACATATGATGCCAAAGTTGAGATCGAACCAGTGGTGGAAGAAGTACTCAGATATTTTACTTAAGTAAAAGTACCAATACCACAGTGTAGAAATACTATGTTACAAGTAAAAGACCTGCATTCAAAATCTAAGTACAGAAGTATTAGCATCAAAATATACTTAAAGTACCAAAAGTTAAAGTGCTCATCATGCAGAACAATATATCACTGGATTATAATTATTGATGCATTAATGTGTTCATTACTTTAATGTTGCAGCTGTTAAAGGTGGAGCTCATTTAATTACTTTATACACTGCTGGGTAGCTTAATCTATAATAACACATCATAATTTATTAGTTGACTTATATTTTGTATTGATAATCAGAATCTGCAAAGTAACTAATGTTGTCAAATAAATGTAGTGAAGTAAAAAGTACAATATTTGCCTCCAAAATGTAGCGTAGTAGACGTAGAAAGTAGCATAAAATGGGAATACAACTAAAGGACTCATGAGTAGGATTTGTCGGCTGCAGTTTGTAAACACAACATTCAAAGTTGGCCCTTCCTCCCCGGCTCGTAGCTTTCGATCTGGCACCTGGTCGCTATGTTTTTATAGAGTCCCGCCCCCTCACACCCTGCGCGCTGTTATTGGCTGGAGAAACGTCCCGAACACAGCGAAATAAGAGAATCCAGGCAGAGCGCCTCTGAGGGTCTCTGCAGACACAGACGCCGCCACACACTTCTACTGGGTCATAAGAGATGAGTGACGGGATTATTCTTGTATGAGTCTATATGTTGTTTTTTAGGAGAATCCTACTCATTCTGCCTTTAAGTTCAGTACTTGAGTAAATGTACTTAGTTACATCTCACCACTGGAACAAACCTCCGTGCTCAAATTTTGTGTAACAGAAACATTTCTTTTCTCTCGTATCTCAATCATCTTGTGACCCTCTAAGACCTCTAAGATTTCCCTTGGGACCCGATGGGGGGTCCCGACCCGCAGGTTGGGAACCACAGTCTTAAGAGACAGAACTCAAAGGGATTGTGAGTGCAAATTAGCTGTTGAGCTTTTACATTTACACTGATGCTGTTAAAATGTTTATTAATGAGCATTATCGCCTATAAATAAGCAATTAAACTTAGGTTTTAATGTTTCCGTTACTCAGAATCACTCAAATCTCTGAGTGCAGTCCAGTGTCCCTACATCACTGCATTAGGTTTGTTCTTACTGTTGCAGACTCTAAGCGGTAGTACAGCGGCTCTGAATCAACGTCGGTTGCTTCTATCAGTCCGACGCTGGAGTTGACCGGAGTGAGCTGCAGGAGACCAAACATCAAGAGTCAACATCGTCACGTCAAACCTGAAACACGCAGCTCTGCAGCTGTGAGACACCGACAACAACACCCACCTCGTTCACTTCCAGCACGAAGTGGTTTTGAGCAAAGTTTGGGGGGTTGTCGTTCACATTTTCAACCAGAACTTCAACAGACTCGTTCACCTGGAAGACAGCAATCAAACATTGTGAGTTAAGAGAAATACACAGTGTTTTGACCTTTTGACTGCTGTTTACAATTTATTCTCTTGCTTCACTTCCTTATTATTAGGAAACAATGGGCCCCTGGGCACAGACGCGTAAACGGCCGATGCAGGCCCATGTTTTATGATTAAGAGGGGCCCCGTTCAGGCAGATCAGGGGTGGATAACAACAATGTGGGGCCCTCTACCATGGCTTTACAGAAATGCCTCTTAAACAGCTCATTTCCTTGAGCGGCTAATGTTGCTGTTCTGCACTTTTGGAGTTGAAGGGCCCATGTTGTGAGGAGTACTCAGCCCCTCTAAAGTCCTATAGATGAACTGAGGGGATAAACAGTTGGTTTTGACTGTTCCTTCAGTTTTTCAGTAGGACTTTTGGGGCTCTGTTTTTGACATTAGACTATACGACAAAAAAATGCAAAGTTAATAACAGCGATTTCACGCAGAGGCTCTGGTTTAGGGGCCCCCTGAGCCGTCGGCCCTGGTTGGCCTGTTCGGTAATCCGCCCATGTTCTTCGTTGACACACGTGTAATATTGTGTTGTGACTCGTTTTACTCACAGATCTGGAGCCGGCCCTGCTGCACTGCACCCACACCACCAGAGCTGCACCGGACAGTGACTAACAGAAACACACAGCAGTTACATAAAGGTTAAAGACACATTCACTCACAGTAAACACCAGCACTGATGGTAATTAAGTTTCTATAATGTCGTAAATTAATCTTCAAGGAGTTCTCTTGGAGGAAGTTAAATGTTCCCTGATTTAAAATCTATATATGATCAAATAATATTCATTACTAAAATTTGATTTGGTTCATTTTAAAGTTACAGTATGAAATATTTTAAACAACAATCCTTCATGCTGTTACCTCCTGACCATTTTAAAGGTCCCACGGGTTTCAAATTGTCTTTATAATGATGAAGACTATCTTCAGGAAGTGTATCACAACTGGACTGAGCCCTGATTGGCTCCCCCTCACAGAAAGAATCACTGAAATCTGTCCAGTCAGGTCAGTTAAAATGATTCGAAACTCAAAGCTTCCACTCAGCAGGATTATTTCATTTGAGCTGCTGCTGTCAGACAATTTTTACACAATTATTGTGTCACAAACCTTTTAATTTGAACTACACGTTCATCCTAAACTACACCTTGAAAATGGAACGATAAGTTGCAGTTTTCCTGCTCTGACATTTTTTATATTACATGTAAACTGGAATACAGATCAAATCGGCCAGATATCAGCTTAGCTCAGCTACAACGGCCCAAAACATTTCCATCAGGAGAAACGTGCTGCAGCTTCAGAAAGGATGCAAAGTCAAAAACATACGAAAATCCAAAATACAACAATGGAAATGTGCTGCAAATGAAAGAAAACACGCTGCAGAAAGCCAAAACAAATACATTAACAGCAAACACGCTGCAAATACAGAAACAGTGCAAAGTCAAAAACACACCAAATCAAAAGCAACAGAAAAACGCTGCACATCCACCAGGCCTCTAGGGGCAGCGCTGAGTGGAACAGCTTGATTTTGGACCCGAGAGAGAGACCAGATGAGAGAGCAGGAAGGAAAGTGGAGTAAAGAGTTGTTCTGCTCTCTGACAGTCTCACATGTATTGTGTAACATTTTGTTTAAGCGCTGTTTGATGTTTACACTGAGTGAAATACTCCAGGTTTTTAAGGCTGCACCACTCAACTAATGGAAATATTTTACATGTCGTGTGCATCATTTTACACACATTTCCCCCAAACATGTAGCCTGATACATCTGATATCTGTGGGTTTGATCGATGTTTGGCTGCAAACATTAGTGTACATAATGTGTATATTCATGTATCAGGGTTGAAAGTTTGAAAGTTTGGAAAATGCTTAATTTTACCAGTTATGTTTTCAAGGTTAGGAATATGCTTGAATTCCAATATACTCCTTGAAAAATTCTTGATTTTTCAACATAATCTGGTGTTTCATCATCGACACAATCACTCATGGAAACCAAACATCTGTTAATATTTGAAATGAAACGATCCCGTCGTCATATTTGTTTGTTGTCTCCTGGAATTTATATAACAATTTAGATGAGAGTCTGGAATTGTTTTGTGTAGGTACCTTGAAAGTGCTTGAATTTTACTCTTAAAAAGCTGTAGTAAAGAGGCGACATAAAATTTCTTCTTCTTCTTTTTTACATTTTGCCTCAGTCTTTTTCCCTACAGTCCTGGAGAACTTCCTGTATGGACTGGATCTGCAGTAGTTTTCTGTTGCATTTGTTTTTGGGGTTTGTGTGTTTTTGAATTAGCAGTGTTTCTGAAGCTGCAGCACGTTTCTCCTGATGGAAATGTTTTCATTTTGCAGCGCGTTTGCTCTTGTCAGCCTCCGTATGTTTGAGGTAATCTTAAAAAGCTGTTTGTCCATTAGAGAGCACTGACAAGTTCATTTTTCCAACTATAAAACGTCTCACTCAGAACATATCTTGTCTGCTTAATGTACATGAGTATCAGCTGACGGGATCACATGTTTTAAACATATCCAGCATCAGTGTGGCTATAATCACCTCATAGTCCAGCCCTTTCTTAACCATCAGGGCGTTCCCCTTCAGGTAGAACAGATCTTCAGGGTTCACCGAGACCGCCAGGGTCACATCCCCGCTGGAGCTGATCTTTACCACCTGGACGTCGGCCGTGTTGTTTTCTTGGACCGTCACGGGGCCCGGAGGAACCGTGCAGACTGAGAGAGGTGAGAGGTGACAGTGAACATCAGGCCTGCGACAGTAAGCTCACGAGATCTTCATCCAATGTGATGAAGATTTGTGTGAAGAAAAACAGGAAGTGAAGAGAAAAAGATCTACATATGACTTAGTGGGAAACCTATGGAATGTAACCAAGTACATTTACTCAAGTACTGTACTTAAGTGCAAATTTGAGGTACTTGTACTTTAATGCCACTTTATACTTCTACTGCACTACATTTATCTGACAGCGTTAGTTACTTTACTAATTAAGATTTTTACAAACAAAACATGAAAATGTTCAAGTACAGCTGAAACGATTAGTCATAAATCATGGAGTATTTGTACAGTGTGGTATTAGTACTTTTACTGAAGGATCTGAATACTTCCTCCACCTCTGCCCATCACACACACACACACACACACACACACAGATGGATTGTTTACTGTACTGGTGTCTATGTCTATGCTGCTTCAGGCCGTAACATTAAAACATTATACTTTAAATCTAAACTAAGTGCACTACTTCCATAGTTGCATTGAC
Source organism: Macquaria ambigua (assembly GCA_008360985.2). Taxonomy (NCBI): domain Eukaryota; kingdom Metazoa; phylum Chordata; class Actinopteri; order Centrarchiformes; family Percichthyidae; genus Macquaria; species Macquaria ambigua. The sequence continues at coordinate 197,826 of VMKM01000094.1, read as the reverse complement.
CTGTTAGGAGCCTTCAGGGCAAAAACTTGCTGTTGGGCTCCAAATTGATCCCCTGTCTCCCATCCCATTAGTATTGTGTGTGTAAAGTCCAACCTGTACTTCATTCTGGAATAAAACTACTTCAGCTTCATTTAGGAATATACATGTGAGCCCCATATAAACTAAAATAATGAAGGTTTTAACACTAGATTTTTAAACAGGGCCCCTCGTCAGGTTAGGGCCAAAACATTACAGTATGTAACAGCGACCAACCTGCCTTACTTACTTGATATTGTACTTAAAGGAATAGCTGAACATTTTGAGAATAACACTCTCTGCTGGAGAGTTAGATGAGAAGACTGTCGTGTCTGCACGGTAGATATGAAGCTACCACGAGCAGCCTGTTAGCTTAGCTTAGCATAAAGAAAAACGGAAACGGGGAAACAGCTAGCCTGGTTCTGTCTGAAGATATCAGCACCTCTAAAGCTCACCGATTAACATGTTACATCTTGTTTCTTTAAACTGCACAAAAACTGGATCTAAACCGAGTTCTTGATCAAATCTTAAGGGTTAATATCAAGTACTGATGTGGTTATTATTGATTGTGTGATATGTAAGATGCTGCTGACACTGTGTACTGGGTGTTTTTCTTAATGCTGTACAGAAAACAAATGCCACCGACTGGTTGTAAACAGGAAGAAATCTTCTGTATTTTCTGTCCTTTAAAGCAGTGGTTCCCAACCTGGGGGTCAGGGAACCCACAATGGGCCCTTAAAATCTGAGCGGGGTCACCCCATGATCAGTTACACAACGTTGTTACTTTTTTCTGACTTTTGTCTAATTTCTTGCTTTTTTCTTGTGACATACTGGATTTATTGACCTCTTCAGGCCTCTAAAAACCCTTTAAAGGGAGGCTTTAAAGGTGCACATATTTAAAACATGGCCCTCTGCAGCTTCATCAGCATCCACACCCCCCCTTCCTTCCTGCCCTCACCGGCGACAGATGACGCCCTCCACAGAAATCAGAGCTCTACTCACGTCTTTCAGCCGGACAAAGTGTACAAAAGCAGGCGGCGGCGATGCACCCGAGGAGAACATTCACAGGTTTGCTCTTCCATTTCAGTTCCATGTCCTGATTTGAGAGGCACCAACAAATGAAGTCCCGAGGAGGATGAGGAGCCCGTGGTACCAGCTGGTACTCGTCCACATAATGCCCCGTCTGTGCTGCCCGGCGAGTGGGAGTCGACTACAGTTGCAATGTTTGTGACTTCATCTTACGGGCACATATTGCATTAAGCGCCTGCCAGCAGAGGACTCGCAGCCTCCTACTAAAATACTTGCATCTGTTTTAGCTTGGACGGGTCATTCTGTATTGGTGGCCCTGATGCATTCTGGGAGGAATCCAGCACAGGAATGTTGGCAGCTGGAAACTTTTCTCACATGGATAAATACTCTCCAGGTTAGACAGACCTGCTTAAAGTTGTTGGATTAGTCTGTCTGTTGATGTGAAATGTACCAGTTTACAGTATAAATACACACATATACATACAGTACACAACATACATACATATATATATACACATACATATATATATACACATATATACACATACACACATATATATATATATATATATATATATATATATATATATATTCTACATGTCGTGTGCATCACTGATACATTTGGTATCTGTGGGTTTGATCGATGTTTGTCTGCAAACATTAGTGTACATAATGTGTATATTCATGTATCAGGGTTCATACAAAGTCTTGAAAGTTTGGAAAATGCTTAATTTTAACCGTTATGTTTTCAAGGTTAGGAATATGCTTGAATTTGAAAACACTCCTTGAAAAAGTCTTGATTTTTCAACATAATCTGGTGTTTTTTGAGGTACTTGTACTTTGCTTTAGTATTTCCATTTTATGCTACTTTACACTTTTACTCCACTACGTTTATCTGACAGCTTTATTTATACGTCAAACACATGATCAGTTTATATAATATACATTCTTATAGATGAAACTACACAACAGTATGTACAGATGTTACCATGACAACATTCAGATGCTGATTGGACGTTAATTAATCAGGATAATAAGATATAATGAATGTAACTCTGAATGGAGCCATTTTGCATAATGAGTACTTTTACTTTTGATACTTTTAGTACAATTTGCTGCTAATACTTATATGTATTTTTACTTAAGTAAGCAGTATATACAGTAGTTAAAATGAGCTCCACCTTTAACAGCTGCAACATTAAAGTGATGAACACATTAATGCATCAATAATTATAATCCAGAGATATAATATATATTACTCTGCATGATGAGTACTTTTACTTTCAGTACTTTAAGTATATTTTGATGCAAATACTTTTGTACTTTTAGGTTTTGAATGCAGGACTTTTACTTGTAACAGTATTTCTACACTGTGGTATTAGTACTTTTAGAAAAGCCTAACCCTGTTCAAATTTGACCAAAATTATTTTCTTTTCGGAGTGAAAAAGTCTGCTTTAGACCATAATGTGAAACTAAAACTCTCCACTGAAAGTACACACACACACACACACACACACACACACACACACGTGTACATACTTCAAAGAATATTTTTAAAGCATTATAAATATTCAGTTAATGAATAAAATTTACATGGATATACATTTTTATGTCTGTTTTAAAGGATAGGTTTGGTGATATACATTTTTTTGTTATTGTCAACAAATCCCACACACACTCAAACACTGAATGTTTCTGCTAACAAGTGTTGTGTGTGTGAATCACAGCCTGATGTCTCTTCTTCCTCTGAGCCATAAAAACTATTAAACACACATCAGTGAGCCTCACTGTTGTTCCTTCATCACCATGAACACACACACTGGAGTTTATTTACACACCGTCCTGCTGCACCAAATACTCACTAGAGCACCAAATGTGGATTCATCCGCCGCTGAAAATAGTCCCCAACAAATGCACTATTTCCTCCTGTTTGTTTGCTAAAAACTAGAGTGAGCAGCTGTTCTAGGAAATTACTGAGCCTTTTAAAAAATAAAACTATATATTTGTGAGCTAATTTTAAAGATTTACATCTTCAGTAGGAACCAATGAGCTTTCAGAGCCGCAGACAGGAAGTCAGACGGTATTGAGAGACGAACCAACATGTTGTTTGTTTGTTTTGATCTTTTCATGGGATTTGTTGACAATAAGAAAACATTTAGCATATTGTCATCTTCATCCTTTAACACACTGGTTTCTATATTAGTGTTCAGGGAGGAGCCGTCATTTAATCAAAGATGGATGATATTGATTGGTCGACAACCTGTTACACAGACACAAACTGACTCTGTCTGATGATGATGACAGAAAGTTACACTGACACAAACTGGGACACATGACGGCTTCACATGTGGACAAGGCACCGCTGTGCACACACCAGGCTGTCATACATGGCACTAAGTACTCACACACACACACACACACACACACACACACACACTGCCGCCGCCTCAATCTCCTCTGTGTGGGAACAACAAGCTCACAGTGTCATGAAGCTCATACATTATGTTTCCATGCAGAGACGCTCCTCACCAACACTGAACACACACACACACACACACTCTCTCTGTGTGTGTGTTCCCCCTCCGACCACCAGGAGGAGCCTCAGCTCTGAACACCAGCGACTGTAACACAAAGTAATGAACAGAAATTGACCTTTGAAGAACTAGATGGTATTTCTGTTCCAGTTATGAGCCTCTCAAAGTCTCTTATTAGCTTTACATATGGATGTTTTGCACATTTTCTTTTTCAGAATAACAAAATATAATAACTCGTTACAGAACAGTAACAGACTAACCAGGGTAATCTATGAGGGTTTTTGGTGAAACTGAATCAACTATGAGCTCACAACAGCCTCAAAACCAATAAATAACACAGGCGAAAACTGATAAAGTCAAAAACAACAAAGATTTACTCAAGTTTGACTCAAATCAAACTTGTCATTAACCTTTCTGACTTCATAGGGGTCAAGGGTCAACACATATTTTATTATTATTATTATTTACTATTTAGTGAACTCTTTACATGCTCATTTCCTATTACAAAGAACACAATCAATAGTGATCCTATAACAACATGCAAAGAGGAGTTACAACCAAGTGTGGTAGTTCATTTTGTTCATAAGGGCCAGAGCTATTGATATGCTGATTGGCAGCGAGATAGACCAATCGGTTCGTGTGCGAAGGAATCGATTGACATTTTTGGGAAAAAACACTTTTTCTTGCCAAGAGTTAAAGGAGAATATTGACACCACTCTCTCACTCACGTATTTACAGTAAATATGAAGCTACAGCCAGCAGCCGGTTAGCTTAGCTTAGCATAAAGACTGGAAACGGGGGGAAACAGCTAGCCTGGCTCAGTCCAGCAGAGACTCCACTTTAACATGCCAGGTGTTACAGAAAGCCATATTTTACATTATTAAGGATAAGAAAGAAAAGGTTGTCTCTGTTTTTAATTTTGTCTCTGGTCTGTGAGAAGCATCGCAGCCTCACAGTGTGGCTTTAAACTTCTGTTGTCGTCTGTGGCAAAACTTTGGACTTTTAACTGACCCATTTTTATATAATAATTTGTGTGGGGTTTAGCAGAGAAGCTAATCTCATTAGAGACCTACTTAATAGTGTTCTTGTTCCGCCTGAAGCACAGAGAGACAGAGATGTTAGTCTGCAGTGCTTTTTATTGGATTTACTGGTGTAAAATGCTGCTTTTCTGAGTCGAGGTGGAAATCTAAATTTAAAGTGAAATAAAGAAAAACTCTGGACTCATTCATAATTCATAATTTGTTAAAGAGGCGGAATCAGCCTCCACATGTAAGAAGATTAATTTATACTGAAAACCAGTGGTGGAAGAAGTGATCAGATCCTTTACTTAAGCAGAAGTACCTCTAAGTAAAAATACTCTATTGCAAGTAAAAGGAAGTATTATCAGCAATATGTACTTAAAAGTATCAAAAGTAAAAGTACTCATTATGCCCCCCTGAGTGTTATATTTTATTATTGGATCATAATTACTTTAAAGTGTAAGTAGCATTTTACTGTTGTATTTGGAGCTAATTTTAAATACTTTATACACAGTTTGGTAGTTTACTTTGTAACAATGCACCATATTTTATATTTAATCAATCAATCAATCAATCAATCAATCAATCTTTATTTGTACAGCACCTTTCATACAGGTTAGTGCAGTTCAAAGTGCTTCACAGATGAGAAGATAAGACAGAACAAGTGGAGACCGTAAAAACGACAACAGCAAACAATTTAAGAATCTGAGACCGATGCACGCGAGAAAATAAAAACGATGAAAATGTAATAAAATAGATTTGAAAGCCATAATAATAAAAGTTGATATTGAGTTCATCTTTGTATGTAAAACCTTAATATACAAAGAAACAAGTAACAAAAGCTGTCAAAAAAATGTAGTGGAGTAAAAAGTATAATATTTCTCTTAAGTTTAAAGTAGCATATAATGATAATAAAAATGTACTTAAGTGTTCTAATTGAGTAAATGAACTTAGTTAAATTCCTTAAAATCCTTCCTACTGACATGTGAAGACAAAAATAGAGTAAATCTGAAAGCTAAATACATTCACAACGTTTCACTTTAAACAGGAGGTGAAGCACAGCTGTTACAGTGTGTGTGTCTGTGTGTGATATGTTGTTGCATGTTTGTAAAAGTCTCAGCTCCCTCACACACACACACACACACACACACACACACACACACACACACACCCCATCATCATCATCATCACACACATTTACAGATATCTTGTTCACAGCAGGAGTGTGAACAAATCAGCGTCTACAAATGTCACATGGAAAACAAAAACCTGTGGAGAAGTGCGTCTACAGTGAGAACTTCTCTTCATCCGTGCTCAAAAGCCCATTTACATTTTCACTGTTTTTGTTAACAAGTATCCACGCCTGGCAACACACCTGAGTTCACATTTATAATTTGAAATACAGGCTCATAACTCTTTCGCAACTTTATGCACATTTGCAAAGATGTTCTGATACAATAACAGAGACATACGTTATATCTAAAGCACACAACTCCTGTTTTGACAAAACCTGGAGGGATGATGCATTTTGGCACTGTGATCTGGTGAGCTGCACTGACCGGCCTGATGGAGGTGTTGTAATTAAACGTTCCACCTGTGATACCGGTGCATGGTGTTCCTGCCTGACCTGCATCATTAGTGTTGAGCGTGAGGATGAGTCACCCGGTCTGACCTGTGGCCGACCCCGTGACGTCACACGCTGAGGATTATGGGACGCGGCTCTGTCACACAGGCGTCATGATACGGGAAACAAGTGTGAGTGACAAACAGGGCGGCTGCTGTGAGAGTCTGACGAGCTTCACGACACACATCTCCTCTGACACCTGGACTGTGGTGTTGACCTTTGACCCACAGACTGTATATAAAGATGGACGACATGACACCTCCCCAAAAGTGAAGCCAAAATATCCCGGATACAGGAGCTGCCATCTTGTGCTGGTGACGTCATTTGGAGCCAGAGTCTGTGAGGTCCCGCCCCCACACACCCGCCCGAACCAATCACGAGCACACCACAAGTTGTCAATTGTGACGTCACACCTCCTTTTTATAGAATCAAATAACTAATTAAAACCAGAAAAATGAACACTTGAACACACCGTGATAAAACGTCCACTGGAGAGACAAAAACATCAGATCTGTGAGCAGCGATGAAGAGGAGACTTTAACCTTCCTCACATTAATACACGAAACTAACAGAAATGTCATATTTCCATCATGTTTTCTACATTTGACTGGAGCTTATTTAATTACATCGTCTTGTTGCGCCCTCTTCTTCTGCAGTGGTTTAATGGCACCCGACTGGAGAATTAGCGCCACCTACTGTTTATCTCGATGAAGCCAAAACAGTAGTGGAAGGAAACGAGCATTAATTCGCATTTTCTTTTGCAGATTTTCCAGAAATTCGGTTAAAATTTGCGTCACATTTGGATGGAAACCTGACTGATGTGTTCACAAAGTCAGTCACTGCAGGTTTTAAGGAGGAATCTTCAGCTCAAATGTGCATGACTAAGATTTTTGTGTGTTTGTCTCTGTGACCTCTGATAGTTAAATCGTGACACAATCACTCCAAAAATATTATTTTTCAGTAGAAAATAAATGTAGCAAAACCTCTACTGAATTAACAGAACTGACTTCCAAAATACAGGCTGAGTCATAAAATAGAAGTCATAAATAAATTATGACTTCTTCTTTTAAACCATGGATATTAATAAAAACTATATGAGCAGCGTGAACTTTGGATCTCCCAGCCGGCGTTGCATCTGGATCTGTCACCGTGTCAAGAGGAAGAAAAATAAGCAGCTAAAATTTAAAAATGTCAGAAAGGGGGTTTAGTGTTCAGTGGCGAGGACAGAGACGAGGGTTTGTCTTGTTCAGCTCTGTATCACCTGTCTGACATTATTATTTTGACCTTTCTGTTTGTCTTTAAGTGTGTTTTGTCTTTATTTATCTCCATCTTTTCTATATTTAAGCTTCATTAGATGATCAGGTTTCGTCACTCCTCTATTAAGCTGGTAGGCACATCACCTTCCTCTCCACACACACACACACACACACACATATACATATACATATATATATATATATATATATATATATGTATGTATATATACATATATACATATATATATATATATACATATATATACATACATACATATATATATATATTTTTAAATATATATATACATATATATATATACATACACATACACACACACACTGTCCGTCAGTAATTAGCCTTAACCCATCAATCAGCTCTACCTCATAGCGCTCCTGGCTTCTTATGAATTTTTCAAAGCGACTCGATAAAGTCTCATTCCCAGACGAAACGAGGAGCTCCCACCTTTTCTAAATATCACGGTGAAATCCAGAGGAGCAGTCATTCACTTCAATGACTGCTCTATAAGGGGCTTATCTTTTATTCATGTGTGTGTGTGTGTGTGTGTGTGTGTGTGTGTGTGTGTGCCATCACAGGCTCATTTTAGGGGCAGACTGACCTGCAACAACTGTGGTCAAGTGGCAGAAACACACTTAAAGAGGATCCAGTGGAGCTTAAAGGGGAAAGAAGGTGCTCACTGGGTAGAAACAGCATCTGATTTTGTCACAGTTTCACGACGTTCATTCACTATGCATGTAGAAAATGTCACCATTTGATTTAAGTTATATATCTGCTGAATATATTTTTATTTTTCTCTACTATTCTTATTTATGCACCAATACACCAAAGCAAATTCCTTGTATGTGAAAACCTACTTGGCAATAAATCCGATTCTGATTCAGACTATTACTACGCCTTGGAAATCTATTCTCCCACCTATTCTGTTGTTTTTGTTAACAAGATATGTCAAAGAATAGATTTTGCTGACATTTTGGTGTCACAAATAAGAGTTTTACGCTTAATTTAGAAGTCAGAAAAGTACAAACATTATTTGATTTTGTTTGCCTCCCGTTCCTCTCCCTGACCTGCACTTGTTCACTGGCTGAGGTTAATCCTGTGTCGGCTCTTTGAGATGCAGCGTCGTGCACACACATGTTGATGGGCCACGGCTCAATTAAGAAAAGGGCATCACCACCCCCCACCCCCACATGCACATATATGTGTCACATAACAACCACTTTAACCCAAACCACGATGTTTCCCCGAAACCTAACCAAGTCGTTTTTGTGCCTAAACACAACCAAACCTTAGCTGTCAAATAAAACATGTTTATTTCTCAACAGTGATCAGATCACTCAAGTGACTCAGGTGACCCGAGCCACCCCTTCGTTATGCTCGGTCTAGACCTGCTCTACTCGAAAAAGTGCCCTGAGATAACTTTGTTATGATATGGCGCTATATAAATAAAACTGAATTGAATACGATATTAAGTAAAAACCAGGGCAAGAATCACAGATATCAATACCAACAATAGCTGCGTTTACATGGACCCTAATATTCTACTAATAATGGGAATAAAAAGGCCTCATGTAACCACCTCAATCAGAAGAGACTGACCCGATCCGACCCGAACTGAAGGAATTTTCAATCGGGTTGTAAACCTTTGATAATCCGTTCAATAACCATGTAAACACTTAATCCGATCATTTCTCTCTGGTTGGAATAAATCTATTCTTTCTGCTCACGTTTGCCCCACGTGGGGGAACATCAGGTGACGTGAACGAGTTTCCTGGAGGGACAGAAACCAAACTGCTCTGTGGCTGAAACAACTTAACAGATTTAAGGATTGTTGAACGCCTCGATGGTCGAAAGACTCCAAACAACGAGTTGTTCAGACAAGAGTTTGAAAAGATGAACGACGCCAAAGAAAAAACTTGTTCTTCTTCTTCTGTTATATTTCCGGCAGATTAGACGCTTCACAACAGGTGGAAAAGAGTTATATTCTGATTAAATGCTTCAGGGCATGTAAACTTTATCTAGCGTCCATGTGAACAGTTAAGTTGGAATGATTTCAGTCGGGTTGAAGAAATATTGTCCATGTGACTGCAGCTACTGATACTTTTTATTATTAAAGTGGCTAACGTACTACATGTTTTATGAGTTTAATGCTCATTAAAAGGCTTCTGAATACAAAAACTACCACTGAGTGATTTGCCAACATTAAATTTAAATTTTTGAAGTTTTTTTGGATGAATTCTTTGAACGAACAAACTGATCACTGCTCACAACAGCAGCAGGAGAGCAGAGAGTGTATGCACCTAAAAGAGTGTGTTTTTTGTATTTGTTTGTATCAATCAAAACAAGACTTAGTAAGTGTAGTATCAATACTTTATTATTGATCTGCATACTGTTTGTGGTCCGACTGCGTTTGCGTTTGATGGAAGGTCACAAGACCGACACCTCATGCTTTTTATCTTTAAATACATTTCCCAGTGAGAAGCGTTGCTCATCTTTTTTTTTAACCACAGAACTCTTATCTCACCTCTGACTCAGAAGTGCAATCACACGTTCACACAGAAATACAGATTACTTTGGTGACAGGCCACTTTCTGCCTGGAGATCTTTAAATCGAGCCTTTTGTCACAGTGTGATTCATGTGTGCTTCAGAGCCGACTCCATTCAGTTTACCATCCTGCTCCCATTTAATCACCGAGTTCATGTGGAGGAGAAGAAGATTAGCTCACACGGCCTCCTTTATTTCCATTAGTGGGATGATACTACGCAGTGATCTTCCTTCTCTTTATGTATATTATGCCCAAAGGATTTAGGGTGAGTTTAACATCTGCGTTGTGTTTTTCTAGGCATGTGTGCTATTCTCCTTTTCTTCCCGAGGCGTTGTGACGATGTGCGAGAAGCTAATTGCTGCTGACTTTATTCTAATGTTATTCATGCCACAGGAGCAGCCGTGGCACGAACACCTTTACACTGAGATCGAAAGTAACGGTCGCTGGAGAACTTGTCAGCTGTTTGCAGCATGTGACGTCTGATTATAACGTTGTGTGGTGAAAACTAGACCTGGCATTAAAAGACTTCCTGCCCCTCAGTTGGTAGCAAATTGCAGAGCTAAGATCAGTTTTTCAGAAGTATAAAAATATATTTGCTCCTTGATAATCGTGGCTCTGTGAGGTTGGAAGAATAAACAACAAACAAAAAGTGTGGATGTTTCAACCCAAGATTAGCCAGTGTCAGCGTCATTGCCATGTAATTTTAAAACAGTTTATACACAAAATGTAAGAAGTCACATGTAAAATCATCAAGTCGCATGTTCACCCAAGGAAACAAAAACTTCAGATGTATAAAGAAATACATTAAATTGTAAAATTGCCAGTTAAGCTTTGGATTCCTCCACATGTTGCATGAGCCTCTAAAAAGACAAAACTCAGTTTCCAAACAGTTTGGAGGGTCGTGTCTTTTTATTAAAGTCCAAAAACACAAGAGCAAAATAGTAAGGAATGAAACATACTGTTTGAAAATACAAATCCAACCTTGCTTGTCCAAGTATGTAAGCTAAGCAGCCAAACAGGGTTATGTTGAATGAATGAAATAACAGTCTGATTTTACATTTTTCCTTATCATACTCATAATACTAACTAGTTAACTAGCTCTAGATTAGTGATGGGCCTTTATTTCCATGTCTTCTACACGGATCATTAACTGTTTGCGAGGGACACGTAGCATTAGCATCAGTCTTTTAGCACAATCACATGTATGCAGCCACCAACTGCATATTTAAGACCCTTTTACTTGATTCTTGTGTTATAAGTCAGCTTGAAATGTTAAAAAGTCAGCTGGAGCTGAAGCTAACGTTAGCTTAATTAGTTAGCTAGCCACAGCTGACAAATTCTGCTAGCGTCAGTTATCATTTCAGCTTACATAATCAACGGTCGTTAGCTAGAAATGAGAAGCTGCTTTTGTTTAATTCTTTACTTTTATATGACATTTTGTCCCATTGTTTCAACTGTTGATGGTAAATGTGCCACTGCTGTCACTGTAAACTGATGTGAAAATGGAGACAGGTGTGTTGTTTCTGAGTTTATAATGGCCTTAATGGTTTGTGGGGGATTCAAGTAGCACAATGAATCCATTATCACCTCTACGTTAAAACCAGAACAATTTAGGGGGCCAGGTTCATCATTCATAACTATCACGTAACCCCAAGGGGATGATGGGTACTTTCAGCAAGATAATACTCCGTCTCATAGTACAAGGACAGCTCGAGGAACATTCAGGTGAAATGATGACCTGGCCACTACGATGTCCACATATCAGTCCCACTGAAAACCCTTTGAGACAGACAGACAGACGACCAGGGGCCAGATGCATAAAACACTTTGTTAATTCATGACTAAAACTGTATGTACGCACAGAGACAGAAACATTCTTTTTGTCAGATTTATAATGTGCATCCGCCTGGTTCGGTTTTATGAATCTCGATCATTGTGGAGCTGCTGCTCCAGTGCGTCAGCGAGCCATGATTTCAGTCCCGCCCCAAAAAATCCTGAACATAAAAATGGTGACAAACAGTTAAACAGTCCACAACTCAGTATTAGTTCACAGTCTTTTCACACGTTTTCAGCAACTATTTTCTAACATGTATAATGTGTTTAGAAACAAATCTCTGAATTCCCTTTACACAGACTTTAAACATCTGTTTGCATGTCAGTACTTGTCCCTGCTCCACATCATTAGACCTGTCAATAAGAAGAAGAGCAGTTTCTCCGACCGTGTTGCATCAGCAAGGGTCTCCAACAGAAGCAGAACAGCTGTCACGGCTATTTACAGCACCCCTATCACTAATTCATCACGTCTGTAAACCGTCTCATCATCATCATCATTATTAAATGTCAGAAGGATGATCAATGATTAATTTATACAGCTCTTATTGAAACAGACTTTACAAAGTGCTTCACAATCAGAATAAGATTAAAAGATCATCAACTCGGGGAAACGATGGCTCAAATGTAAAGAAAAAAAGATAAAATTCCTCACTCAAATAATTCAAGATCCAGTTTATAAATGCACCTTTGGGTGACATTTTACAGAACGTTGTGTCGACTGCAAAAATAATAACATAATCATCGAAACTGGCAGACGACCTAAAACACACAGTGTTTCACTCTCAGGTAAAAGTCTCTCACCTTATATTTAACCTCCTCATCATCTCACCTGCAGATATCTCTAGAAAACTGAATGTACGCTGGTCTGAAGTCTGTGTGAGGCGACACATCCTCACCGCACTCTCTCCTTTATAAATACCAGTTTATGTGTGGGCGTACTGTAGGCCTGGTTTCTGTGTGTACGCATCGTTTATACATCCAGCCCCAGGTCTCGTTAATTATCACACTGGCTCTCTGTGTGACTCTGTTCACTGGGAACACACTCCTCACTGGTGAAGATCACTTCACATTTTGACCTAATTTCAGCTCCACGTCCTCACACTCACATCAAAGCCGGCCGGTTCAGAAGCATCAAACTTGATGAGAAGTTGTTGGAAACTTTTAATCACAGTACATTTAATTATAGCAGAGAAACGAATGACTGTTCTGTGGATGTGAAAGCTCAATCAAAGTGAAGCCGGGTCTCATGTTTCACACCGAGAGACACATTTCCTCATTACACCAGACAGTGTTCAGAGGTGGAGGATTCACTTTTCAAGAAAGTTATTAAAAATGAGAGTTCACAGACAGAAAACTAGATTCAAGTGGAGTAGAAGTACTAGCAGAAGTTGTTGAAGTACTGTAGTAGGATAAGCAGACACAATACTGTAGAAGTGGCAGTAGCACTAGCAATGGTGGTTAGTAGTAGTATCAGTGGTCACAGAAGTAGTACAAGTTATAGTAGAATAACAATAGTGGTAAAAGTAGCAGTATTGGTAGTAAAATAGTAGTTGTACTGGTAGTAGAATAAGAGGAGTAGTTCCTCCAATTTGCCTACAAGGCCAAGAGGGGCACAGAGGATGCTGTGGCCTGCCTGCTGCACCTGCTCCTCCAGCACCTGGATTCTCCAGGCACCATCGCCGGGATCCTCTTCGTGGACTTAAGTTCTGCCTTTAATACAATCCAGAGGCACCTTCTGATCCAGAAACTACACCAGCTCAACACTCCCCCTCTTCTGATCCACCTCCTGTACAGGCGGCAAACAGCTCGGGTAGGCACAATCACGTCATCGGCACCCACCATCAACACCGGAGCACCGCAGGGGTGCGTCCTTAGCCCGTTCCTCTACACGCTGTACACCAATGACTGAATCAGCCCCTCACCCACCACCACTTACCTTAAATACTCAGACGACACTGCCATCCTAGCCCTTCTGACAGATAAACAATCAGTTTTGGACTACAATAACACCATATCCCACTTCACCCCATGGTGTGATTATAACCACCTTCAACTCAATGTCAAAAAACTAAAGAAATGGTAATAGGTACCCCTCCACCTCTGCACCCCATCCTCACCAACAAAGAAACAGTGGAAATGGTGGACAGTTTCAGATACCTGGGTCTCGATCAACACACAAGGAGCCAGAAAGACTATCAGTCATCTGCAAACTCAAAGGACTCTATGTTGCCCCCCCCCACACCTTCTCCTGCTGCTATACCAGAGTACTGTCCAGCCCGTCCTGTCTCTCTCTCTGTCTCTCTCTCCCCCTCTCTCCCTCTCTCTCTCTGTCTCTCTCTCTCTCTCTCTCCCCCTCTCTCTCTCTGTCTCTCTCTCTCTCTGTCTGTCTCTCTCTCTCTCTCTGTCTCTCTCTCTCTTTGTCTGTCTCTCTCTCCCTCTCTCTCTCTCTCTGTCTCTCTCTCCCTCTCTCTCTCTGTCTCTCTCTCTCTCTCTCTCTCTCTCTCTCTCTCTCTCTCTCTCTCTCTCTCTCTGTCTCTCTCTCTCTCTCTCTCTGTCTCACAGATCGACTCCCTCTGCTGACATCAGTTTGACAGGTAGGTGTAGGTGAACCACCTGAACATTTCTTTGTGTGATTTCATACTCTGAAGCTTTGTACCTCTGCATGTTCACCCACAGTGAGTTAACTAGCTCTAGTGCTCCAGAGCACAAACATCCTCGTACTGCAGAAACAGCCTGAAAATCCTGAGAGCAGCAGAGCTCAAATCTGAACCAAAACACGTTCCACGTTTATTACAGACTTACAGACATTTTAATGTGGTGGTCGTTTGACAAAATTGCATCTGAACAACATAACAACATATACCCTCTGCTGGAAGTACGTTTACTCAAGTACTGCACTTAATTACTAACTACTTTCATTTATTTCACAGCTATGTTTACTAGTAAATACACGATCGTGTAGACAGAAGGGCTGTATTCAAAACCGCCTGCTATACTAGCATCACATACTGATCTGGCCAAAATGTAGCATGTAGCATGTACCATGCAAACAAAAGCAAAATCTGCAGTTTGCCAAAAATACCGGGATGTCGTACCGATTCTGAAAAAATCTCCCGTATTCATCGGACCAGTCTACCTCGCCTACTGTGTCCCACAATGCAAAGCGATGGCGGTGGTTTGCCATTACGTAAACTTACTTACTTCAGCCTTAGCAAGCAACTTTCGTAAGGCAAGGACACTACTGATCTGACTGCTAGCCTGTTAGCTTACTGCTATAATTTCCCATAGAGGTTAGCAAGTTGGCTAACATTAGCTTGCAGTTTACTGCATACAGCCTGTGGTAGCTCATTAGCCGCCAGCGTCTCGCTTTTCCAACAAATGCTGTTTAATAAACTGAGCAGGGAGGTCTGAGCTGCTGCAGTTGGAGCCTTTTGTTGCCGTTAGCCGTGCTGTTGTTTACTTCTGGTTTCCAAAACTGGAAACTGACTAAGCCTGGCCTAGCATACTGCAGAATAAATCAATTTGACAGTTTCATACTGCATACTACTATGAAAAGCACACTGCGTTCGTCAATAGTACGTAGTAGGCAGTTTCGAAAACAGCAAAGGTCTTTTTTTATGACATTAAATATCAAGTTGACAAAAACAAGAGCTGAGAATGGCTTTTAATGCAATTATCTCGATATCACGAGTTAATTATTTCGTTATCTCAAGATAACGAGATAATCAACCCATTATCACGAGACAACGAAAGGTCGTTTCCTCTTATTAGCCACCTTATAATGTTTTTCAGAGATCAGGAGCCAGCGTCTTGACAACTGTAGCAACTGATTTAAGCTGAAAATGTCATCAGTGTTTAATTTGTAAATCAGGTCAGGGACAGAGAGGGTGCTGTTCTGACGGGTCGGGGGAGAGAAACAGTCACAGTTCACATCAAACTCCACAGACCCTGGAGCACATTGGACAACGCCTGTAGGCCAAACTGTCATCACAAACAGAGCATTTTTTATTTACGTTTATTAATCCGAGCATTCACAATAATCACTCAAAATCAGCTCCCTCTGTCTCTCGCTGACTGTCCCTTCACTTCCCTGTCGTTTCCCTTCTGTCTGTGGATCGCTGCTACAATGAGGGAAATAGAATGAGGGACGAAATTTCTATTTACAACCACGAAAAGCAAGCAGGCCAAGAAACCAAATTAAGGCTGTATTCACACCAAATCAGGCGTTGCAGCGATTAGCGCAGGGTTGTGCGGCGGTGTGGGAGTGTCACTACATGGCCTGCTGATTGTAGCACAAGTAGAAAAACTAAACTTTGGTCTAGTTTGCACTGATGTAGTTTTTAGGATGCTTTTGTTCAGTTTCATATATTTTGGCACCATGTTGGGATTCGTCTTCTCACTTTAACATGTTTCCCTCTGATTGGTGTGTTTTGTCGATCCATAAATAATCCAACATTTTAAAAGCAGGACTTTTACTTAATTGAGTACTTTTTTTAAAACACAAATATCTGAATATCAGAGGGAAGTAGCTCATTTACTCATCTGGGTTAAAACCGAGATACTTGTGGTTTAAAAAGTTATGTTTTTAAGATTTCCCATGAAACCTAGAGGTCTAAAAATGTAATGTTTCATCCGTATTTAGCCCAGTTTTATTTTAACAGACACCTGGACTCTGAAATCAACACATTCATGCTGAAACAAAGAAACATTCCTCTGAAATGATTTTGTGAAAGTGCAGTTGATTTCCATATTGTTCGTTTTTCTGGTCAAACAGCTGATTCTTTATCATCTGTGACTGTTAACACAAAGCGAACAGCAGAGCTTCAGTAAGCAGATTTGTGCGGACCTATTTAAGCTGTCGCCTCCTGATTCGTCCACACTGCTAACTTACTCCTTTAGGAGCAGGCTGACAAGAGGCAGGGAAACTGCTCCACACAATGCTACAGGAGTTACGTATCCGTCCGGTACATGTAAGAGAAAAGTGAAACAATGGCTAGATGAGGCGGATAAAGCTGGATGTGGTGACTGTGAGCTGCGTGGCTTTGCGTTTGGAGAGCGGAGCGCACCGGGTTCAGCGCGGAGACTGAAGGCTGCAGCTGAGCGTCCTCACGGGAAAACTCACGCAGACTTCACCTGTAACGCTCCTGCTTATCTCAGGGCTGCTGGACACGGCTCATAGATGAAAACTGCTCCGGAGAGGGTCGTTCTCCGTCGGACAAGGAGCCCGTCAGTCTGCGGCGCGCGGCGAAACACCGGAGACCATGTCGGACATCTCCACGGATTTTAACAACGACACGCTGCCGCCGGCTGCGGTCACAGACTACAATTTCCCAGCGCTTATATTCGGGATTTTGCTGATTGTGATCATCACCGGTGGAAACGTGCTAGTGTGCCTCAGCGTGTACCTGGAGAAGGCTTTAAAAACCACCACCAACTACTTCATAGTCAGTTTGGCGTTTGCAGACCTGCTGCTGGCGGTGCTGGTTCTGCCGCTCTTCGTTTACGCAGAGGTAAGCACCGAGCTGCAGCTCAGACGGATGACTGAACGAGCCTACTAGGTACAAACCCAGGTGCGAAAGAGGTCAGGGGGCCCCTGGAAGGCCATATTTTGTATAGTGTGCTGTTGTATTTGATATCTGTGCAGTGAGTGTCAGTGTGGATCTGTTGTGGCTTTAAACAGGAGTCAGACTGCTTCTCTTCATCTCCAGTCTGAACTAAATACTCAAGTTCAGCTGCAGTTTGAACCAACAGCAGAGAGTTCTGCTTCACCTGCAGAGTGTAACTCAAAGAGACTAAAAGAGAACAAATTACTACAGAGAGACGTAAAACCACCACAAAGCTGCACAAAACGACACAAAAACACATGAAACGACCACAAAGATGCGCAAAACCACAATAAAGAGATGCAAAACTACTACAAAAACACACAAAACAACTACAAAGCTGTGTAAAAACGACTACACAGAGATGCAAAAAAACTATAAGGAGGCAAAACAACAACAAAGAGATGCAAAACTACTACACAGACAGGCAAAATGAATCTGACACGCCAATTACAGTTGTTTTGTGTCTCTGTCAGTCTGGGTGTTTTGCTCCTGTGTAGGAGGGGTGGGGGGCCTTTCATATGTCTGGGCCCAGGGGCCCATTGTTCCATAATCCATCCATGACAGCAGCCTGTATCACCTGCGGATATGTTACACTGCACTACACTGTTTTTCATGTGTATAAACCACATGTTTACGTGGATCGGGGTCTAATAATTCTCACAATTCTCAGGTAAAAGCAAGCATTTTAGACATCCTGGTTAAAATTGTAAAAAGCATCAACGCTGGACGAATCTGATCAGGGAAGGTTACCCTTTAAACCCACCAGAGCCAGTTCATCGTGACACAAAATAGAGGAAAGACCATCCAGTACCGAGCTGTGCGGTCTCTCTCAGCTCTTTAATCAGGATTAAGTAATGACAGGGGAGACGCTGGGGGTTCATACTGGTTATTAGAGGTATAAATCACAATATTCCAGGTAATAAAAAGGTTTATACGGTGTCTTCCAGCCCTTATTAAAGTATTAAAAGCCACCTGCCTGCCTCCCTGTCTGTCTAAATATCTGTGTGGCTCAGAGATGCCCTGCGGAGGCTTCCCCTTAAGTCCTCCCTAATTAGCCGCATTTGTGATCTCGTTACCTGCGCCAGTGACTGCAGCCAGTTGACCTACTGAGTGTCACACCAGCGGGTTTGTCCGTACGCACTCACTGGATTAGAAAAGTCAGTCTGCAAGTTAAAACCTTTCCATGTTCACCTGAAGAGAAGTCATGAGAGGAGGGTTGTGTTTCACAGGAGGAATGTTTGTCTCAACGCTGAGCTGCAGTGATGCAAGCACAAGAGGATTAGACGTATTTACACTCAGATTTGGGGCAGCTAACGAGTTGGTGTTTCTTTCTTTCTGTGTGTGTGTGTGTAGTTTCAGGGTGGAGTTTGGTCCTTGAACATGCTGATGTGTGATGGCCTGATGACCATGGATGTGATGCTCTGCACTGCATCCATATTCAACCTCTGTGCCATCAGCGTGGACAGGTAAATAAAGATATCAGTCATCCCTCTGCTGTTACATGACGGAGAGCTTCAGTTTGGTTTTACTGTGTTAAGCCAATGGAGGAAGGGAATAAGAAAACTGGTGGTGGGCAGGTGAGTTTATCCATAAATGAGTCAGACAACAGATCCTGGGTTTAATTATTCTACTGCAGACTCAGCTCTAGTGCTGTGAATTGTTCTCTACACATGTGGATGTTCTGCCTTAAAAAAAGAACTGCAATGTGTTTGTTTCGACAACATATATTAAAGAAAAAAAAAAAAAAACCTCAACTAATGGACTGACAAAACTGCTCACGTGTTTCTGTGTGAAGCCTTCATCAGAGCTTTGATGAAGGTGTGAGCCGTCCATTAGGTGAAATTAAAATTCACCAAAATGATCAAGAGGTGAGGTGATGGAGGTGATTCTTTCACTTCTTTTTTTTGTTTGTTTTTTACCACTGGAGTGCTGCCTTTCTCCAGTTTTTAATTGTGGAAACACATTTTTCATAAACTGTTAGAAAGGAAAAAAAATTAAAACAAAAGCTGATTATAAGACATGCAGAACAAATGCAAAACAACATCTGTTTTATATTAACTTCTTTTACAATTCTATTATTTTGTTTTTGGTTTCATTGACTGAATGGTTGGAGCTCAGACTAAAAATGACACAAACCGACAAAAAAAACACATGAAACGACCACAAAGATGCGCAAAACCACTAAAAGGAGAGACAAAACAACAACGAGATGCAAAACGACTACAAAACAACTACAAAGAGACTCTAAACAACTACACACGCAAAACAACTACGAAGTGTACAACACCTACAAAGAGATGCAAAACTACTACAAAAACATGCAAAATAACAACAAAGACGCAGAAACTGACGACAAAGAGACTCAAAACGACCATAAAGAGACTCAAAATGACCATAAAGAGACTCAAAACGACCATAAAGAGACTCAAAATGACCATAAAGAGACTCAAAATGACCATAAAGAGACTCAAAACGACCATAAAGACAGGCAAATCTGACACGCCAATTGCAGCTGTTTTGTGTCTCTGTCAGTCTGGGTGTTTTGTAAATATTTTCAGGGCTGGGTGTCGTTTGAACTGTTTGGTACTGGTGACAATACCAACCGATTAAGTAGTATGTAACCGATTTTACAACAGGTTAGTCTGTTTGACATGTTCTTTAAAGTTTTAACGCTTCTTCCTTTGTCTTGCAGGTTCATTGCAGTGTCCATACCCCTAAATTACAACCGTAAACATGTGGACCACCGTCAGCTCATCCTGCTGTCGGCCACCTGGCTGCTGGCCCTGGCCGTGGCCTCACCCGTCATCTTTGGCATCAACAACGTGCCTGACCGCGACCCCAGCGAGTGCAAACTGGAGGACAACAACTATGTGGTTTATTCCTCAGTCTGCTCCTTTTTCATCCCCTGTCCCATCATGGTCCTGCTCTACTTTGGGGTTTTCCGCGGGCTGCGGCACTGGGAGGAGGCCCGCAAGGTCAAACTGCGCAGCAGCATCGAGGCCTGCAGGAAGCTGCAGCACGCAGCCGTCGCCACCGCCCTCCCCCCACTGACGGGCACCATCCCCGGGCCTCTGCCCATGCCTCTACCCAGGATCATCGAGAGGGACTTGGCCCAGTCTCGGCTGGACGACACAGACGACTATATACAGCAGGAGATTCCTTATCCTCGGCAGTACAGAGAAAACTCGGTGCCCACGGTGACGTTCAGCCAACAGCTGCACAGGAAGAAGAGAGCCAAGATCAACAACAGGGAGAGGAAAGCCATGAGGGTGCTACCTGTCGTAGTAGGTGAGTTCATGTTCTCCCTCTCCTCCAATCAGAGCTCATCGGACTCTACAACAGCTATGACAGCTCGATCTAAAGAACCCTAACAGATTCATTTAATCATCACTTAATGTCCGTGCCCGGATAGAAAACTGACTCTGGAGATGATTTGTGGTAGTTGTAGTTCAAGCTTTGGTACAGGAGCCTCTTTCACAAAAGCAACATGAGAGCACCACTTATACGCTCACGCTGGAATTATCCGCGCTGTAAGCAAATGTACATGGTGTCGTTCGGAAACATTTGGAGGGTGTAACGTACGAGTCCAGTAGTAAGCTGTGTCACGTTCAGCAAACCACAATGTAAAGAAAACACGTAAAGAAACATAATCTGGTGTTTCATCGTCTACACAGTCACTCATGGAAACCAGAAATCTTTTAATATTTGAAATGAAGCAATCCCGTCATCATATTTGTTGTCTCCTGGCATTTATAGTAACAATTAAAGGCGTCGACAGGGTGTTGCATCAACCAGTCAACTTGCTTGACGTGCAGGACCGCGCTACGCGTTGCACGACCTCTGGTTACCCATAACACCCTTCTCACTAAGACGTTTACGTGCATCTCCACAGAAGCATAATTTCAACTTTACACACATTTCACGAATGATTGCTGCTCGCAGATAAATATGTCGCAGGCTCATGAATGGGTCACACGTTTAATATTTGCTGTGATTAGTTAAAGGTTTTTAAAATTAACCTGAAAGAAAATTATCTCATGCTGCAAACTTGCAGCTTGCACGTTGCAAATTTGGTGAAACTGATCCCTCATCTGCAAAATGGTTCTGCAGCCCTCTTGCACCACAGGGAAGAGCGAGAAAGTATTACGGATCCAGACCACGACTACCAGCCGGTTTTGAGAGTCATCTGTCTCAGATCTGGTCTGGATCCATTAATGAAGGGGTTCATCTGACCCAAATTCGGTACAAATATATTAAAGTAGTTCACGGAAAATACTAGTTTCTCTTCGGCATGACATCACTATGACATCATCAGGGTTATTTTTTTTCCATACTTAAAGCAGAGCCACGAGAAGTAGTAATATTGAAAACAAGATAATATGTATTTAGTAGCTTCTGTCAATTTAAAAAGTTACTTTTCAGGACAATAATTTAAAGTTTTCTTTTTAAATAAAGTATTTATACATCACTGGTACAATTACTTTTACTTCTTACTACTTTTCCTTCTTCTTTTTACTTCATGTTTTTTCTCAGTAGGGTAACTTCTTCGTCTTGCTGTTTGTACACCATGACAACAGACAGTGTGACGCGCCCCGTGTTTGGTTGACTGAGTCTTTGTTAGCTGGATCTCATGAATTTGGTCACAGGTTATAATTAAATTTGGTGGAATGTGGAAAGTTAAGACTGTGGGGGCCAAAGAACCAGTGATTAGTTTCTGGTGCAGATCCAGGGAGTTTTGAAAGGACTTCTTACACTGCGAGATGAGGCATTTTTTTCCTCATGAAGTACTTCACTTACTTATGAAAACAAATCTGGCAAATGCATGAAATTTCTCTTTACTGTTTATCCAGATGCAGATTATCATAACCGCTTCTATTGTGAATGTAACACATTTACAGAAGAGGATTGTGCAGCCTTGACAGAGACGTAAAAGCTTTGTAAGAGTCTACAATTTTCTTTAACAAGGGTATTTTAAGTATGGAAAGCTATAAAGGAATAAAATAATTGAAGACCAATACACGATAGAAGCTTCACACTTTCACAACAGAAGATATGAAGCACCTTACTGCACTTATTTGCATTTTTGTGATTAAGTGGGCGTTCAGACCGAAAACAAAATGCAAAGGGGCTTGATCCATGAATTTGAAGGCTTATCAGAAGGCTTACAACTCTGGAAAGTTATCATGGTGACAATGGTTTTTATCTCTTATTGCAACGATTGTGAGATAAACAGTAGAAATACCAGGAAAGTGCCCTTACATGTATTTGATTGGCCAACCATGCCGTGTTCAGACAGACAACAGCACTGCCCCCTCATTCTTTTGAATGGGAACACTTCAGAGGAAAAAATAAATCAAAATACGTGTAAAGCCGGGTTCAGACTACAGGAGTATTGGGCCGATTTAGCCCCGAATCTGGTCTGGGACCTTGGTCGGTACCGATGTTCGGCCCAGATTATCTGGTAATGTGAGGGGTTTACAGATCCAGTCTCAAACCTCCCTAACTGCTCGCAGATCATTTCAAACATGTTTGATATTTAGGAGTTAAAATCTGGATGGTTTACGTCAGTACTTTCCGAGCGGGACCACATTAGCCAATGAGCGTTACAAGCTAACATTAGTCCCGGAGCAGCTAACGGTGTTGCCAGGCAACGGTAAACATTCTAGCCCTTGAGGCTAACGGTTGGACGTCAGGCAGCTCGAGTGTCTCTTGTCCTTTAGGGCTTCATTACTTCCATAAATGGATTTCTAAGAGCCAAACAAACTATAATGAAGTGATTCTTTCTTCTGGTTTCTCTTTAATATTTGTAAGAAAATAGTACGGTTACCATCCAGAAGGCAACAACTGACTCATTTAAATTCCCTCTTTGGTGTTTGTTTACTCGTAGAAGATTATTTCCCACTTATAAAAGTTTTTCAAAATAAATGTGTATAATGTTTACTTTGTTGTCAAAGGGGGCATTGTGCCAGAAGAGTCCTAAGTCTGAGTACCTTTCATTATGGACACTTTTGTATTTCAGTTTTCTGTTTATTCACTGAAGCAGGAAATGGAAGTAAAATTGCTGTGACAGTAGGTGAGGTGTTTTAGCGCTGAACAGTTCAATATGGTAATTACTACCCTGCTTAAGATCGGCACTGCAGCACTTGTAAGTAATTGCACTAAAGTTGTTTGTGTGTGTGGTGCCTATTAATCAGAAAATAAATTATTAACAAACTTCCCTCACTCACATCCCAACAGCGTCTCTGCTCCGTGAATCTTAATTTGGTTCCCTGAATTCTCCTTCACGTGTTTACAGATTCTAGGAAGTGTTTACCTGTTGCACATTTTGGACGATAACATTGATTTTATTTTAATTAATGTTGGTGTTGCGGCTCAGGTAGGTGTGAGGCTGCTGAGGTTCCTGCAGGTCACTCCGAGTGCCCGAGATAAAAGTGCCACCTCTGACTGGCCGTCGCTCAACAAGCAGCGTCATTATAGCTTAAAGCCCTCAATCCAATTGTACACAGACTGGAGGCTGAGATCTCGTCTGATTGGTTTACTGTTTGGACCAATGAGCCACCACTGATTACTCAATTTGCTATCCAATACATTTATGCAGTATTTACAATATTTAGCTATAGTTTAGTGACGTATGGCAGAAAACATAGTGGTGTAAGACAGTAAAACCCTCCACACTCATTTATGGCAACAGTAGAGACTTTAAACATGTTCGGTGCAAAGCCTCAACTGCAGAGCACAAGCTGATTCTGTACAAATACTTCATCAACTTGAAAAAAAACTATCTGTAGTCTGCAGAGGTAAACAAAATAACCACAATATCTGCAACACTTTAGCCTTTCAGTTTTGTTTTTTTCCCTTATAAAAACCTCTGTACCCACTTTAATATTTTCCTAATACGAAACACTCTTGGTGTAGGTGCACTGTTTTTCACATCACGCGTGTGTGAGCTGCATACTGGACAGTGATTGGCTTCAGACTAGTTGTGATGTTATGAATCCTGCAGGTACGTCCAGGTGTTTAACTCAGATTTAAAAAGGTGAGCACGGAGAAACTTCTCCTCCTTCAGCAGATGAAGGTGAAAACAAACTCTGCACAGTGAAGCTCAAACCTCCAGGTGAAGCAACAATAAGCAAAACACATTTTTCATTGGAGGGCGGGGGGGCTTTAGAATTAACCACTTGTTGACAGGGTTTCAGGCAGCAACGCACAAAAATATCGCCTGGTAAGACTGATTTTTAATAATCTAATGTAAAGGCCTTTACACACCGGGGACGTGACAAATAAACACCACGAAAATGCGAAACACTCTGCTGCGAATATTTCGAATCAAAACTATTCATACCGGAAGCGAGGTGAATTTGCAATAGATAGATAAGATGGATAGATTGATTCGTGCCAGCTTCATGCTTCAAAAAAAAAAAAACACTGAAATACTAGAAATAGACACTGGAGCTCTCATATAAAGCCTGTGTGCTCCGATATGTGTGCTCCAGTGTCACACCTACACCAAGAGTGTTTATATATATATATATATATACACACATATATATATACACATATATATACACACATATTTTCGCCGTGTAAATTAATTGCAGGAAAGAAATGCCCCCGGTGTGTAAAGGCCTTAAGAGTTGTTATTTGACACACAATGTTAAATATTAATGTTAAAATGAAACACTCACACCTTTGTACAAAGAAAGTTTGCAAGACAACAAACTATGAAAATAGAAATAAACAAATTCTAAAATCTGTATCCAAAATATTAAACATCAAGACGCAAACTGACGCTGCGTTTCAGGCATATTCCAAGGTACTGCACTCAAACAGGCCAGTAATAACAAGCTAGTAGCACACTGAGAACCACTGTCAGGTAGAAATCGTGTTTTTGTGTCTAAAATACTCCTTAAAACGCTGGGACAGAACTACATATACAGAACAGAGCGCTACATTTAACACAGTATGATCAGAGCTGGCCTGAATGCATCTTATGAATAAGAAGCGTGCACGGTGTCCTACTGACAGTACAGCTGTGGCATATTATGCAAAGTCCTCCGATCTCCTGGAAAGGAAGACATAAATCCCATCCATCAACCTCTCAGCACAAAGCTAATAAATCACTCGGATCTGTTTTATCACCGACGTGAGACGACGCCGGAGACAAGCGGCCTCAGTTTGATTCGGTGACATAGTTATTCATAGTCCTCGCTGATCAAGGAAACTAAGCT
The DNA here is from genome assembly GCA_008360985.2 of Macquaria ambigua. Taxonomy (NCBI): domain Eukaryota; kingdom Metazoa; phylum Chordata; class Actinopteri; order Centrarchiformes; family Percichthyidae; genus Macquaria; species Macquaria ambigua. Next base: position 172,120 of record VMKM01000094.1, on the reverse strand, counting down.
TATTCAGGTGAGTTATCATTTCCAGCTCAACAGCTTGAACAGGGAGCTCACCAGTGTTTGTTCAGCCAGGGACGGACCTCTGCTGGCATCAGAGGAGTTTAAGGAAAGGCTGTAAATCATGTTTTCACAGTGAGGTCTTTTAAAATCGACAAGCAGAAGAGAGATTACCGTCCTTGTGTGGTCCGTTTATATCTAAAAGTTTCTAGAAGTCGTTTCCTGATTCTGTATCTCCATCCTCTCTGTGAACTCTGCAACACCGAAATGCACCATTTTCTTGTGAGGGAGACAAAAAGTCAAGAAATCCAGAAATGTATTGAACACCCCCGAGCAGTAATGTCATGAGTTAAAATGATGAGACGAGCAGGGTCATACGTTTCTACTTCTCTAATGAACTCAGTCTGGTCGTGAATCATTTATTCACAGTGAGACGCGTCGTCTTCTTTTGACTCATTTCCTGTTGAAGCTGGATCTTCAGGCGGGACAAAACCCTGAACTGTATTAATGGGAGATCAGTTAGGAGGAGAGAGGGACTTATTTTTGAGACAAGAGGGATGAGGTTATTAAAATATAGTCTGTATGATGGTTTTAGGGGTTGGAGTTTTTAACTTTCTGCCTACATTTACAGCACGATGTCACCACTAACGTTATATTCCCACGTTCAGCTTGACACGCATCTTCCATAGTGCAGAATATTAAATCATTCAAAAAGATGTGCTTGAAAATAGAGTTTTGTCAGAACTTAGTTGGAGTGACATTTTCCAAACACCTTAGTTGACAAATCTCAATTTAAAGGACAATGTTTTGTTCTTTTAAAGAAAGTTACCGCTGCTTTGAGCCCTCTGACAGGTTACATCATTGATTTATGTGATTTTACTGCTCCTTCTAGCAAAAACAGGTATTATGGGCACAAAAAAGGCCTAATCGGTAAATTAATAACAGCCTCCAGATGCATATTGTCACGTTTGTGTTGGATATCATGTCACAGTGTTTTGTTACACCGCTGACACTCGCAGGATGAAGTCAAGCAGCACACAGGGAGCTCCATGCAGCAGTGGATCTGTCTCAGGTGAAACTCTAATCCATCTCTTCATGTTTCTGTGCAGGTTGCTTCTTGTTCTGCTGGACTCCGTTCTTCGTGGTCCACACGACGCGGGCCGTGTGTCTGACATGTGACATCCCGCCCAGTCTGATGAGCACCGTCACCTGGCTGGGCTATGTCAACAGCGCTCTCAACCCCATCATCTACACCATCTTCAACACCGAGTTCAAGAAATTCTTCAAGAAATGTTTCCGCAGCTGCTGCTGACACCAGATTTTTCCTCCGCAGGAAGGAACTGGAGATGACGGAGCTCAGCCTGGTGAAAACATGCTGTCGGATTAATAACATACAACTCTTGATTGGGAAGTCTAAGGCTTCCGGTTTAGCCAATCAGCTCACCTCTGGGCTGCCAGCTGGATGTGGATGGATGATAGTATCTGGCTGACATGTTCAAACACCAACGCTGTTAAAGAAAGCAGGTGATATATATTGCATTTCTGTGTCCATTTGTCATTTGGTGATGTACTTTCTTAATCCTCTGGGATTACTGCCCAAAGAAAATGATGATGTTGGGCGGAAAGCTGCAGAAAACAGCTGAACACTGTCTGTTTTGTAAAGGGACAAAAATCGGAGGACACAAACTCCCCTGTCTGAGGAGCTTTTCAACACTTTCAGTTTGTCTGTACAGCACTTCTTCTTTTTTCTTTTTTTTGTTGGAGTGTGCTGTATATCAGCTTAAGTTATGGTCTGCCAGTTCCAGTGAACGACGTGGGATTTGTACAGAGCCTGAAAGGATCAACTCAGGGCAAAAATGTCCCCACAATGCAGCAAGACAGAATAAGACCAGAATGTCAAACAGCTGAATCTCTAAATCATTCTCTAAATCAGCCACTGAACTCCACCTTCTTATATAAGCTTAAAGGAATAGTTCGACATTTTGGGAAATACTCTTATTGTCTTTCTTGCTGAGAGTTAGACGAGAAGATCGATACCACTCTCATGTTTGTAGGCTAAATATGAAGCTACAGTCTGCAGCTGGTTGGCCTAGCTTAGCATAAAGTCTGGAAACGAGGAAACAGCTAGCCTGGTTCTGTCCAACTAGTGAGCACCTCTGAAGCTAACTAATTAACACGTTATATTTTGTTTGTTTGATCCGTACAAAAGTGTGAAATCAACAATTTGTAGTTTTACAAAGGGTCATGTGTCGCACTATTTCTTGGCCAGGCGCAGTAACTTCCTGGGTCTTGTCTTGACACTCCATGCTAGCTGTTTCCCCCCGTTCCCAGTCTTCATGCTAAGCTAAGATAACCGGCTCCTGGCTGTATGAGAGTGGCATCGATCTTTTCATGGTTCGTTTGCTCTGGTCCGAATCAATTGATGAGTTTGTAAACTTGGAGCCTTTTCCCCTTCGGTTTGGTTTCTTTTCACACAGAGAAAAATCCAAGTGAACCAAAATGCATCACTACAAAGCAGGTGAGAACATTCACTCTGCTTATTGGTCAGATGTGTCTGGGGCGGGAGCAAGACAGTAAACACAGGAAGGAGGTCCTGTGTTCTGGACTAGTGCATATTTCTGTGAGAGAAACATTGCTGGTTCGTTCTCTGACTAGCTGCTGCTACTAGAAACAGTTTGCTGCTCTGCCACATCCCAGAATGCAAAGCACACCTGGCTACAGGAGCCGTTTAGCTAAAACTTGCGAGTATACCTGGTAGTTGGGTCGGATCACGTTCCCACCACAAACGAACCGCTCCAGAGTTTGTTTAAACCACCTCCTCTAAAGGGTCTCAGTGCAGTTGTTTTGCAATTACTGTGTTCACACCTGCCCAAACGAACCGCACTAACCGGGCAAACGCACCAGGGTTCGTTTTAAACGAACCAAACAGGTCAGGTGTGAAAACGCCCCAACTCTCGGCCAGAAAGGGAATAAGAGGATTTCCCCAAAAGTTGAACAATTCCTCTAATGCAACGAAAACAAAGGCACGGTCGAAAGTCATTAGACATAAAGGTTCTTCTGGGAAATACCCGAAATCTCCAACTGATCAATGAGTCGAGGCGAGGAGGCTGGTCGAAGGAAAGTGCAAACACGAGAAAATATCAGAAATACATCTACCAGGAATCTGAAGCATGATGTGAAGAAGTGTGAGTGGACAGGGTGGATTTTTTCCTTTAGAGCAGCATAACATGAAAGATCAGCGACATCCAGTCAACTGACACGCCCCCGTCAGGATCACTGACTTCTTCTATGAACTCTGAAATCAGTAAAAAGATTCACAATACGGAACAGTTGAAACCAGCTCACCATCGCTGTTTAAAGTAATTTTAACATGTACTGATAAAAAAAACCAAAAAACATTCATACAATATTGAGTAGCAATATGCCTTAAATTCACAGGAAGTACTGTCTGTCATGATAGAAGTCATAGCACTCAAACTCTCAAAATAATGAGGACTTTTACAGCAGCACTGAGTTAATGAGATCCCTGAAGTCATTTTTAAGTTATCAAGAACATATTTCCTTTCCTGTTTCATATTTAAAACCTTTTTTAAATATGCTGCGCTTATCATTCACACATGATGTCGAACCCTTGAGTGAACACTTATCAACACCCTTCAACCACAAGGCTGACGAGTCCCGACACCCCGACAACCAGGTTGTTGCTTTCTCTGAGTAATACGATTCATTGTAGTGCTGAGAGCAGTGGTTCTCAACCTTTTCGAGTTGCGACCCCCACCACCACCATAGCACTGGGACATTTAACTCGCAACGCCCCGATGTCCGAGACTGTTCAGGGATTACTGTAATATAATTATAACAAATGAAAGCTACCAAACTCACACAGGAAGACTATTACTTTGCCCACAGACAGAACAACAACTAATTCGATTTTGGCTTTAACCCTTTGAACTCTGCAATAGAAACGGTCCTCTAGTGCCTACACTGGTATTTCTTCATATTGTGATGTAATTTCTTGGAGTATCTTCAAATGTTTCATATCCCTAAAAGGTTATGTAAGTCTATAAACGATAATGACTGATAAAATTTTTGAAACTGTCATAAATTAAAACCGCGCCACCACACGTCGTCACCAGGTTAGTAATGACGTCATCAACTTGCGACACGAGCGTGCAACGTGACGACACGAAAGACGGAAGCTTTAGGTTTCAGCTGCGAAAAGAATGAATGCTCGAGCTAATACGGTTTTTATTTTAGATCAATTTAAACAGGACAGCAAACAACGACCTCCCGCGGGCAGATCGGGATGGGAGGCCAGTTTTCAGAGGGTTAATTAGTGTTTGACTCTCACAAACACACTCAATAAAATCTATTCTAAGGCAAAATAAATCACAGGTACATGCGATATAATGTAAAAACCATTCCCCAGTCTAAAATATGTTATTTTATATTTTTCTTCACAACCATCTGGCGACCCCTGGAAATTATTTTGGGACCCCCAGGCTGAGAACCACTGGCTTAGGGGATGACACGTCTACATCTAAATTATAATAAATTATATAATTAATGCCACAAGGGAGGAGGAGCAGAGGGCCGACATCTTTTATCTGACAATTTAACTCAACTCTGCAGTGATTAATCTCCTCTGCTACTCTGGAAAGAAGAAAGTTTATCTTCCCACTAATTATGTTACTACAGCAGTGTATTCCCGCCACCATAACAAACAAATATTTGGCTCGTTAAAACAAAAACTGTTTTCTTATACTATATTTATATAACATTTTTCATGTTTTCATCGCCACATACCAAATGATTCCTTACTTTTCTTAATATAACAACAAATCACTTTCTCGTTATACATAAAATTATATAAAATCAAAACAAGGAACTTTCCTGGGTACGTTGTTAGAATGAAAAACATTTTTTATTCTTTTAGGGACGCATTGTATTTGTGTATAACGGCAAAGTTTCGTGATATATGAAAATGAAGTGATATGTTGTTAAAATGGAATAATTTGGTGTAATAATAAGAAATATATGACCTTATAACGTGAAAAATATCCTGTTACTACATGACAAGAATCTCTTTCAAATCAGAACCAGGTTTATGGCCAAGTAGGTTTTCAAATTTGACTTGTTTAAACGAGAAAGTGATTAAATATTTTTTGTCATGGTGGCAGTAATACATCACTTCTACTACATGAAATACTCAACAGGATAGCTAGTTGGATTAATCAATAATATTACAGTACATCTCAAAAATCATTTTATTTTTAACTTGGTGATTAATATCAGATAAAATGTGCTTTCAAAAATGTATGTGATGTTTAATGAAACCTTTAAGTTTCTGTAATAGAAAACTGAAGTTAAGTGAAGCATTTCCAGATTGTGTCTTGATAACGTCGCACATTAGTTTTTATCCTCGTGTCAAGTTTTGTGAAAAAGTTGTTTTATGTTCTGAAAAGTGAAAGTATTCTCGACTGCAGGATGGCTTAAATTTGAGTTGTGTTGTCCTTTAAGCCATTACTGCCTGTCACCACAGTGTGTATGTTTGGTTACTGACTGTGCCTACGGTATGCCATATCCACGTTTTATGTGGAAACCTTTCTAATAAAGTGTGTCATCTTTCTAAATGTTCCAGTTGCCTTCAGCTGAAATCTAATTGGCTCAGTTTGAGGTCGATGTGGTTGAACTCTCGAGTTTTAATATGAGATACCTTCATGTGCTAGAACACCTCGTTCCAGGCAAACGGACTGGATGTGTTTTTAGAATCTTTTCATTGAAAAAGCCGGAGCCACAATTTGATTCTGAATTAAAATCCTGTTTATGCACAGACGGATTATGAGACAATAGGTGTTTTCGGACCAAACAGTTCTGGGGACTCCGTGAGAGGAACTGCCCACTGGGAGCTCCCCTGAGAACTACAAACCTTCAAGGGCTTTTTATCTGTTTGCATTCTCACCGCCAATAGGAACGCTGAAGTGACGTAAGCTGGGCGACGGTTGGTGTAGCGACGTCACTTCTACGCGACATACAACAACAACAACAACAGCAGCTACGACTGTCGGTCCATTTGTCCGCGTTTTTTTTTTTAAGGCTGCTGTTACGAGCTGTTACACAGGTTTTTAAAGATGGTGGTTGCTGGTGCTGCATTGGCTCATGTGTTCGACCAATCACTGTACACTTACGTCTCTCAAGGTTCCTCTTGTGCTGGGAGAGTACCTACTGTGAAGTAGGAGCAAAAAAAGTCCCTCAAAATGGCGTTCTAAGAACTACGACCATTCCCAGTTCTTGCTGTGCGGACTCAATATATAGGGGAGGGGTCCTCCAACTGTTGAAAACTATGAAAAGGTTCCTCCGGTCCGAAAACGCCTAATGGGCCCCTGGGCACAAGCATTAGAAAGCCCCCCGCCCCTCCTACATAGCACAGGAGCAAGACACCAAGACAAAACGTGAGGCGGCTGCGTCGTTTGTAGTCGCTTTGCATCTCTTTGTGGTTGTTTTGTGTCTCTCTCTAGTCGTTTTGTGTCTCTTTGTAGTCATTCTGCAGGTGAAGCAGACCTCTCTGCTGTTGGTTAAAAAACTGCAGCTGAACTTTATTATTTAGTTCAAACTGGAGATGAAGAGAAGCTGTCTGACTCCTGTTTAAAGCTTCCTGCCACAGCAGATCCACACCGACGCTCCTCCGCACAGATATTATACTAAATAAGAAGCCATGTAGGTTTTCTGTCTCCCTAAAGGGGAAAACTATAAAGTACACTTTGACTTTGAGATACAGTTGTAACAGACTAACATTACTGCTGTTGAATTAAAATGGGATTAATGAAGCTGGGGAACCTTCTACCACCAAGTGAGAAAAATACACCCAGAATAGGCACCCAACTGAGATGTGCAAATTAGTTATTATGGTCTGCACGGTCTTATTACTTCCTACTCAACGTGTCCTGACTTCATGTTAAAAACAAAATTCTGCTTTTTCCATCCACTGTGTGTATTTCTACTCTTGTAGTGCTGCTACCACCAAGTCAGTGTGACTCTGAAATAACTAACCAGCTGCTCACCAGTCACAGCTGTGTCCTGTTCCAGAAGGGCTTGATGCCAAAAATCTGAATATATAATAACCGAACAAGTTCTACATGTTCTCATACCAAAACAACAAGAAAGGAAACCACACAGTGTCAGTACTTTCTGATCTGCCACTACTATGTTTAAGGTTTGGTTAGATTTAGGTTAAGTTGGTTGAGTTGACAAAACAATCTTCCTACAACTTCCATTTAGTTGCAGTTCTGGAGCTTTTGATCGAATCCAGGGTTGCCAACTTTGGGTATCTGGCTGGAGTGAGATTTTGATGCCCATGGGCTTAATCACGCATACGAGCATGCGCACTTTATCACGTGCACATATGGACTCAATTCATCATCAAGGTTTAAAAAAGTATGCACCTTACACATGTGGCGGGAGTGGGACCTTGTATTGTAAGATTTAAGGATATAGCCTGACTACGACCACCCCGGGAACACTAACCCTAAAACCGGCACACAGGTTCATTCACTAATGAAAGACAAAGACGTGTTGTTTCCAATATCAAAACTACACCGTTTTATTCAATGTTCACAAGTAGCAAGAACCAGAAATAAACAAAAAGAAACAAAAGAACACAAGAACCTATCCTGCTCCAGACACATAGCCAATACATGAACACACACACACACACACACAGACAAAATATACATAAACACACACTCTCTCACTCACTCAGCCAAATATGAACACTCACGCAGGGTTTTCTACCAGAACAGCTGTCAACACGCGATAAGCACCAGCACATATCGTGGACCAAACAGAGTAATTTAAGAGCCTATACTCATAGAATGGGGGTTACAGTACGTAACCAACGGTACGTACGCTCGCCTGTTCATGTCTGTCGCTGCCGCAGTGTTTTGGCGTGAGACATGTTTGGGCCGCGTGACAGTGTGACACTGAACGTGAAAGCGCAAGGGAATGAAAGTTTGCGTGAGAGTGGCAACACTGTCGAATCACTCGATGTTCCTCAGCAGATGAAGTTTGCCCCACTGTCACAGAATTATAGATGTTCAAACTTTCTTTGTTTTGAGCACTTTAAGGACTTCTCATCCATGCTGCCTTGAAACCATACTTCTGTTTGAAGGTCACCTCCTGTGTGGTGTTTGTAGTAGTTTTAAACAAACAATGCTAACAACTCAGTGAGGCAGTACTTTGGCTCAGTGGTGCTTGGAGCTAAATGCTAACATCAGGATGCTAACATGCTTACAATAGAGACATTCATCTCTCTCCATTGACTTTGTATTGTGTGAAGGTTCCTCCTCGTCACTTCGGTCTGCTAGCAAACAGACATGTCTAAAAGCTGCTGTGTGGTGGGATGCTCTACCAACAGGGTGAAGAACCCAGGACTAAGTTTTTATAAGCTGCTGAACCCAAAAACTGAACCTTTAAGAAGACAGAAGTGGATCCAGATGTGAGGCATCAGCAGGAAGAATGGGAACTCGGTGGGTCCTGACACTCAGTGTGTCGACGTGTCACTGCTCAGTCAAATATCCAGATGTCAGTTTTAGGCTAACTATACTGCTGTAAGCTAAGCTAAAGCATTTTGACAGTTTGTAACTTGTGTAGTGGAATGTGGCTAAATCAGTTAGCAAGTGTCTTAGCTAGCTACAGTAGCTTAGCTTGAGAAGAGACACTGAGATAGACCCACAGTATTGAGTTTGTCCTCTCTGGTGGACAGAAGGTGCTAAAATAATCCTCTGACATGTTGAAATCTAATGTTGTTAGCTAGCTGCAGGCATTTTGTTAGCGTTTCAGCTCTTGGTTGCAGATTGTGGCGCCGATTGTTTCCCCTCCGGTGGGCGTGGTTTCCAGAGTATGACGCGTTGCGCTCTGTTTCTATGATAATGCTAACATGCTGCTGTTTAGCAGGTATAATGTTTATCATCTTAGTTTAGCGTGCTAGCATGCTAACATTTGCTAATTAGCAATGAACACAAAGCACAGCTGAGGCTGATGGGAATGTCATTAGTTTTGCAGGTATTTAGTCATAAACCAAAGTATTGGACAAACTGAGATTTTGACCTGATGATGGACCTAGAGGTGAAGTTAGAGGATCAACAAAGTTATTAGGATTCGTCATCTGGGGACCATGAATGTCTGTATCAAATAACATGGCAATCCTTTCAATAGTTGTTGAGACATTTCACTAAAAACAATAAATGTCAACCTCATGGTGGTGCTGGATGACAAGTCAGTAGGATTCGATCTAATTCATCCAACACTTGATGCAACATTTCAGTCTGGACCAAACTTACTGGAACCACGGCACTAGAGTGACTAAAAATACAAATTTGGATGGATGCTTCTTTGATCAGTGGATCTCATGGTCACCCCAATTCAAACTGGAGGCACCTTTTTAATTATATAAACCAGAAACCAGAAAATGAGAAAAACAAAACAGCAAGCTTTACAGTCGTTATTAATAATCCTATGAAAATATTAAAGAGTGGGGGGAAAATGACAGTATAGCAGTGGAAAGGATTTAACTTTAGTAGCAAAGGGAAAATTATAGTTTCCTTGCAGTAGATGATATCATACAGTATGTGGTAAAATAGACTATTTGTTAAGGAGACGTCAGCAGCACCCTATAAACACTTTTTTTCCAGGACCGGGCGGGAAGGAGAGGTGAAAATTGGAGTGAGGTGCGAGAGCTGGGTGGAAAAAAAGTGAAGCAGGTGCTGCATTTGATCAAATCTGTAATGATCTGCACAACTGCGAACCCCAAACAACACGAGCCATGTTGAGCTCAGCGTGAGGAGTGAGTCACTTTGTTCTCAACTGGAAAAACTCACAAATGAATTCAGTTCACACTCATTCACTTCGTAAGTAAAAGACATCTTGGGAAAGGTGGACGGAGATCGGCAGTCTGGACTCACTGCTGGATTTAGATTCTCTCCATCTAATCTTCAGCAGCAGAAAACCAGAGTGACAAAAACTGTATCCTCTGCATCACTGAAGTCAGACTTCCACTTTTATTTTAGCATGTAGATCACCATTACATCGTTTATCATCTTGTTGTTTTGTTTTACTGACTCATGGATGCACCTGTAAACATGACAGCGATCTGAAACCTGAATAAGGTGTTTACATGCCGCAGTATCCTGGACTGATTTGCTCCAGCTATTTGTAAATCCCTGACTAAGTTTGGTTGTGCAAGTCCCTCCTATTATGATGGACTAAATCAGGTCGCACAATTAAAACTAGACTTTAATAATCACCTGATCAATTGATAGGAAATATCTGTAGCAAAAGCAATCAACTATGTAAAAAGGAAGTCACTGTGGCATCACAAGCTTTAGGATAACATCCAAAATTACAGTTTTAGGATGCCAAACAATATCTTAAACTTAACAGCCAATCCTTTATAAATGTAGATATGAGTTTGCTTTATTCATATATGTAAACATGGAGAAATAATTCTGAGTTTGTAGTATTATTTTAGTTTAAAGTGAGAGGGAAATATGTGATTTAGACATAAGTTTTAGTTCCCTTGACATGTTAAGTTGCTCTGATTCAGTTTTAATGAGACACTTTAAAAACATATTAGAGATTAACTTCATCAGACACTGAGTCACACTGTTGTGCAGTTTAGTGATCAGGCTTTTTTTCTCTATAACATCCTTAACTCTGTTTTAGCTCCAAGTATCATAAAATAACCGCAACTAAAAATACCATTTAAACAGGACTCTTTGTCACACTACAGGCTGTCCTCTGGCTCCCTCTGCTGCTACATAACATTTTGATGTGAAGGTACCACTTGATAAATCTGGTCTTCTTATTTTCACCAAATCCCATGAAAAGACCAAAAACCAACATTGAATGTCTCTATTAACAAGTATTGCCTGATGTTCAGTACCAGTCAAATGTTTGGACACACTTCTTCCTCTGTGCCATTGAGCTCCATTGTTGTCCAAAAAAAACATCAGTGAGCCTCACTGTTGTTCCTTCATCACCATGAACACACACACACTGGAGTTTGTTTGGACTCAGTCCCACACACACACCCACACACCCACACACCGTCCTGCTGCCCCAAATACTCACTAGAGCACCAAATGTGGATTCATCCGCCGCTGAAAATAGTCCCCAACAAATGCACTATTTCCTCCTGTTTGAGTAACGTTTGATAAAAACTACAGTGAGCAGCAGTTTTAGAAAATTACTGAACCTTTTTTAAACATGAAACTATACATTTGTGAAGTGTTTTTAAAGATTTACATCTGTGCAATGTTTCCCAACAGACATTCAGCATGAAAGTTGAGCTTGTTTTGATGAACACAGAGCTGAAACCGATGACAAGACAATGATCAACGGCTCTCAGTCCTCCTGATATTTCTGCACATGAGAGTCTGTACTGAAAAACCTTCAGTCCCTTGCTTTAAATATTTATATTTTTTCAAGTTTTGACTTTTAATTCCACTAAACCAGTGATTTTCAGTGATTTCAGTGAGATTAAATGACTTCATACAAACAAAAGGCCATCATGAAGGTTGTCAAATATTTCTTACACTAAATTTTGACACAAGAAGTTAGAGGCTGATAAATAAAATATAATATTCTACATCTTTCTTATTATTAAGTCAACATGTTCAATCAGCTGCACAAGATATGTTATTGTACAAATAACTTAAATTCTGCAACTATTTTCTTTTTTGTTGAGACAAAAAGCACCTGGTTTGATTTTTCAATTACCTGCGATATGGGACAGATAAACATTTGTGTTATTCTGCATTTCCACTGTAACAATTCCTTATTTGCCAGTCTGTCAGTTTCCATTGATATAACCAATAATCCAAGTATTAGCACATGAACCACAGTAAAACAGTGAGAACAAACGTCAGCTGGATTCAGTCTCATAGCGTTTTCATTTCTGAGTGCAGTGAATAAGGTCAAACCTCCAGCTTGATGCAGAGAAACGGTCACTCTTCTGTCTTTGTTGCCTCCTGAAGATAAAAGTACACACAAGAACACAAGTGAACTTACAGCTTGTTCCAATGCCCTCAGGTGGCCAAAAAAATCTATTAATACTGCTTTAAACCTTCATCAGTACTAATACATAGGAAGCTCCACAGATACAGCATATCACAAACACTGAAGATAAATCAGTACAAAACACAATCAGGAAATACATGTTTTTCTGAACTACTTATTAAAAGGCTGGCTCTTTGATGATTAAATACATGCGTGGACCTCAGTACAGAGCCTTTCTTTCTCACTTTTTCAGTTTTCAGGCTCATGGGAACTCTGATTTGGAAGAGTTATAATGTACTGTAATGTGGGAGCTTGTAACAAAAAAACCAAACCCCCAAAACTCACACTCACTTTCTCAGCAGCCATCAGAGCGTCCAGCTCCTGAGTCCAGCCGAGGGCATCGACCAGGGCTTGCACGCCGCTGACCACGTCACCCAGGTGCACGACGTCATGAGGCTGGTGGCGCCAGGCGAACGGCCCCACCAGGTCCCTGTTGATGAGCAGACGGGGGACCGAGCTGCGCGTAGCTCCTGCCAGACTGGCGAAGGGCTCCACCTGCAGAGCAAAGAGCCAAAAACAGCAGCTTTTTAATGCATGTCGAATTGTTGTAGTCAGGTGCAATGCAAATAAACATTTTGGGGTATTTTGTTATTATTACAGTTTACAGTGGAGATGCAGACAGGAAACAGATGGGTAAGATGTGCAACAAAGGTCCAGGATCAAACCATGATCACACCAGGGACTTTGTGGTTATGTGGTGCAACAGCTACTTACTACATTACACTGTATGTATGTATGTATGTATGTATGTATGTGTTACACAAGTCTATCACTAATAACAACTTCAGTGGTTTTAGGTGGGACTCTCAACTACTACTAATATATAATATCTATAAAAAGTGTATTTTTACCCTGTCGTCTAACTATGCACATCATGAAGTACAACGATTTAACTACAGATGCAGATAAGGAAGAAGTATTTTGTTGTATTTTCATTTAAAAATCTCAGACATTCTCCTGCAGAAAAAGGAGTTTGTATATTTGTTACTGTGGTGACTTCATGCTGCACTAACATTTTACATCACAATACCAACACAATGTTTTAACACCCGGTCTCTCTTATAATATAAAACCTGCAACTTTTAAAGTGGCAAGAACACACACTTATACTGCAATATATTTTTGGGTGTTCACTCGGAATTTTTACTTCTTTTGCAAAACTAGACTGCTGGAACTTATTGATTTTAAAAAATCTAAACTTTGAGGGGCGTCCTGGTTCTTTGTTGCGTGTCACACCCCTATCGCTCCCCATGTTTCCTGTCAGCATCTTCAATGTAATAAAGACAAAAACATAATCTAAAATTTGTGACGGCTCAAGATGTTGCATGTTGTTAGTACACAGAGTCAGTTTCCATGTTCCTCCCTCCTCATGGTGCCCGTGACCCTACATGTTGGTTCAGATGAATAAACGTCAGATTACAGAGACATGATGTGGTTTGAGGCCGGCGTCGCTCACCTCCAGTGAGGTGCCCATTACGATCAGGAGGTCTGCCAGCGGGAAGTCTGTCAGGTACTTGAAGAAGTGACGCGGAAGCTCCTCCCCGAAAAACACGATGTCTGGCTTGACCACGCCCTTACAAGTGGGACACTTCGGGACCGTCCCGCTCATCACATCTGGCTGATGACACATGGAAACGAGATGTAAAAATACTATAAGTGATTATTTTTTACATGAATCTTTTACTATATACAATATCAAAAATAAATTGCCATCTAACGTTTCCACAGTCTAAAGTGATATCTTAAATCTTCTCATTTTATCTGGCTTTTAATCACAAGTTCAAACAGTACTCAATGGTACAACCATATAAAATGAATGAAAAACAAGCAAATACTCATATTTGGCAAGTTGTAGACACCAAATGTTTGTCATTTATACTCATAATTAAAATTGTTATCAATTAGTTTTCTGTCGCTTGACTAACCAATTAACTGTTTCATCACCATACTGGCTATATTAACTGTTACCCTGTTTCAGAGCATAAACTGGCTGCTCTCAAACACTCTTTTTAATGCAACTTTTTTCCAGAAGTAGACGCCATTCACCTCCATCTTCATAATGTCTGAAACGGGAAACTTGGAGGGGGTGTGTGCATCTACATAATACCTCTTACAGATTATTTTTCTAACATCAGTCAGAAATATAAGGAAGCTAAACAACCGTGTAGTGCTACAACTTGAACAATGCTGTAATCAAAAATACCACTTAAAATGACCAGATCCAACTGTTTCTATGAAGATTAAATGGAGCAGATAGACATAATAACAACAAGCTTATCTGATGTGAGACGTGTTTCAGAAAGGAGAAATATAGGTCTTATTGATCAAAAACTTGTGGGACTGTGAAGAAACCAGTAAGTGATTGACAGTGTCTATGAAACTCCTCTCATGCAGGTTCCCAAAAAATAAACATAAACATAAAATCTTCAAATTTATAGCAAGTTTTCACTTTGGGGAATGTTCTTTGTGTTCACCGTGGCTAAAATCAGACAACATGATGAACATTATTCTAAATATTCTGTTAAATCTGTGGGTTGGCCACATGTGTAAAGTCAGTGTTAACTCACTCGTAGCTCCTCTCCCTCATATTTCCTCAGACAGACGGTGCAGGTGGCCGTGGCAAATGTACCGTGGGCCTCCACCAACATCGCAGGAGGAATCCCCGCCACTTGATACACACACACACACACACACACACAAACACACACACACACACACACACACGTAAACAAGAATGGTGGCTTAAAATGACATCTCATTTTCTCTATCTCTATGATGTGTAAGAAGAAAATATATAAAAAACATACATCTTTCCAGCCCGTCGATGTTCTGCGTGTACATCCTGAGGAGCTGACCCTTCTCGTGAAGCAGCCGTACGAAATAATGCGTCAGATTGGGCTGATAGTTCCCCGGATACAGCTCTTTGGCCAGGGCGAAGAAGGGATTAGGGTTCTGATGGAAAAAGTTGATCTCGAATATGGCCTCGGCATAAGGCAGGTCATACTGCTGCAGGTTGTCATAGAGACCGCTGCCTGGAGACCTGTGAGGGAATAACCTGCTGATGATAGACACCAGATGTTCACAGGAGAATACAGGAAACCATATCTTACCTTTTTACCTGAAATCTGGGATGCCACTTGGCGTGCTGATCCCAGCTCCGACCATCACCACCACCCTCTTGTGCCGCCGCTCTCTGATGTTCTTGGCGATGTCCTCCAGGGTGTGCGGCTCCACGGCTGCACCGCCACCACGGGAGGAAAACCCCCGAGTCCCATTCCACCAGGGAGAGTTTGTTCGTCTGTGAAGAAGCAAAACAGGGATGAAGGAGTTAGTGATGAAGAATCTGTTTGTCTGCATGGACTTCAAAGAGTTGCACATAAATATGAGATTTAGTGGAAGCATCACAGTCAGTTTGCAGCAACCCTGGACCACACAGGGACTCACTGAAATCACCTGAACCACAGTATTCCCAAGTTAAACTTTTTTAATTCATGTTCTCATTGTTTCAGTATTCCACTGAAGCTATAGCAAGTCTTATTCTTTACTTACTCATTTACAAATGCTAAATGCACTTACAATTAGAGCTGCAAAAACTAATGTACCCCATTAAACTATTAGTCGAGTGACAGAAAAGCAATTCTGATAATCGATATAATTCATTTTTTATAGAAAAAATGCCAAAATTGTGTGAATGTTTCTGCAATTGTTAAACAAATATCTTTGGACTGTTGGTCAAACAAAACAAGACATTTGAAGAAGTCACATTGGGCTTTGGGCATTTTTAAGTCAATTTTCCAGCAAAAAATTGCCAAACATTCGATGGTTCCAGCTTCTCAAATGTGACAATTTGATGCTTTTCCCTTTCAAACATTATAATGAATCGAATATCTTTAGATTTTGGACTGTTGGTGACACAAAACAAGACATTTTAAGACACCCAAGGCAACCAAGATGGACAATTTTTTGGACATTTTAAAGAACAAATCAATTATTTGAGAAAATAATCTACAGATTAATCAATGATGAAATTAATAATTAGTTTGATATTATAATCTCTGTGTATTATGTGAAAAGAAACATAATAAAGCTTCTTATTGGTGGTTATTTCAGAAATCATTCTGGGAGAACTCAGACTCAGTAATTACTTTGTCGTGTTAATTTAAAGAAGCAAAATTGTGTGCGACAACATTAAAAAAGTGCCAAATATTATTACAATAATGCATGATAAATATGAACACGAGGATATATCATTTCTCACGTGTGCACTGTTTTCCTCACTGTGAGGTGCAATGTAAGTAAAGCATGTGCAAGCTTTCACTGGGACATAAATCAGCAATAAATATCACAAAGTAGGTGCTGCGTTCCCTGAAAAATCTGCTACCATCTTTAATTAGCCTGCAAAAGCACACTGCTGCTTGATTTTATCCATTTTATACCTGACCCTAAATGTACAATGGCTCTGATGTGTGTGGTGTCAGACATGGAGAGCACTGGTGAAATGTCAGGATCTAGCTGTCTGGTTGGGAAGTGTGTTCCTGATGGTGAAGTACCTGCACACAGCTGCTGCACCTTGAGATGGACACAAACTCCTCTGACCCAAACCTACAAAAAACAAGGACACGTGTCACAAGTATCAATCATAAAATACTTCTTGTCACTATTTCTTCTTCATTTCAGCTCGGTCTGTCTACTAACCGTTTGCAGAGAGCGTCCTGCTTGTTCTCCAACACAAACTGCGATAAAAACAGCAAAGTCTGACAGGTGACATTAATGAGGAGCTCACTAAAGGAGCCATAACACAGCTGTGAGTGACTGCAAACTAAACTACCCGCAGATTTTTATTGCGTGACTTTTACTGACACCGTTTTACACATGCAGATTCCTAAACACGGACCCGAACATTTTCACCTAAAATCAGATAAACTAGGTAACTAATGCCTGGCTGCCTGCTGAAATGTGTGCTGTTGTCGTTCTTTGACCTCCTTATGATGCGGACGGGAGTACCGTAATGTACGATATAGCCTAACTTTAGCTACACAAAACAGCTCGGCCGTTAGCTACCAAGCTTGGTCGCCTATTTTGTTTAATTGTCCGTCGTTTATTAATGAAAAACAACCCATGGGGCAATAACCATAAAGTGTATAGCGGTCATAAAATCAACTTTACTCTAAAAACAAAAAAAAATCTTAGCTAACATTAGCTAGCTTTAGAAACGCCTTCTTCATTTCCCATGATCCTTTGCGTCCAGCAGCAGAGCAGACCCACAACACGGCAAGCTACCTGACGTTAGCTGAAAATTCAACAACACTCAATCAGTGCCGAATAAAATTTAACACCACTTTGTCGCCACAATGAAAGATGTTACTGGGTATCTCAAACAGCAACAGAGCAACAGCTCCACGCCAGAGATGGCAGCGGAGTGGCACACTTTGGAGGAGTTTTACAACAAAAGGTAAAAAGCCGTACAAGTCAGCTAGCTAATGTTCTAATGCTCTGCTAACGCTAGGCTAGCTAACGTTAGCTAGCTCATTCATTGGAAATGCACGCTGAGTCATGCACGGAGCTAGCGTTAGCTGAGGTTTGACTGATGTTAGCCGCAAGTGTCTTCTTTGAGATCAGAGCGGAAACTTGGCTCCTTATATTGTTTTTTAAACATGTAAATTAGTCACGAGAAAATATAATTTAATAAGTTGAAGCTTTGAACCCAACACCATACATTTAGGCAAATGGAAGACAAAGTTTATCAGTCTGTCATAAGTTTTCCTAGCTAAGTTAGCTGTTTGCTAGCATGGATGCTATGGATGAGTCCACAGTCACTGCACCGCAAGAATATATCTTGAATTTAGTGCTGTTTTCTAAGTATACATCACTATGAAGGTTAAACTGAGAACATGTCGTTAAAAATCAGTGGGTGTGAAGGTTTGCTCTGTAAAATACAAATGCCCATCATTAGTTATCTGTGTTCAAAGTAAAAAATGCCTAACTGGCTTAACAAACAGCCAAGGCACCTAGAGTATTTAACAAACATAGGTTGGACACATTAACATGAACACCTTTTTAGAATATACAGTGCCTAATAAATAAAAAGGTTTACCCCCTTTGGATTTTTCATGTTTTGTTTTACAACATTGGGACATAGAAGGTGTTATTAAGGTTTTCAATCTGTTTACATACACCTAAATCGTCTTAGGTTATGCACCAACCATCACTATCAACACCACACTCCATTTGTTTAAAAGTTTAAAAGTTGAATTGAGATTGGAGGTGTGTAATGAAAATATACAAGTGATTCTAAGTCAGTTTCACCTGTATCTGAAATTGCTTGTTAGTTGATTTCCTGGCAAAATCTACAATATTTCTTTGGAACATTTGTTTATCTTTATGATGAATTCACTACAACATAACTGTAACTGGGTTTTTTATTGACAGATTGTGGCATCAGTTGACTCTGAAGCTGACAGACTTTGTTAAAGATCCTTGCTTCAAAACAGGAGATGGCCTCATACAGGTAACTGCACGACAGTCACATATGGTTATGTTGTACTTGTACCACAGTGGATGAGTGAGGATGCAGTGCTCATGTGGTGACTTGTCTGTAATTTACATATAGTTTGTGTAGCTTTTTAAGGGGAATCTTAATCCAGTCAGAACATAAATTGGCCACACCACTCATATTGCACAAGTGTTGAGCATCATAAACAGTTAGACTCTCATGCTTTTAAATACTATTGTTTGCATTTGCTATGTTGTCATTAAATGTATTTGTTTTGTATTGTGTCTTAGTTACAGGCACATCTCTGTAGGACTGTGCAACGTTTTTGAAATCATTATTATTTTAATGTAAATATTTTCTCATTGATATTTATCATGATATGGCAAATGCATGCAGAATTACACAAGATAAATCAAAATAATGTTTAAAGCAAAGAGACCTGTGTTCCACTGTTTTACATTACATTAGAGCAAATTGTTCTGTGTGTCAAACAAAGATTAAGGAACTCATTTTGTGTGTTTTACAATGACAGCTTTCTCAGAATCATTAATTTGTACAACTGAGATTTGTAGAATGCTAACAAGAATGCTAACATAAGATCATCACTATGCAATTTCATTGAAACTGATAAACGATAATATTGAATTATTGCCAGGCCATACATCTCGGTATCTCACGGTTTTATTAATGTTTTATGTTGATTATTTATGTTTATAATCATGCAATTAGCCGCTATGTTTGGCTGTTTCTGTCTGAGGCTGAAAAAGATCAAATCAGTAAAGGCCCTACATGAAGCCTTACCGCTGATTATAAAGGATTACTGGAAACTCTCTCCTGCTCAGAAAACTGAGTAAAACATGTACCAATACAGACATTTACATAAAACAGGGAACTTTGGGCAAATATTCACTCTAAATGAGGAACTTCAACCATAAATAATCTAAAAATCCAAATACTAATAGTGGCCACTATAGAGAATTTGAGATGAACATTTTGATGCTTCCTGTGATCTAACAGTTCCTTTTTTTTTCTTGAAGCTCTATGACAATTTCCTCAGTGACTTCGAACACAGGTGAGATAAAAGTGGCTCCAGCACTCCGTCGTCTACCCATGTAACACCTGCCAGTTCAGTATTTTCTGCTTGTTTGCCTGTTTTGATGCTAATTAATTATTTTTGCTCCCTCATCAGAATCAACCCATTGTCCCTCATGGAGATTATACTGTACGTTGCCAGACAGATGCAAGGTAAGAACTACATGATGCAGCCAGGAATATTTCTTAGCAGAATACACATTTTTACATAATTTGTTTGTACTAAAATGTTTTTGTTTCCAGATCCTAAAGATGCCATCACTTTTCTCGAGAAGACCAAGGACAAGGTAGGGATACCAACATCACTAACTTCATGGTCATTTTGAAGGCTGTAGTTTGTGGTGCTGTTGAACTGTGTTGTGTATACTGACGGGTGTCTTCAATACTTTGTCCTCCCCACGTATAGCGATGCTGGCAGGCTAAATAACAAAACCATCTCACCTTGTTTAAACAAAAAGCTGAGCATTATAACCTTCATGAAGGAAGGATTTCTGCAGGACTTTTGTATTAGACTAAACTAATTTTAGCTAGGTGTACCTAATAAATTGGAGTGTAAAGGATGGATTTTTGTAAACTGTATTTCTGATCAAACTTTATTATGTCTCTGTCTGGTTCAGGTGAAAAGCAGCGAGGAAGCCGTCATTCTCTGCAAGACGTCTATCGGCAGTCTTAAACTGGAGATCAGTGATCTTCCTGCCACAAAGGTAAAAGCTCCTAAACTCTCGCCTGTCTCACTTTTTCAAGCTGCTGACGCAAAAAAAGAACATGCCTCACACCTCGTTCGGATGTACCGCGTTATGGCACATGTCGAACGTCGAGCTGCTGGTAATGTTCACACGTGATGTGTCGGTAAGGCAGAGCGACAAACAACCAACAGCTGTTCAGCTACACAACAGTGGTGTCTTCCAACTCACACATGGGTGTGTAATTCCTCCTCTTACTAAAATAACTTGTTGCAGCCACACTCAAACATACCCAGCAGAGTAATCCACGCTGCTTTTTTCCTGCAAATTTACTTGGTCCTCACATCTTTCTAAAATGTCAGCAGCGGTCATACAAGATGTGATATATTTCTCCCTGCCAGATGACGGTATTTCTGAGGTGCCTACTTAGCTAATACATGTGATGACTCTGCTATATGCCTGTAAATAAAGGGAGCGAAAACCAAGTAAAAACAGCCAAGAATCCAAAGGGTGTGAAATGTGAAATATTCCTTGGTCAATATTTTGCACATTCCATCCTCTTCTGTCTCTTTTTCATTTTAAAAACAGATATATTTCACATATTTTTAAATATATTTTTATAATTTTTATTGTAAATTTCAGTTTTATATTTATGATTCTTGACTTTTGCAGTACTTGTTTTTCATTATGCACCAAAATACCAAATCAAATTCCTTGTATGTTAAAACCTGCTTGGCAATAAACCCGATTCTGATTCTGGTTTAAAGTAGAAGAAAAATGATCCACTGCTTGATGCCCTGACAGAGTTTGAAATTAGTGTAAATAAGCACTTTTTGCCTCTTTTGTCTTTCCAGAAACTCATCGAAGAGGTTGAGGAAATGTTGAATAACTTGCCCGGGGTGACGTCGGTCCACGGCCGGTTTTATGACCTCTCTAGCAAATATTATCGCATCATCGGGAACCACGCCTCCTACTACAAGGACGCTCTGCGCTACCTCGGATGTGTGGACATTAAAGACCTTCCAGGTGAGCAAAGGCATGATGGCAGACAAACACTTTGACTTGAGCACATTCATACCAACGGCCATATGATTTAATGTTGTTGTTGTTTACTCCACAGAGACAGAGAAGCAGGAGAGGGCGTTCACACTGGGGCTGGCTGGACTCTTAGGAGAAGGAGTTTACAACTTTGGAGAGCTGGTGGGATTTTCTCTAAACACAGTGGTCATCACATGTTGTTTATCAGTGCTGGTCAGACTTTCAGATGAAACTTGTTGACCATGACCACATCTGCTGTTGTGTCTTTGCAGCTGATGCATCCTGTGCTGGAGTCCCTGAGGAACACAGACAAACAGTGGCTCATTGACACACTATTCGCCTTCAATGGAGGCAATGTGGAGAAATTCCAGGGCTTCAAGTCTGCCTGGGGCCAACAGGTGATCAACAACATTTGTATAACAGTTAAACAAATACTGACACGTTAAAGGTTGAACTCATCAACTCTGATCAGCATGTAAGGATTAAAAAGATGCTCTCCAGTGAGGTCAAGTCTACCAAGTTGATCAGATTGTTAGACACGAGTATTAATTCATGTATTTGACAGTTTAGCATTTAGAATAAAAAAACATTTTCGCTAGGGAAATTTTATTTTTGGTTGTTTTTTTTTTAAACTTTTTTCCTATTTAGCCAGAGGTCACACAGGTTAGATGCTGCTTTTTTGTGACAAATGAAAGAAAAGAAGAACAACTTAAACTGTCTTAGCAGGTGTTGTTCAACCACAAGCCTCCACAGCAGTTTCGGTACTCCTATACAGACGTTCTCCAAGTTTCTAAACTCTACTGGAGGGATGTAACATCATAAAGATATTCCCACATTTGGTGTTTTGATGATGGTGTTGTATTTGTTATGTTTTTACACTAATGAATACAGCTTTTTCCTTTAGTTTGTCATCCAACTCTATGTTGAACGGTGAGATTCGCCTGCTATCTCTTGGGTCAGAGCCAATAGACAATTAGTGAAATTTAGACAAATCTCAACATTCAGCACACTATCAGAATGCACACGGACACATAAACAACAGCTGTTACTCGCTCATGAGTGAAGGTTTTCGCTTTAAGATCTGAATATCTGGAACCTGGTCAGAGGATTGTCACTCGTACAAGATCACTGATATTTGTCAACTGTTTGATTTTATTTTTCTCTCTCGGTTGTAGCCTGACCTCGCAACACATGAAGCCAAACTGATGCAGAAGATCCAGCTGCTCTGCGTGATGGAGGTGAGACACGCACACACCTACCTATTATTTAGTAGCTCTGATATCTAATTTCATCGATTTGCATTCTCTCAAAACGGGAGCTTTAAGACTTAAGGCTCGGTCATGCCAGCATTGAAAACAGTGACATTTCAGAGTAAAATCGGTTCATTTTTATGGAATCGCTGTAATCAGTGCATTCACTCGCAGTTAAAGTGAATCCATGCAGAATTAATCTTTGGTGAACTCTGACACGCAAATCTGTGCTGTTGACCAATTACAAACCATCCTGACAGTGTAGAACTTTGAGAACAGAAAAACCAAAATGGAGGCAGCCATCCATCCAGTTTTATTTCAACTCTGCTCTGCCATAGTATAAACTGCTCCACATTAGACATGCGGCACAGATTACAATCGTCTGTGAGAGGGCGATTGATAGAAATACGTCTCTTGAATGAACTGTGTTCACTTATTGTCTGGTTAGCGACCAAGCTAGTTAGCCCCATACGTGGATTTCAGGAGCTATTTTAAAAGGAATCTTGCACGAGTCTTGCAGAGCCACTTTCTGGTCTGACCGGGCCAGAACAGCTTTCTCAAATAGTTTTAGAGTAACACAGACAATCAAAGTGTAGTTTGACGTTGACAGATTTCTTACACTTCGTATGTGATAGACATGAGGTCACTGTGAAGGTTAAAAAACAGGAATATTAAATCACTTCAAATGTTTCTCTTCCAGATGACTTTCACTCGTCCTGCTAACCACAGACAGCTCACCTTCACTGAGATCGCTCAGAGTGCCAAAATCCCCGTTAATGAGGTCAGTTGGATGACAAGTGTGTTTAATCTGCCCATCAATAAATGTCAATAAAACCTTTTTGACAGTGATTAGCATGATGGACTTGCTGATTTAACACCTGTGCAGAGCAGGGCCGCAGCAGTGTCTGATGCTCTGTATGTGTGTCTCCTGCAGGTGGAGCTTCTGGTGATGAAGGCTCTGTCTGTGGGCCTGATCAAAGGTAACATTGATGAGGTGGACCAGAAGGTGCAGATGACCTGGGTGCAGCCCAGAGTGCTGGACTTGCAGCAGGTTAGTCCTCTATATTTTGTATTTATATATTGCAACAGAAGAGATTATATTTCTTCTGGAAAATATTTTTATCAGCTCGACCTGAATGATGCCGATATTTCACAACTGCTAAATGTTAGTTTGATAATGTGTTTCTGTTGCTCCTGTAGGTAACTAGCCAAATGTAGTTAATAGGGCTGCATCTAATGATTATTAACGATTAACGATTATTTCTGCTGATTAAAATGTCAAAAAATTCTTCTTTTGTCTGACCAACAGTCCAAAACCCAAAGACTCTTCATTTACTGTCAGAAATGACAAAGAAAAGCAGCAAATCCTCACATTTAAGAAGCTGGAAGCAGACAATGTTTGACTTTTGTGCTTGAAAAATTAATTGATTATCAAAATAGTTGGCCATTCATTTTCTTTCGATCGACTAATTGTTGCAGCTCTAGTAGTTGCTATGGCATCATGTCCAGGTATTTCCATTAGCTACAACAGATCCGGATCAAACCCAGAGCTTCACACTGAGTCAACAATCATGCAGGGAGAAATGCATCGAAGAAGACATTAGGGTTTGGTTGTGATAGCCGGTTGGATTTGTTCATCTCAGGCGCTAAAGAACAACCTTTTTTTTGTTGTTTTATCTTTATCTTTATTTTTATAAGTAACAGTTTTTAATTTTTAGCCGGCTCTGTTGCCGGTTGAAATGACGAATTACACCAGTGACAGATTGTGTGTGAGGGAAATGAAACGCCACTCTACTGCTAGAAGACTGTGTTTGTTTGTAGTCCCACAATGTGATGAGTTGTTTGAACTGAAACGATCTGGCTAAATCCACCACGTCTGTTTCTGGAGTTCGATATATGCTGTATATCATATTTGAAGCTGATCAACTTAATAGTTCTGAATCAGGACCTCCAGTATTTTAATCAAGCAGCTTGTGAAAGATAAGGTGTGGTCAGTCAGTAGGCTTCACCTGTTATTTCAATGTGTCAGACACAATTTCTCATTTTCAGGTTCACAATTTGTGAACATTAATTAGCTACAACAAAAACACTGCAGTGTTTGTGGCTTTAGGTCTAAATTTAATCTTTTGAGATTTAGTTCATTTATAAATGTGGTTATTTGCAAACGTTTAAAGCTAAACAGAATTAGATTCACTAATTTGATAGTGGATATACACTACCATTCAAATGTTTGGAATCACCTGTTATATTGATGTTCTTCTTTCCTTCAGTAATGACTATTTTAACATAGATAAAAACAGTATAATTCAGACACCAAATGTGTTATTTACATTTGAAAAAGTTTTGGCCCCAAAAGAAGAAAAATTACATGATTAAAACTGAGCTACTAAGACAGGTTATTTTTTAAGTAAGGAGTCGGACTGTCAGTTTTTCTTGTTTAGAAGAATTCACACTCTGCTGTGGCTCAGTAACTCCACCTAAAGCTGAGTGGAACAAAGTAAAACTCCCTCCTCTTGCGGTTGTCAATAAGCATCGTGTCAGAAGGAGGAAATTACAAACCAAATTAATTTGACATGTTAAAGAAAAACATGAAGGGAAAAAAAACGTGAAATGTGCAGAAATAAGTAAAATAGAACGTGGACCTGAAGTGAAAGTTATGTGACCAGTGTTTGGACTCTACCTGCTGGTTTTACACTCACCTGTTGTTTTTTTGTTTCAGATCAAAGGTATGAAGGAGCGTTTGGACTTCTGGTGCGGCGACGTTAAGAACATGGCCATGCTGGTGGAGCAGCAGGCCCACGACATCCTCACCTAAACCAGTTTCAAACCTTTCAGTCTGCAGAGCGAAACCTCAATTCTTCTGTTTTGTATTGTTTTTCTTTCTATTGGATGTTCATTCTTCTGTTACTGTCGCTGTTTATTACCAACCTGTAAATTACACTGTGGTATTTTACAAATAAACACTTGGTAACTTTATTATCCTCAACATATGATCTGAAAATATTGTTTAAAACATGAATAAAGATGACCAGAAAATAAGTCATATCCACTCCTGCTGATTATTATTATTATTATTATGTGTTTTATTTATTTTATGTGCAACATTAGCTTCTACCATCACAAGGCTAAATGTAACATTAGCTTATAAAATGTGAGTAACGTTAGCTGCTAACCATAGCATTAAACAGTGCGTCAGCTTCTGCAGTTACGTGAATTGTTTTAACCACTAGGGGGCAGAAGAGCGACAAACCAACAGCGCTGACATCACTGTAACGTTGTAACGGCTAATGTTAGCAAGACTTTTACACATCCAGCAGTCACTGAGCAACATTAGCGTTCATTTGGAGATGTGTTTCTGTCCAAGTGATGAATGTAAGTCCAATATTAACTCTTCTTTTAGCTCTGTTTTTGGTAAATATCTGGCTCTTTAGATGCTAAATGCTCCAATATGTTCACTAGCTAGCTAACAGCTAACTTTGTCAGCTGTTGTAATCTAAATTCTAGCATCACATTATGTGACTTTTAGTTGGGTACAGTCAGAGTATACTATCACATTTCTTAAGCAGAAGTGGAAGAAGTACTCAGATATTGTACTTCAGTAAAAGTAACAATAGTACAGTGTAAAATTACTGTTACATGTAAAAGTCCTGCATTCAAAATCTTAAGTAAAAGTACAAAAGTGTTATCATCAAAATATACTTACAGTACCAAAAGTAAAAGTATTCATGCAGAATGACCCATTTCAGAATAAAATATATATTATTGGATTATAATTATTGATACATTAATGTGTTCATCACTTTAATGTTGCAGCTGGTAAAGGTGGAGCTGATTTTAATTACTTTAGTTTAACCTATAATATAATTTATTAGTTGATTTAGATTTTGTATTAATGTATCTAGTAACAAAAGTTATCAAAGAAATGTAGTGAAGTAAAAAAATACAATATTTGCCTCTAAATGTAGTGGAGTAGAAGTATAAAGTAGCAGAAAGTGGAAACAGTCGAATATAAGTACCTCAAAATTGTACAGCACTTGAGTGTATGTACTTAGTTACTTTCCACTACTAACACGGTAATTACATTTTACTCAAGTACTATTTTGAATCTAGTAATTGTCTTCTTCACATGCAGTAGCCCAGTAGATGGAATATACTGTATGGCATCGTGGTATTAATTAAAAATATATTTAGGCCTGTTTTTTTTACTGATTTGTTTGCTCATGTAAACTTTGTCAGCATGAGAAAACATTTGTAAATTGGATTTAGCTGCTTTCTTGTGACTGTTTATATTTGGGTCAGATTGAACCTTGTTTTCATTTTGTGAGACTTTACAGTTCACTACATCTCAGAGGGGATGTTTCTTTATATTCTTCTACGTTAATCCGATGGCTGCCGTCAGCGGCTGCTTTGCATAATAGGATTTTAGATGTAAAACACATGTTAAGCTTATAAAATATGAAACTGCTCAATAATATATGAAGACCACTCTGAGATTATGACTACAATCAGTTTACAGCAGATGGGAAACAGCTTGTCACATGGATCCAAGGAAAATAAATCACCAAGATTCACATTAAATCTTCATGTATTCTGGGAGTTTAAACAACACATTACTGAACCGAAGACCTCATCACTCACTGTTTCATAATTAGTTACATAAATTGATATTATATATTATTGTAAAGTGCAAATTAATATATAACTACAGGATATCTCTCTTCCAACATGGAGTTATTAAGCAACTAGTACCCACAACTCATATTAAGGCTGCAACTAACAACTCTTTATTATTGATTAATCTGCTGATTATTATATAATGTTTGAAAATAGTAAAAAAAAAAACAAAAGCCCTTTGTAAGTTCCCAGAGCTAATGTTTTCATATTTCCATTTCTTGTTTTATATAACCTGCAGTCCAAAATAAAAGATATTCACTTTATTATCATAGAAACCAGCAGATATTCACATTTGAAAAGCTAGAACCAGAGGATTTTGGGACATTTTTGCTTTAAAAAAATGACTCCAAGGATAAACTGATTATCAAAATTGTTGCAGATTCATTTTCGGTTGCTTGACTAATCGATTTATTGACTAATTGTTTTAGCTCTAAATTTTATATTGCTAGAAAGAGCATCTCAGACCCATGAGAAGAAGACAATGATATTTTGAAAGTCAATACCATGACAGACCGTCTGGTTACATCCCATTCTTAGCTTAATGAGCTGCTGTGATGGATTTCTCTCGGTATATTTAATGATCACTGGTGCAAAATGGTGGCTGCAGAAAGAAGTTGCTGCTCTTTGTTTTCCGAAGAACTGACACCAAAAATCTAATGTTTACTGCTGAGGTTGTTTTTAGTTTAGTGACAGAACGTCTGCTATCATATTCCACTTAGCAATAAAAAAGGTTAAGAAATGCACAGTGGTGGGAGAAGTACTCAGATACTTTACTTAAGTAAAAGTACCAGTACAACAATATAAAAATACTCCCCTACAAGTAAAAGTCCTGCATTTAAAATCCTACTTAAGTAAAAGTACATACGATCAGCAAAATTTACTTAAAGTATCAAAGTAAAAGTACTTGTTCTGCAGTATATGTCTCCTGTGACTGATATATTATTATATTTGGCATTATTAGTTTATTATGAACTGCTTTATATACAGTTAGCTAGATTAAGCTATGTTACATACAGTTAAGTAGTTTAAGCTACTTTATACAGTTAGCTAATTTAAGCTACTATGTGCAGTTAGCTAGTTTTAACTACTTTATATACAGTTAGCTAGTTTTAGCTGCTTTATATACAGTTAGCTATTTTTAGCTGCTTTATATACTGTTAGCTACTTTTAACTACTTTATATACTGTTAGCTACTTTTAACTACTTTATATACAGTTAGCTAGTTTTAGCTGCTTTATATACAGTTAGCTAGTTTTAGCTACTTTATATACAGCTAGTTTTAGCTGCTTTATATACAGTTAGCTAGTTTTAGCTACTTTATATACAGTTAGCTAGTTTTAGCTGCTTTATATACAGTTAGCTAGTTTTAGCTACTTTATATACAGTTAGCTACTTTTAGCTACTTTATATACAGTTAGCTAGTTTTAGCTGCTTTATATACAGTTAGCTACTTTTAGCTGCTTTATATACAGTTAGCTATTTTTAATTACTTTATATACAGTTAGCTACTTTTAACTACTTTATATACAGTTAGCTATTTTTAGCTGCTTTATATACAGTAGCTATTTTTAGCTGCTTTATATACTGTTAGCTACTTTTAACTACTTTATATGCTGCTACTTGTAGTCTACTTGAGTCTTTTCTTCTCATGCCACTTTATACTTCTACTCCACTACATCTCAGAGGAAAATATTGTACTTTTTACTTCACTACATTTATTTGATAACTTTAGTTACTTTGCAGATTCAGATTAATAATACAAAATATAGTCAACAAATCAATTATGATGTAGTATTATAGATTAAGATAAAACTTTATTGATCTCTGGGGGGGATTGACAAGTTACCCAGCTGTATATAAAATAATAAAAATGACCTCCACCTTTACCAGCTGCAACATTAAAGTAATGACCACATTAATTCATCAATAATTATAATCCAATAATATAATATATATTATTGTGAAAAGGGTCATTCTGCAAAATGAAGACTTTTACTTTTGGTACTTTAAGTATATTTTGATTTAGTACTTTTACTTAAGTGAAATTTTGAATGCAGGACTTTTACTTGTAACACAGTATTTCTACACTGTGGTATTACTACTTTTACTTGAGTAAATTATGTGAGTACTTCTTCCAGCTGTGTACACATTCACATTATCACGGTGGTGTCAGTATGCAGGAGATTATCACCTTGAAGTGAATCAGAGTTGGATGTGACTGTGAAAACAGTGAAAGCTGTGGAGCAGATTAACGAGCTGCCGTCTGCATGACGTTCAGTCACGATCTTCGTTCCTGCTCACTGGTTTTTCTTTTACTTGAAGGAGTAATGAAGACACATTTAACTTAAAGGACCTACACACAACATGCAGGCAAACATGTACACACACAACACACACACTCAGTGTTAGATCACACCCGAGTTGAAATGTAAAATTAAATTTGTGCTGTCATTTAGTGGAGGATTCAGGTACTTAAGTAAAAGTACTAATACCACACTGTAGAAATGCTCAACTTCAAGTAAAAGTTGCATTAAAAATGTTATTAAAGTAATTCATCTGAATCTGCAAAGTAACTTAAGATAAATGTAGTGGAGTAAAAAGTACAATATTTTGCTCTGAAGTGTGGTGGAGTAGAAAGTAGTAGAAAATGGAAATAGTACAAGTACCTCGACATTGTACTTAAGTACAGTACTTGAGTAAATGTACTTTCCACTACTGGACATGTATCCTGACAGTTGATGGTTGTAAAGGTTTGAAAAAGTCTCTGCCAGCTTCACAGATATGAGATGAAACAGAGGTGTTAATTCACTTCTGCTCTGTGTGATTTTCAAACATGCTAAGTGTCGTTTTCACAGTGAATTCATCACTACAGCGTCTATATTCCCATCCTCAAAGTAACATCTGATGTCGTTTTCTCTATTAAAATCTAAAATAAACTACAGATGAATTATGCTTCTGAATTCAGGGCCAATGTATTAGAAAGAAGAAATAAATTTGGAGAAGATGCCTAGTTTTCTAATCGAGCAACGCTTATTAAAACTATGAGGGTAAGAATAGACGGGATATAATGTATGATTCATGTGCAATGTAGGTTCATGGTTCAGCTTTATTGGCATTATATAATAAAGGATTGCACAATGAAAAGCAGTTGTAGCCCCCTCCTCACTACACACACAGAAAAGGTATAAACAAATATTCAAATATTAGAATAAAACAATAAAAAAGACAATAAAATAGAAAAAAGTAGATAAAAGTAAAGAAATAAATAAGGAAAACTAAATTATATTTACAAGGAAGATATACAGTTAGACACACACACATATATATATACATACAGATGGACAACATATAAAAGGAATAGTTTGACATTTTGGGATACATGCGCTTATTCGCTTTCTTGCTCAGAGTTAGATGCTAACTGTTAGCATAGCTTAGCATAAAGACTTGAAACAGGGGGAAACAGCTAGCCTTGCAAAAGGTAATGGGCAGTGTTACGGACATTTATATGCCGGACTACTTCTTGGCCTGTCGCAGTCACTTCCTGGTTACCATGCAACCAGCGGAGACTCCAGGAAGTGACTGGTTAAGAAATAGTCTGGCACATAGCCACCCGTAACACTGCAACGTGCCGTTTTAACACTTCGATTTCTGCAAATACTAAACAAACGAGACATAACGTGTTAATCATGAGCTTTAGAGGTGCTGGTAGGGGAATTTTGTTCCAACAGATGTTACCTCATTTGGTGTTATGATGATGGTGATGAAGAGCACCGTCTAACACGTCGCTCCAAAATCTCCCATAACAGTTCAGCTGGGTTGAGATGATTGATGATGACTGTGAAGATCATGCGATTCACATAACTTCCATCCATTCAGTGACCTCTCATGCCCTCTATGGAAGCATCCACATATAACATATGTTGTATTTCTGCACTGAATTATTCAGGTTCTTCCTTCAGTTTGACATCCGTCTCTGGTTGTTCAGTGCACTGCTGGTGTCGGTCAGCATGTTCACTGATTGGCTCTAGAGACCCATTTCTGTATAGAAAGTCTGCTGAAGGTCTCAGTAATGAACCACTTCTCTGAGTACAGATGGTGCACTGTGCTGTTTGCTGTGCTCTCATCGACCTTTGGTCTCCTCCGTCACCTGTCAGCTTGTGCTCAGGTGTAACTGACTGACTGCACCTAACCATCGTTTCCATCATCGGTTAGTCTGTTGGTTACTTTTACACTTTATCGATGAATTTATTTGTCCATAAAATGTCCAGAAATAGTGAGAACGTTTCTGAGAGCCCAAGAGGACAACCTCGAATGTTAAACCTCTTTTAAACAGGTAAGTAGAGTCAGGTGAACATAATTAAAACAAATCCAGCACTGTCATAGAAATGGAACTCATTGAGCAGATTACAAAGAAAAGGTTTGGCAGTACATTGAATTAGGGATATTTTAAAAAATGGAAAAAATAGACAAAATATAATCAAATATATATATAATACATATGAATACATAAAATATACAAACATATATATGTCAATTAACAGATAATAAGTATTTTTTCAGTAACAATAAATACATTTCAAATATATATTTAAAATGTAAATGTAAATATTTTTAATTGTTTGAATAATATTTATTACAAATCAAGCGCTGTCATACAAAAAAGATTTAAAAAAATACATCAATAAAAAATTAATGAACAATCTGAAAATAAATTGAAAAACAATTATTTTAAAAATAGAAATATTATGAATAAATAAAATGACTTGATTTTTAGATTTTTACTTTTAAATTCTTTTTTAAATGTTTGTATTTTTATTTGTTTTTATTTAAAAAAAAATCTAATTAATATTTATTACAAGTCAAACCCTGTCCTAGATAAAGACAAAAAGGATTAAGAATCAAATAAATAAATAATAAAATAATACATTAAAAATATAGAAATATTAAAACAAATACAAATATTTAAAACAAATAAAATTAAAAATAAATTAAAATATATTTGTAATATTTATTTATGATTGGATGTGAAGTTGTTAAGTGATTTAAGTTATTATTTATTATTTTATTTTTAGTTTTTATCTATTTTTTCTTTTTTTATATATCTCTAAATCAATGAAACCTTTTTCTTTATAATCTGCTCAATGAGTTCCTTTTCTATGACAGTGCTTCATTTGTTCTGTTCACCTGACTCTGCTCACCTGTTTAAAGGAGGCTGGACTGTCTGTGACGGTCAGTTTGTGCTCGTTACTTGTCAAAGAATAAAGAGTTTACCTTCAGTCGGTTATTACTGACTTTGTAAGTAATGCGGGTTCATCTCATGAGGCCAGTGTTTGTTCCTTCTTTGACACCATTTTCTGGTCACCATATGATCCAGCAGATGGTGTGTTCAATGACAGAAAGATTTCCAATACCATCATGCCCCAGTTATTGATTAGAAAAATATTTACCATATGACCACTCTGAAGGTAAAGACGACTGTGTTTGGTTGTCAGATTGTGATGAAGCTCAGATATTTTGGCCTCACACCAGCAGACAGATGTAATTATGTGCAGGTTTGTTTCTGTTTAGAAAAGGTCTGTCTGGGTCTTTGTGGTCTTCAGTGAAGCAAGTGACGGCTACAGTACGTTGCTTCGCCTACGAGACAACGGTGAAAAAGACTGACAACAATTAGCTTGGGAGAGAGTGGCATGGGATCAATGAGCTCGCAAACGTCCAGTTATCAGGAAAACCGATTGCTGACGGACCAGATTTCAGTCCGGGAGGAGGAGAGCGAGAGGGAGAGAGCGAAATGAGGCTGGATAATTAGGAAAAGCAGGTTGTATCCCCCAAAGGGAAAGAGCAGCGAGCTCCGCACATGCAGCCAATCGCACCATCCCTCCGTCTCTATCTCTTTAAGAGCCCAGAGAAGGAGTGTGTGTTCAGTATATGTGTGTGTGTGTGTGTGTGTGTGTGTGTGTCGTGGGGGAGGGGTATTGGCTGGGGTGGAACAGTCCTGTAATGAGCAGATTTTAGAGAGAGAGAGAGAGATAGAAAGAGCAAGGCCGAAAAACAAGAGAGGACAGATGACTTGGTGGAATTGGGATACAACAACAATCCAGGTTCAGGCAAGCGCTGAAACGCAGAGGACAAAGGGAAAGGAGAGGAATAATTTATTTTTTTCTTCTTCTTCTGCTGCTTTTTCTCTTCCCATCTCCAGGAGAGGAGGCAGCCTCGTCTTTAGATCACAGCAGAGCAGAGAGGAGGGAGAAGGAGGGAGGAAATAAGAGGAGAGATATTCCCTCTCCGTTATGTCTGCCGAGGTGTGTGTACAAGGCTGAAGCTGTGTGTGTGTGTGTGTTGTGGATGTGTGTCTCTGAGCGTTAGCTTGTTTCCAGGCCATGCTATCGAGAAATATCTCCCAACTTCTCTGCTCCTCTGGTTTTTTTTAATGGCGTACGAGTGCAGCAGCATCCCTGTGCTGTATCCCTCTCTGAGTGCCGGTGCTGCAGGGATGTGGGGATGCTGTAATGTCTGACTGAGCTGAGCTCTGTCGCTGCTGCCGCCGCTCTGTGGGCCTCTGGGACTGCTGGAAAAGCCTAGGCCTCGCTTGTCTGGAGCGCCCCGCTGCACGGTTGAGGCGACGGGCCGACAAGCTCCCCGGCTGCGAGGCTGCGTGGAGCTGTAAGGTGGAGGAGGAAGTGGAGGAGGAGGAGGATGAGAAGCACTCTGAGCCTGCATGCCCATGGGAAGCAGCATGCACAGCAGCTGCGTTCGTCACTCCAGACCCGTCGCTGAGGCTTAGGCTGCTTCTCCATCGTAAGGTGATGCTTTTCGGGCCGCGTCCTGCTGTTTTTAAAACGAGGAGTTGGTGTTTTGCATCCTAAACTAACAGGAGAGGGAGAGTCGAGGCCCTGCACCTCCATGCTACCTGATTCAAACGAGGCCTCCTCCCTCTTTGCTCCTTCTGAGTGAACCAGGCCCTTGTTTTTTCTTTTTCTTGACGTTCTAAGGATTTGCCTAAACCTGTTTCATGCATGTCCACTGGAGGCAGGTTTGACTTTGATGACGGGGGGTCGTACTGTGGGGGGTGGGAGCAGGGTAAGGCCCATGGCCGAGGGGTCTGCACGGGGCCCCAGGGTCAGGGCGAGTATGCGGGTGCCTGGAGCCACGGTTTCGAGGTCCTTGGCGTGTACACGTGGCCCAGCGGGAACAGCTACCAGGGCACCTGGGCGCAGGGCAAGCGGCATGGCATCGGAGTGGAGAGCAAGGGCCGCTGGGAGTACAGAGGCGAGTGGACGCAGGGGTTCAAAGGTCGCTATGGGCAGCTGGAGAGCACGGCCAGCGGGGCCCGGTACGAGGGGACGTGGAGCAACGGGCTGCAGGATGGATACGGCACTGAAACCTACTCTGATGGAGGTAAGGCTGCTAAAACTGATTGTCAGAGCCACGTTGGCCTCCATGTATCTCCCCACAGCTTCTGTTTTCACACCAAACACCAACTCAGAGACCAGATTTAGTCCAGTTTGAGTTCTCTGGATAAAACATCTCTACAAACTGATTTTCAGGCTGCAAGTGGAGCAACTTGCTTATTTAGCCTGCTGCTAAAATCCACTGTAACACATCTCCAATGTAGGCTACATAAATAACATGTAGGTCACTCCCACATGCATGGATGGATTACTGAGCAGGCCTTCCGGGCACAGGCCCAGGGGTCCAAGGGTTCAGGGGGCCTTAAACGGGAGTCAGACGGCTTCTCTTCATCTCCAGTCTGAACTAAATACTGTTCAGCTGCAGGTTTGCAACCAACAGAGTTCTGCTTCACCCCCTCAGTGTGACTGAAAGACATGCAAAACGACTTAAAAGAGACACAAGATGACCAGAAACAAGGCAGCCGTCTGGGGGTCTTGCTCTGGTGTAGGAGGGGTGGGGGGCCTTTTACATGTCCGTGCCCAGGGGCCCATCATCTCCCAATCCGTCCATGTCCACATGCATGCGGAGGGCTGTGGTGTCGGCACTGACCAGCCTTTATTATTAGATGATTAGAAAACAAAGTGAGAGGCTGCCGGTGTTAAAAAAGAGGACGTGTGTCTAATATTAGAAATTAAACCATGTTGGAATCTCATCACTGTGTGTTTAGAGACACACAGATTTATAAAAACACACCTTCACCCCTCTCCCCTCTGCATCACACCCTCTGTCGCCATGGTAACGCGGAGACAGCAGGTCAGCGTGTCACTAGAGACCAGCTTGCGGCTCTTCTGCTCTCTGATTGGCTCTCTGCTTCTGTCAGTCTGTTTTTTTTTTTCTACTTCTTCTTCGGGGGTTTGTAATCTAGGCCGTTTGATAACCGATGCTGGCCGGCCCGCAACGCGCCAGGACCTGGATGATGGAAGTGAGGTCAATAAGTGATGCAGGTGGAGTGAAAACACGGTGTGTGTCGGTGCTGCAGTGAAGGTGGAGGTTGTTTACCGGGAGCTGGTGGCCTGTTTTTAAAACGGTTCCCAGCGTGAGAGCATTAAGGCGCACATCCTCATACCTGCTGTTTGAACACAAGACTGTAAAGTAAAAAAAACAAAACAAAGATGGTGAGGAGGGAAAACATAAAAAAAAAGACTGCGTCACGCGACAGCTCTGCTCCTCTCTTCCGCTCACGTGGAAGACCGCCGACAGATGAATATAGCACGCACGAGCTGACACATTTTCCACAACCCAATAAATGTGCAGGACGCTGTTGTCCACACACACACACACACTGACAGGCCTGTCAACAGAGCAAGCGCTTATTAAAAATCATAATAGCCTAATAATAAAACCATATTATAGGCCACATGCAGGCAGCCTCGTGCACCTGCAGACAGGTCAGACGAGCGCGAGGCAGTCCGGTTTTGGTTTCAGCACCGCGGACAGCTCCTGGTCGACGAAGAGTAGTGAATCATGTTTTTAGCTTGTGGAGCCTTAAAAAGCTTCAGCAAAATAACTGCAACTAAGATGATTCACAAAGGCAACAGGAAACAATATTAATTTAGCAAAAATACAGAGAAAAAATAAAATGGATAATTGTGTGGCTTGAGTTTGGTTCGTCAGTTGACCCACAGGATGTTTAACTGTAGAATACAGCAGCTAGTAAACAGGAAAACCAATATACTTTATCATTTTGTACTAACAGGCATGACATGATGCAATACATGCGCAGTACATTTACTCAAGTACTGCACTGTACAATTCTGAGGTACTTGTATTTTACTTTTGTATTTACATTTTCTGCTACTTAATACTTCTACTCCACTACAATTCAGAGCAAATATTGTACTTTTTACCCCACTACTACTACTACTACTACTACTACTACTACTAGTTACTTTGCAGATTCAGATGAATAATACAAATCAACAAATTATGATGTATTATTATACGTTAAGATAAAACTTTATTGACTCAGGTGTATATAAAGTTATTAAGATTAGCTCCACCTTTACCAGCTGCAGCATTAAAGTGATGAACACATTAATGCATCAATAATTATAAACAATGGATCGTTCTACTTTTTAAATTATATTTTGATGTTAATACTTTTGTACTTTTAGTACAGGTACAGTAGTAAATTCTTTGAATGCAGGACAGAGTATTTCTGGTATTGCTACTTTTACCCGTTTGTCAGTAATCTAACCTTGCACACTAGAAAAATGCCCAAATTAATTATACTCCAAACATTAATTACGCACCCTAACAAACACTTGATTTTTCAGTGTGCTGTTGTTGGATGCTATTCTCCCACAATGCATTGCACAAAGAAAATGGAGGAGCTGCTCATAAAGCTGGAAAAAATATAAAAGTAATTGTGGATGGTGGTGAAACAGCTCCAGCAAAAAACATTTTGCTTTCTCCTTGATTATCCTAACTGCACTAACAGTATCCTATTTAATTACACTACAATACACACTGTTTGTTATTCATATTTATTATATTAGGACACATAAGTGACTCCTGTTTTAGGCCTTGAAAAGATTCCTGGCAGATAATTGTTGGGAACGAAGAACAAAAATAGCATTAACACACAATATCCACAGAGGCCTACAATCAGGAAAAAAAGATTTAATAATATATATATATATAATCTAGAGAATATCCTGGGAAAACGTAAACCTTTGAGACTTCAGTGCATCTATCAGGGTTTAATTTCAGCACCATGGACAGCTCCAGGTCCACATACATACAAACACAACACAGAATCTGATATTTCACTGTTTTCTCCACTTTACTATTCTGAACTAACAGGAAATGATGCAAGAGTGTGCTGACTGATGTCAACCAAAATGTGAATTTACAAAGCTACGACAGATTAAACAGAAAGCCAAATGTTTCTCTAAAGATTTAACACTTAATCATTTAGTTTCGTTTCCTGCTCACTCGTCAGATCAGTTATTTGTTACTGAATCTTTTTCTTCATCTAAACCTGAGTTGTTAGCTAATAGTTGTCTGTTTGTGAAGAACATTTAGCAGTGCGATGGAGGAAACGCCCAGAGTTGTGTCATTTCCTACAAAGTAATGATCACATTCATTTAAAAGCTGTAATTATACAATTAGAAAACCCTCCGACAGAGCAGAACAACTGTGAACATCAGTAATGTCACTGACATTTAACCACTTGCGTGGCATAATTGCAAATCAGGATGAAGTGGTGGCATCTCACCGTGACCTCAGGGATGAGGCAAAGAACATGAAATATCTCATCGATCGATCAATCATTATACAGCAGCAGCAGTCATGCTTTGTGACAGCCAATCATTTTGTCTGAGTTTGAAAAGAGCCACAAGAAGCCGAGTGAGGCTCCTGTCTAATTAGATATTTGCTTCTTCTGATGTTAAGTGAACTCAAATAAATTCAGGAATATTCTTCTGACTCGGCTGCTGTCGTATTCCAAGCTAATTTTTCCATGATGAAAGAATGATCACACGATTCTGCAGTTTCCCTCAGCTCGACCGGGGTGTCTTTTAGCATCTTTTAGCTCATTGTTTTGGTTTTACGGCACATTTACTGTTTAAATTCAGTTCATATTCATCAACCAGGTTTCCCGCAGCAGCAGGAAGCTTTTTCCACATTAAAACATCTGATGATGGGAAATTAACTACCAGCCATTGACAGATAAATGTTCAAATTCATCAGCCACTCAATAGTAAATCATTATTTATATATTTTCATATTTTACCATCATTTGGCTTTTGCTAATTTCCATCACTGTACACTACCTGCAGACAGACACAGTTAGAGACCAGCTGCTGAACATAGTGGAGCATTTAGCAGCTAAAGAGCCAGATATTTTCCTCAGGAGCTGGTGGAGACCAAAACCAGAGCTAACAGAGAGGAAACACTGGACTCAGATTAATCAGGTGACACAAACACGACTCCAAATTAATGTTAATGTTAATGTTGCTCTGTGTCTGCTGGATGTGTAAACAGGCTAAATAAATAGGTTTGCTAACACTTTCACCATAACGTTAAAAGGTGATAAATGTTGTGTTTGTTTCCGCTTCCTCCTAGTATCCAAAACAAATGTATTTGTGCTGCTTTCATGCAGTAAAATAGTAGTAATAGTAGTAATAGTAAAATACTGCCTGTTTAAATGATCCCCTTGGGTTTAATGCAGTTTTGTTTCGATTATGTCAGTATACTTTTTATTTTATTTTGGCTGTTAATGCTAACAGTATTGTTTTAATGTTATGTTCTATTAATTTGTGCTCACAGATTATTAATCCAAGAGCACAAATTATTCATCTTTGCACAGGTTTTGTTTTTTTTCCTCCATCGAACCTGCCAGGCTCAATAAGAAATATAGATATGCCATGTGGTGTGTTCACCATATGGCACCATAAGAATGACTCAAGGCGTGCAGTGATTAGAGGTCAGAGTGAGGATTTGTCAGTTTGGGCTGAGAACAGAAAAAGTTTGAAAATAAAATTAAAATCAATATGTGACGGGGAGCTCCGTCATCAGATTTGTCCGCTTTTAATTCGAAACGAGTAACAGCGAAAAATCATTTTACCCACGCGAAACCTGATTTGTACCTTTTAATAGTAACATTTCAACCATCCAGACCTACAAATAATGATCAATAGGCCAATTTCCTGTTTAAAATATTTTTAGTTTAATCAAACTTAATGATTCCAACACCTTTCTGTTGGTTATCTTAGTAGTAGTTTCAGTTTCAGCTAATTAGTCAATTACTTAATAAGTCGATCAGCTAGTTTGATAACCGATTAATCGTTTGAGTCACTTTTTTTTAACACAAAACATTCTGCAGCTTCTCAAATGTGAGAATTTGCTGCCTCTCTGTTTCATATGATTGTAAACTGAATATCAATTTTCAGTTCAATTCAGTATGCTTTATTAGTATTTATTGGTATGAATGTAACAAGACAATATTGCCAAAGCATCAGGTAATAATGACATTTAAAAGGAAAAAGAATAAGGTACAATTAATAAAATGAATGAATGAGTGGACGGCGAGTCAGGTGTCACTTTGAGCTTTGGGAAACTGCGATGGACATTTTTTTAAACGAGAAAGTAATCAAAGTAATAATCATTCGATGCAGCTATTGAGGTACGTCGATGGAGTTTCAGTCACCTTGCTTGATCGATTACTTTTTACTCTGAGTCAGTCGTGTCGGGACGTAGTGAGGCGGAGTCCAGGCTGCGTGAAGGAAGAGTAGACAGCTGTTAAAATGCCTTTCATGACACAAACCTCTCCGGATCTGTCAGCAGGAACGGAGCCCTGCTGTCGAGCGCTCCTGAAAATGAAACTTGACAAGCTGCGAGTTGAGCAGGAGGCTGTCGAGTTTCCTGTCCAGAAACCTGTAGCTCTGGCTCCGCCTCACCTCTTGTTCTGACCCCCTCTGGGATTCGAGGAGAGGATGGAGGGCGTAAGATGTTGACCTCTCCTGCAGCAGACCTGCTTTGTTTTTAAGTTTCTCCGGGGAGCTCTTTCCTTCTTCCAGGAGGTCCGGAGAGGAGGAGAGGACATGACATGTGGGAACCTCTGTAGTTTAAACTTTAAAAATAAAAAAAGGTTTTATTTTATGTATTGATCATTTTCAAATGTTTTGGATTTTAGAACAGCAAGCCTGTTCTTCTGTTTTACAAATACTTACTTAATACATGAAATACATTTTCTCAAGTACTGTACTTGAGTACAAATTAGAGGTACTTGAGTATTTTCTTTTCATGCCACTTTCTGCTCCACTACATCTCAGAGGGAAATATTGTACTTGCTGATAGAAAATAATCAGCAGATTAATCCATAATGAAAAGAATCATTAGTTGCAGTCCGAACAGTAAAATCCTGCTTTTACATGAATGATGAGGAATAATCATCTAATGAGATCAGATATAACAGCAGAACAGGCACAGGGGACGTTTAATACTTTAATACTGAAAACTACATGTTCCTGATTATACTTACATACTTCAATGCAGGACTATTTTTACAGTGTGGTATTAGTACTTTTACTTCAGTAAAGGATCTGAATACTTCCTCACCACTGAACACATCACACACAGCTGTAGTATGTTGGTTTGTCTTCTCTACACCCACTCTGTCTAATCTGCCAAATCTTGAACAGCTCAGGCTCAAAGACATCAGATTCACTCAATAAATACTTGCACTTGGCCAGTTTTTAGAAAGTACATATGTACGTTTTGGGAGTCTAGGAAAAGCCGAATATCTGGTGTTATTCTGGGTTTATTTCAAGTGTTTCTTTGATTTACTTTCACAGCTTTAATGTTGCGCTCATGCCTCCGTTTGGCACTGAATTATTTGAAAGATTTTATTCCTGGCGTAGTTTAGCATCCACATAAACCTTTACACACAACAATGATACATGCATATGGTCAATCTACCTCACTCTATATATTATAAATATCAATATTTGGTGAATATTGATCTGTTTTTTTTGTCAGCTTTTGTTGCTTTGAGGCTGATTAGTTCTTTCAGTACAAACAATCTCCAGAGGATGAATCCTGCTGACTTTTCCTCATTGGATGGATAGCCATGACATGCTGATGCTATTCAGGTATAATATTGACCAGGTTCACTGCTAACACTAGTTTAGTGTGTTAGCATGCTAACATTTGCTAATTTGCACTAAACACAAAGTAACTACAGCTGAGGCTGATGGGGATGTCATTAGTTTTGCAGGTATTTGGTCCAAAACCAAAGTACTGGACAAATTAACATGTTGACCTGATGGTGGCGCTAGAGGAAAAGTCAGAGGATCACCAAAGTTATTATAGTTCATCCTGAGGGGAACATGAATATGTACCTAATTTCACGGCAATCCACCCAAAAAATGTCAAGACATTTCATTTAAAACCATAAAAGTTAACCTCATGGTGGCGCTAGAGGAAAAGTGAGGGATCACCAAAGTTATTAGGATTCATCCTCTGGGCGCCATGAATATCTGTACAAAGTTTCATGGCAATCTGTCAAATGGACCACAGTGGTGGACCGACTGACCTACAGACAGACAGACAGACAGACAGACATTTCCATCCCAAGAGCCTCGCAGCTAACATGATAAAAGCAAGGATAAAGTCCCATGCTGACCCTCTTTGTGTCTCTCTTTGTCCTTCAGGAACCTTCCAAGGCCAGTGGCTGGGTGGGATGCGTCATGGCTATGGCGTGCGGCAGAGTGTACCGTACGGCATGGCGGCCGTCATCCTCTTCCCTCTGCGAACATCCATAAACTCCCTGCGCTCCGAGCACAGCCACGGCCCTCCGGCTGTGCTGGAGGACGGCACCGCCACCACGCCCACAGACGGGGTGGTGGCCGGGCTGGCCGGGAGCCCTGTGGGACGAGGTGGGTTTGCTCTGACAGCTCCGAGCGAAGCTGAGCGCCAGAGGAAGAGAAAAGGCCGCTTCCGCCAGTCCATCCTGAGCGGCCTGAAGCTGCGGCGCTCTGAGTCCAAAAGCTCCCTGGCCAGTCAGCTCAGCAAGCAGAGCTCCTTCTGCAGCGAGGCTGGCATGAGCACCGTCAGCTCTGCTGCCTCCGACATCCACTCCAACGCCAGTGAGAGTGAACAGGGCGCCCCTGTAGACGCCACTGTCACAGAGATGTACGCTGGCGAGTGGCGGAGCGACCAGAGGGCCGGCTGGGGCGTGAGCCGGCGCTCGGACGGCCTGCATTATGAAGGTGAATGGGCGGGGAACAAGAGGCACGGGTATGGGTGCACCACCTTCCCTGATGGCACCAAGGAGGAAGGGAAGTACAAGCAGAATGTGTTGGTGAGCGGCAAACGCAAGAACCTGATCCCACTGAGGGCCAGTAAAATCAGAGAGAAGGTGGACCGAGCTGTGGAAGCTGCTGAGAAGGCCGCAGACATCGCCAAGCAGAAAGCAGAGATCGCCATGTCAAGGTGAGACGTTCCCTTTACAGCAGCACATGTAGGGGATGGACACCAAATATGGAATAATTTTACCAAAACTCATGAAGAAATGGGCACGTGTAGTGATAAAAAGTCAAACAAATCTCATCAAACAGCAATAAACAAATTAAATAAAACAAATTTCTGTTTATAAGGTCACAAGGAACAAACATTTATCGTTGGATTGTGGCTCAGAAAGTTTTACATACATCAAGTTTTTGATTTTAGAATTTAAATATCAGATAATTAAACAAAAGGCATATTAACGTGTGGCTGTTTCCATGTGCTGGTACATGTGTTGTTTTTTGGTTTTAGAAGTTAAAATGAGAACGTCACAGTCTCACTGTAAAAGCCTAACTCTCAATTAAACTTCTTCACTTCCATGTCAGTCTGTCTTCTTCTCTCACAGAGCTGAAACATC
This sequence comes from Macquaria ambigua, assembly GCA_008360985.2. Taxonomy (NCBI): domain Eukaryota; kingdom Metazoa; phylum Chordata; class Actinopteri; order Centrarchiformes; family Percichthyidae; genus Macquaria; species Macquaria ambigua. The sequence continues at coordinate 128,965 of VMKM01000094.1, read as the reverse complement.
CAAAACAAGACGACAGAAAAGAAAGAACACAAACTAAATCAATAAAATAAATGCTGAATATTACAATTTACAGAATATCTAAACATATTTGTAAAGCAGAGAGCAGATTTGGCTTAAATGAGGCCAAACAAAGCAGAGCTTCACAGATGCAGAGTCGACATTAACCTTTTCAGCTGCAGCAGGTTTGACTGCAGTGTTTCTACCTGTCCTGTCCAGGATGAGCCATGCTCGTGGGAAGGCGGAGGCAGCTGAAGGAGTGGCGCAGAAGGCCACGGAGGAGTGCCGACTGGCCCGGATAGCTGCCAAAGAGCTCTCTCCCTCCTTCCACATCTACGGGAACGGTGAGTGGACAACGCTCGTATTTTAATTCCAGTTTCCAGCGTTGACACGTGCTGCTCTGTTCACGTGATGTTGGATAATAATCCGTGTTGGCAATGCAGAACTACATTAAGATTTTTGGCGTTTTACTGTAAACCTTATTCTTGTATGATCAGACAGAATCATTTGTGTTATATGGAGATTATTTACCACTGGCTCTTTTGTGTGATATGATATAAAAATACATTTTGAAAATCATTTAAAACCTGACAACAAATGTCTGACAACCAATACTCATGCTGATATTTTTACATTGCTGCATATAATATCTGATCATATACTGTTATATACTGATTTTTAACGTAATCACAGCAGCGATAAGTCGATTGATCGATTAGTTGATATCCAGAAAAATGATCGGCAACTATTAATCGTTTTAATTAACATTTGCTGGTTTCAGCTTCTCAGATGTGAGGATTTGATGCTTTTCTTTGTCCTGTGTGATTGTAACAATCTGAATACATCACCTTTAGCTCTGGGAAATTATATCTGTAGCATTCTTTTTACTATTTTCTTAAATTTTATAGACAAAGCGATTCATTTGACTATTTTCATGCAAAATAAAAAAATATCACACCTCTTCAACAGAAGGTAGGTTGCGTTAAATGGAAATCCATTTACAAATTAAAGTTATTTAAACATAACTAAGCAGTTAAATTAATAAATATCCACATGCTCAAATTGCTGGTTCCACACAGCGAATCTAAACTTGAAGCTTCCTGTTTATTATCAACAGAACTGGCAAAACATCAGTTTAATCATAATAATACTGAATTATGATTCATGATAAATTATGATTGATACATCATTTATTTGTTGTTGTTTATATTTTGTATTATTAATCAGATCCCCCTTCAACCCAACCGGTCGAGGCAGATGACCGCCCACCCAGAGCCTGGTTCTGCTCGAGGTTTCTACCTGTTAAAAGGGAGTTTTTCCTTGCCACTGTCACATAGTGCTGCTCATGGTGGGAAATGTTGGGTCTCTGTAAATATAAAGAGTCGGTCTAGACCTGCTCTACTCGAAAAAGTGCCCTGAGATAACTTTGTTATGATATGGCGCTATATAAATAAAACTGAATTGAATTGAATAGAATCTGCAAAGTAATCAGATGAATGTAGTGCAGTAAAAAGTTCAATATTTACCTCTGAAGTGGAGTAGAAGCAGAAAGTAGTAGAACATGGAAAGTACCTCAAAATTGTACTAAGTACAGTACAAGTACAGTACTTTGTACACTGTGGGTTCGTCACTATGAGTTACACCTTTCACATCACACTGATCTGATCCATTGTTAATCTAAAAATATTGATTAGTGCAGCTTTAAATGTATCCACCATTATAGCTGTTAAGCAAGTTTATTTTACAGTTTAGCTAAAATATATGTGAAAATGAAAAACTAGATGATATATTATTTAGTATTTATACTATTACAGAACTGTTTGTGTAATAATGGTTCAAGAAGAAATAGCTTACATTAATAAAAATAATTGTCAAAATATACAGTTACTACTTTTTCTTTTATTCACTTTGAGTTTGTTAAGGATCTATAACTATAACTAAATTAATTACTAAATTAAGTTAAATTAAAAACTAAATTATTTTATTGCCACACATCTACCTTACGTTGCTTCATTTCACCCCCCCAGAGACCTGGACAATAACAATGAGTCACAAGTCGTGACTCAATAAAAAGAAATTTTAAAAAAAGGAAGCAAATTATTAAAAATGACTGAATTGTGCTCATTATCTTAAACCTTAAAAGTGTGTGCCGGGCTCAGTGTTTACAGACAAACTTCAGAGGATTAGCCTTTGAGAATTCAAACTAAATCAAGTGTATTCACTCCCATAATCCTCCCTAAGCCAACAGTGATTACCAGCACAAGAACCAGTTTGTCTCCTTTTGTTGCCCTGCATGCTTATAACCCTGACACACACACACACACACACACACACTGTCGGTCTGATGTACTCGCCGTGGATTGGTGCCAAATCACTTCACTGGTGCTATTCTCCGACTGTTTTCACAGGGCTCGAATGTCAGAGGCCCAAGCACCAGGATGCCAAGGACAAAGACCACGAGGTGATCTCCACAGGAACAGACAGTCCGGAGCTGTGCACTCCGGACACCACGCCGCCTGTGATAACACCTGATCTCAGCCCCGTGCTGAGCGTACCCACCTTGCCCCCCCACAGCCCGCCCAAGCACGCCCATCGCCCCAGAAATGCCTGCTTCATGCGCCAGAGCGCCGTGGACGATCAGGGCGGGGCCGAGATCCAGGTGCTGGTGGAGGGGCGGGGCATGGATCTGCCGAGGGGAGGGGCTAACAATTGGACTGATGACATGTATCCAGACCGAGGAGGCAGCAGCCGCTCCACCACACCCTCCCTTCTGGAGGAGCAGGAGGGCCAAATTAACGGCCACGAGCAAGCCCCTTTGTCCAACCACAAACCACGGGAGAAATCCTTGTCCAATCACAAGTCCCGGGAGCATGCCTCCTCATACAGAGCGTGGGAGCACTCCCTGTCCAACCAAAAGCCCTCCAAGCAAGCCTCTTCCAATCACAAGTCAAGGGAGTACTCGTCCTCCAATCACAAAACATGGGATCATTCTTCCACCAATCACAAGGCCTGCGAGCATGCCTCTTCCAACTACAAGCCGCAGGTGCACATTTTATCCAATCACAAGGCCTTGGAACATAACATGTCCAATCACAAGACTTCTGAGCATGCTTCTTCCAATCACAAGTCACAAGATTATATCTCCTCTAATCACAATGCAAAGGACCACGTCTCTTCTAGTTACAACCCTCGAGAGCATGTCTACTCCAACCACCATCCAAAGCAGCACAACCCCTCCAACCACAAGCTTAACGAGCATGCTGTAATCGACCAAAGGCTAGACGGCCTCACCGGGGGCTGGACTGCTGAAAGCACCCTTAGGTGGAGCCCTGCCCACTCACGCCTCACAGAGCAGGACGAGGAGAGGATGAATGACTATACGGTTGATATGAGGCTTCAGTGTCCGGACTCGCAGACGTCTCGGGGGCTGGGTCAGGACTCCCCGGCCCCCAAAAACAACAGGCTGCGATCCCGGGGCCTTCGGCCGGTCAGAGAGGGATCCATGGACTCTGTACAGATGCTGGACAACCTGAATGTGGGGGCAGAGCTGGAGGAGTGGCCGCTGCACAGGGACCTCACCCTCTCCCCACCCCTAAAGTCTCAGCCCATCACTCTGGAGCAGGAAGGAGAGCATCTCACCCTCAAATCAAACTCAGTGAGTCATTACAGTCGCAGTGTGTTTGAGAGATGAAGCCTGGTTTTTCTTTGTTTAGACTAGTAAGGATGAAAACTGGTAGCCTGACCTCTCAGTTCATTTTTGATTTTCTTCTTTTAGAGAAAATATACCGTCCAGCTTGTTTAATAGTGACGCGATAGCAGATTCAAAAACGTTCCACATCAGCGGCAGCCATCTTGGTTGTTTACGAAAATGCCTCAACGGTGCTCCTCTGTACAGTCATCGTATCAAACCCGCCACATATTAGATAAACGGTTGTAATTGGTCGGCTGGAAATCTGTCTGAATGGGAGGGAGAGCAAATGCATCTGCCAGAGCAAAAGAAACCTGAGCTCACAGATTCATCTGGTTCCCAGACTAGAAAACTGGTGGCTGTAACATAAAACTACAGCATTTATAAATAATGAGAGAGACAATGTTGAGTAAAACTGAGGATATCAACAAAAGAAAGGTTTGAAATGGGAATCCAGAGTGAGGAAAAATACTCCTGCAGTCTAAAGTGTCTGTGTCAGAGAGGAAAAAACATAAAGCAAAAAGGAAAAAGGAAAAAAGATACTTACAGAAATGCTTCAAGAGATCTGCATGTCCTAAATCATGTTCTGCACTCTTCCTGTCAACGCTCTGCTTCAAAAGTAAAAGTAGCAATACAGCAGTGTACAAATACTCTTAAAGTATTAAAGTAAAAGTTGTGGGCAGAATGGTCCCTTTCATATATATATATATATATATATATATATATATATATATATATATCATGTTATTATTATCATTATCAACACGTAAGCAGCATTTTAATGTTGCAGCAGGTGGAGCACGTTTTAACTACTTTATGTAGTACTATACTATAAATGTATTATGTGTTTTGTTTGTAAAATCTCTAAAAGTCTGTAAAGTAACTAAAGCTGTCAGATAAATGTAGTGCAATAAAAAGAACAATATTTCCCTCTGAGATGTGGTGGAGTATAAAGTAGCATAACATAGAAATACTCAAGTAAACTAAAAGTACTTCAAAACTGCACTTCACAGGGTTTGGACAAAGTCTTGAAAGTTTGTAAAATGCTTCATTTTAACTGTTATGTTTTCAAGGTTAGGAATATGCTTGAATTCAAATATACTCCTTGAAAAATGCTTGATTTTTGCAACATAATCTGGTGTTTCATCATCAACACAATCACTCAAAAAATCTTTTAATATTTGAAATGAAACAATCTCGTCGTCATATTTCTTTGTTGTCTCCTGGAATTTATAGTAACTATTTAGATGTGATGATAAAGGCTTTGAGAGTCTGGAAATTTTTGGTTTAGGTACCTTGAAAGTGCTTGAATAGTGCTTGAATTTTAGTCCTAAAAAGCTGTACGAACCCTGACTTCAGTATTTGAGTAAATGAACTGAGTTGGACAGCTGTACATGACAAAATAACACGTTCTGTTAGTCTGTAGGTTATTTGTGAGAACAGAAAGGATTAAATTGAGCTTCAGCAAGTATTACAACCAATACCTGATCACTCTTTAACTGCTGTTTGTTCTCTTTTCTCTATTTTCCAGGCTTCAGTTGAGTCTAACTGCTGCTCCTCTCCTCTCTTGTCTTCCAGGGCTCCAGCTCTATTCTGGTGGTTATGGTCATTTTACTCAATATTGGAGTAGCCATTCTTTTCATCCACTTCTTTATTTAAGCTTATACAGGTATGATCTACTAAGACTTATTGATAACTACGGTATATTATATTATTACTTACTGAGATGGACGTTCTGCCTATTCGACTGGAGCCCGCAGCCCGAGTGACGGACACAGCAGAGCCTCTCTATCGTTGCTACTGGTCTGTCCACCTCATGTTGTTGAAGCCCATTTGAGTTTCTATGAAAGCACCGTTTCCTTTTTCAAATGCTTACTTTGAGCTTGCAACCGTAGAAGAGAAAGTAGGGAAGTAAAGAGTGCAGCTTTAACCTAGCGTGGTGTATCGGGACACACGTGCGTGGGCGTCCATCAGCTACTGTTAGATGGACTGGAGATGGCACAGGCAGTTTAGCCCATTGTTCCATCACTCTAGACAAGAATATAGCAACGCTTGTTTCCTGGTTATCATGAGGAACATGCTAACCAAGAACATGGCACACACACCCCACAGACAATAACCCCTTTTTGCCTTTTAACCCTTTCCCCTTTTGGCCCCATCCACCAGTCTCCGACTCCTCTTCGCACTATGCGCTACATACAGAACTATGCTGCAAGAGTAGATCCATTTTAAAGGGCTCTGTCATTATTCTTTTCTTTTTTTTTCCACTACGAACTACACAAACGCACACAACCATTGCATGAGGCTGTGTGGGGTTTTAAAAGTGCATTTTCTATCCCTTTAACATCACTGTTTCTGTCCTCATTTGTGCGCACTCCCGTCCAGGTTTATCACCTCCTGTTCTGCCGCACCACTTCACATCTAAATCAAAAATCACAGAATCTGACCGAATCAGATTCACGCTCCGAGACCCCGCGAGTCTAAACCCTCGAGGAACTTCCTGAATTTGTTGTTAAGTGAACCCACACAAACGCACACACATTCGCACGCAAAAAAACACACACATTTAACTGCTGACATAGTGAGGAGGATTCAGCCTTGCCCCTTTGTACAGCCTTGAGACTGTTATGTTATAACCACTAATTCTACTATATATGTGTATGTGTCATTATTATTCGAGTTTGTTACTTTTTGCAGTTTGCAAGACAGAGAGAATGCTGAGTGCCTCGTATTTCTTCATTTTACATCTCAAATTTATTTAAACACCCCGACCCCTAGACCAAACCCCCCCACGTGGGCAGGCTAAGAGGAGACGGATAACCTTCAACATTAAGAAAGGTGACCCTCCACCCTCCTCACCCCCCCCCTACAAACCTCCCTTTCACCCTAAAATGGCATGCACTGTTTTGTCTCTCTCCCAGTCCCCCTTTTGGACCAGTCAAAAAGGGAAAATGGGGTTTCTACGGTGTCATTTCCAGACACTTTTTGGGCCGGATGAGATTTTTTTCAGCATGTTTGTTCAGCCTGCTCAATCTGGTGTCAAGTTTGTGAGTTTCTCCCTCTCGTCTCTTCTATCCAGCAACACAAGGCTACGTGAGACCTGGAGAGCAGTGTAAAATAAACGCTAGCTTTTAACTCTCAGTGGATACCGAAGCGTCCCCGAGTTTATGAATGATATAAAAAGAAACTCTCTGCTACTGTATGTTTTATACTTCGCACCCAGTGGCATCATCATGTTGTGACATCATTGCATGCTCAAGCATGCTCTTTCTTACTCTTTGGTTTATGAGGTTGTTTCGAAGTTAATGTGGAGAAAATAATGAAATGTTTGAAATTAATGAGTTTGGTGTGGTTATTACTGCTGTCTCGTCTATTAAATCCAATGATTCTGTTTTTATAAAGAACACTACAGCTGAACAAATCAATGACCATTTTTATATCATTTTTAACTGAAGTACTTTGATTGAATTTTCTGGATTTGCCAAAAACAGCTATTCCAATCCGGTTATTTTATCTATAAACAGTTTCTATACCACTATATATATATATATATATATATATATATATATATATATATATAATATATATAATTATCATGAAATAAAATCACAAACACTGAGAGAGGATTTCATCCATATCGCCGAATCCTAACTCAAGAGTCAAACAACTAATTTTGATTGAAATTCAAGTTATGCATTAAGAACTAATAACAAAAATTACATTATAGTAACATGAAATTAAAAAAACTAAACAGAAATAATGGCGCCCAAATAGATCTCCATATAATCCACTGAGGAATGTGAGTTTGGATGACAAAGAGCAAAAAAGAAAAAGGGGGAAAAGGTCAAAAAGTCACGTGTAGGAGTTATGATTCAATAAAGTTACATAAATTCTTGGATTTTACTGAAGACTCTTGTCCAGGATAAGATTCTCTTTAGCAGCCATGCAGAGTTCCATACTGACAACATGGAGATAAACACACAACCTCTGATATATTATTTAGCAAAGACAAAGTCATTCAGGAGCAATACAGTGGGGGGGTGCATGGCACTTCACAATCCAAAACCACTTTCCGAAAGAGAGAGAGATAGAGTGCATATTGGTGACGGAGGAAGTTTCACTGACAAACTGCATTTCTGAAGGCAATATGCAGATTTCTTTCAGTGATGAATACCACGTTTACTCAAGGTTACTGCAGGTGATAAGAGGTGGGACCAAGTCATTGTTTTGCAAGTCACAAGTAAGTCTCAAGTCTTTGCACTCAAGTCCCGAGTCAAGACAGGCAAGTCCCAAGTCCTAAACTTTGAGTTTCGAGTCTTAAACAAGTCATTATGTAATAATATATTAAATTTAAACAAATCATGAATGCTTTTTAAAATTTGTATTTATTTGTTAAAACAAGTGTGACTGAACTTAATCATAAAAAAAAGTGCTGACATTACACTTTCATAGCATATAGCACTGTTAATCACAACAGAATGAATGTGTGTGTTTCTGTCTTGTTGTATTTGAATAACACACTTTTTAGATGTACACAATGCATGTCCGAACACTTTTGGCCATATAGTGTACAACGAAGCAGCACAATCAACTGCGCAAAAACACGAGGGGTGTACAAACGTTTTCATTGCACCGCCTGAGCTACAGTATAATAGACTGGTCGTTTTACCTGTAGCTGTCAGAACCATCCACATAATAAGACGATCCTCAGTTTTAAAACTGCATTTGACTTTGAAGTTCAGTGCAGTTTAATAAAGTGGAAAGAATATATACCCTGTATACAAATGCCAAGTCTGGGGAGAGAACTGAGACGTTTGTTTTTACGAGGGTGTGTACAAGTAAAAGTCCTGCTTTTAAGTATAATCAGCTAAATGTGCTTAAAGTATGAAAAGTAAAAAAATACCCAATATGCAGTAAAATGCCCCCTGTGACTGATATTACTTTATATTATAATATTAGATTATTATCACATTAATGTGTAAGCAGTATTTTAATGTTGTGGCAGGTGCAGGTGGAGCTAATTTGAAGTTTTGTATATGCTGGTGTGTGGTTTAATGCACTGAAAAACACTTAATTATATTTTATTTTCTCATTATAGGTTTTTAAAATCTCAAATATGCAAAGTAAGAGGTAACTAAAGCTGTCAAATAAATAAAAAGTACAATATTTACATCTGAAATGTAGTGTAGTAGAAGAATAAAGCAGCATAAATAATAAATACAAGTGCCTCAAAATTGAGCAAATGTACTGGGTTACCACTGCTTTTACAATAAAAATGACTAATATAATATAAATGTTATATGTAATGATATACTTTATAATATATCATACATTTACATTCATATATAAATGCATCTAAATGTGACATATAAATGTGACAAATATATAATCAGGAAATGTGAAGACTGATTTTTAAATCTTTTTTAACCCAACAGAAAGATGATGCTTACTGGAGATTTGTCAAAACAAACACAATTATCACTCCACCCTCAGGCTGAACAACAATTTACATCAGACTGCCATGACACGGCCCCCTCTTTGTTTTCTAATTAGGCTGAAACTTCAGAGGTCATTCAGTCAGGCTGCTGCTGCTATTTATAATTATAATTACAATGAAGAGAGTTCACCTTTTACTTCAAGGTGTGTGAAGACTCCCACAGCAAAAACAAACAACTGAATCCATTTTAAAAAGGAGAAGAGCTGTTATAACTCCAGACATGAGGTTTGTGAGTGCTTTTTGCGCTGAGATGATGTATTAAATATATAATAATATAATAATAAAGATATAAAACGTATTTTTGTTGAATTTTGGAGATTGGTTTTATAATTGTGTGGTTGTATTTGTAAGATAACGGTTGCAGGTGAGACTGAGTGTTTACATGCTTGCAGGAGTGAAACACTCCCCCCTACTGTCACATTGAAGGAATGTATTTGCTAATATCTTAAACAGGCTCGTATTGGCCTTTGTGTTTGTTTGAATGCTGTTGAAACAATCTCAGAGAGCAGGTTATCTCCTCCTCGGGTAGTTTGGGGCTCCTCCAGGGTGCACCTCCGGCACGGAGCGGCAGTAGCAGCAGCAGCTCCGCGGCGACAGCTCACTGCGTGGCGGTTTCCGGTGTCCGTCCGTCAGCAGGAGGATGGCGTCCGGCTTCAACCGCATCCCCTCCACCGCCGGTCCTCCGAGTCCCAAATACACCGAAGGTTGTCGACCTCAGACTAAAGACGACAGTGGAAACCATCGATAAGCCGCTCGGGTAAGTTATCGTGATTTTTAAAAAAAATAGTAAATGGCGGTTTTTGCAGATGTATGAGGCTCGGCTGCAGGAGGTGGATTTTCTCCTGCAGCTCCGGGGAGGCCTAGTTTGATTTGGGGTCCGTTTGCAGTGAAGGCTCGTATCAAACGTTAGACCATTAAACGTTATTGTGGCCTTTCATAAAGCGGCGTTTCAACCGAAGCGACGGTAGCTAACAGGCTGTGCCGCTTCAGTCGCATTTACCTGGCTGTAGTTTAGTTAATATGTGCAGTTTGTAGCGCAAAACCGGTGATTAATATTTATTTTTCTAATGTCAAATAGCTGATGATAATCTCGAAGGAAGTCCAGTTGTTTAGTAACGTTAGCTTTAGCTAGCGGTTAGCCGTTAGCTATTAGCTACGCTGTCGCAAGCTAATCTCGGGTAGCTTAGCCTACATCCTGGAACAGAAACAAAATAATTAAATACTCTGAGGGAGTTACATTTATCTCCAGCAAAACCCGCTGGATATAACAGACAAGCTGGATATCATACAGCCATTTACACCACATAACGTTTAAAATACGTTTAGCTGAGAAAAGGAACCGCTACGTTCCCGATTTGAGTTTCAGGAAATAGACCGAGCCCAATTGTGGTTTTGATGAAGCTCCAGCGTTAGCTAACTAACTGATATTTTTGCGGGTTTCCCTTTAGGAACATGCTTCAGGTCTGTACCTGTCACCATATTATCTGCCTAACAGATAACAGTATTTACATAGCACTTTTAGATTTGCTTCCTGAATAATAGAGGAACAAGTTTTAGGCCTCCCAAGCTAGCTAGGTGGTTTGTTTCAGTTTTATCTGACCACAAACGACTTGAAATTCCAGCAGTCACACACTGCACACGCACGCACACACACACACACATATTACTCTGACGCTGGATACAGGACCTAGCCTTGCTGAAATGTTGACAGAAGTCTTGTAAGTTAGTGTTGCTGTCTCATACATTGCTATTTATAATGGATCATGTTGGAAACTGTGGCAGCTCATCAGCCCTGCTTTCAAATTGACACCCTGCATTGTATTGACTCACTGCAATAATATGTTATGTATTTTAAGTTTATTTAGTAATTTGTTGTTTTGTGTTTTATTCCCTTTAGGTTTTATCACCTATCTCAGAGGACTGTGTAAACACAGATACAGCACTCAGCTACTCTCAGGGTGCTGGTTACCATTTCTTAAACCACATCCACCTTCTCAGTTTGGCACTGAAATCCCCCTCATCTGCTGAGCGCTGAATCCCTACATGCGAAGTGGAAGGATGACGGAGGCGTGGCAGCAGCAGCAGCAACATGCAGTGGCTCCACCCTCTGTTGTGCACACACTCCCCCAGGGAAGTGACAACCCTCTGGGCTGCGCTGTGTATGGAGTCGTCCTACAGCAAGATGCCTCCCTGCAGCAGCCCCAGCACGGCCAGCAGCTCTCGGTTCAAGCCCAGCAGCCCTCCTTACAGGTAGGGGGCGAGAGAGGGCACAAGTGTGGAGCCTGTGGCCACGATATATCTCACCTGGCCAACCCTCATGAACACCAGTGCATGGTGAACCAAGACCGATCCTTCCAGTGTACTCAGTGTATGAAGATCTTCAGCCAGGCGACGGACCTGCTGGAGCATCAGTGTGTGCAGGTGGAGCAGAAGCCTTTTGTGTGTGGCGTGTGTAAGATGGGCTTCTCTTTGCTCACCTCCTTGGCCCAGCATCACAACTCGCACGGCAATGGAAACAACCCAATGAAGTGCTCCATCTGTGAGAAAACATACCGGCCTGGTTCTGGAAACGTCACCCCAACCTCATCAGCTGCCAACCCTCAGCAGCCCTCCACTGGTGAGACATCCAGTGGCGGTGCAGCGATCAGTGCCTCGTCTCCTCCTTCATTTGAGGCCTCTGCACCAGACCGGCCATATAAGTGCTCAGTGTGCCATAAGTCCTTCCGGCATTTGTCAGAGCTGACCCGCCACGAGAGAGTACACACTGGTGAAAAGCCATACAAATGTGACACGTGTGATAAAAGCTTCAGCCAGTCTTCACATCTGGCGCACCACCAGCGTACACACAGCTCCGAGCGTCCGTATAAATGTGCGGTGTGCGAGAAGAGCTTTAAGCACCGCTCTCACCTCGTGCGGCACATGTACGCTCATTCAGGCGAGCACCTTTTCAAGTGCAATTTGTGTGAGATGCACTTTAAGGAGTCGTCTGAGCTCCTGCACCATCAGTGCCAGCCAGAAGGGGAGAGACCTTTCCGCTGCGGGTCTTGTGGGAAGAGCTTCAAGCGCCCGTCTGACCTGCGGCAGCATGAACGCACACACTCAGAGGAGCGACCTTTCCAGTGCGAGGAGTGCCAGATGAGCTTCAAACAGCAGTACGCTCTCGTACGCCACAGACGCACTCACAAAAATCCAGCTGATCGCCCTTTCAAGTGTAACCTCTGCGATAAGGGGTTTCTTCAGCCATCCCACCTGCTTTATCACCAGCAGGTTCACGGTATGGAAAGTCTGTTCAAGTGCGCGTCCTGCCAGAAGTCTTTCAGCCAATCAGGAGAACTGCTGAGGCACAAATGTGGTGGCGAAGTGGAGAAGCCCTACAAGTGCGACGTGTGCGGCAAAGGTTACAAAAAGAATTCAACGCTGCAGCGCCACCAGAACTCTCACTGCACAGAGAAGCCGCTGAAATGCTCCCTGTGTGACAAGCGCTTCGTGTCGTCGTCCGAGTTCGTTCAGCACCGATGCGACCCGACCCGCGAGAAGCCGCTGAAATGTCCCGACTGTGAAAAGCGCTTCAGGTACTCGTCCGAGCTGCAGCGCCATCGGCGAGTTCACACCGGGGAGAAGCCTTTCAAGTGTGCCAGCTGCGACAAGAGCTTCAAGCAACGCGAGCACCTGGCCAAGCACCAGAGCGTGCACTCGCGGGAGACACAGTTTAAGTGTGTGTGGTGCGGAGAGCGTTTTGTTGACCTCACGGCTCTGCAAGAGCACACAGTCCAGCACACTGCTGAGGGGGAGAGTTTCCCTGAAGCTCCCTGCATCCCATGAACCGAACTGCTCTTCAGTCCTGGGCAGCAAACATGACATTTCACCCACAAAGCAACACGTGCCAGCCTCCGCTCTCCCATTTGTAGTTTCTAACATGCACCCATTAATTATGTTGAATGATTTGTAGTATCAGTAACGTTAAGACTCAATTCATCCTCGTCCTTTGTTGAGTAAATGGCTAAACACCCTAAATCACCAGGCGGTTAGGATCCCTCGTCTTATTTTGGAACACATGGAAAAAAAACTTGAACAGAATGAAAAAGGCGTGAAATGTGGGAAGATCTGGATTTAGTTTAGTACCGAGTGTGGGACCTTTTTATTCTGTGGTTGCATGTGATTGTCTGTTTTGTAACTGTTGATTCTATTGTTTAGAAAGATGACAAGAACTTCCAGACAGTTGTCAGATGTGTGTGCTCACGTGTAAGGTCCTCTGAAATCCATGTGCCTTTTTTTTTACCGCTCACTCATTTCGTGTTTTTGTTCATTTCGTGTCCAGAATAGCCGAAAACCTCCCATCCGTCTACAGCGGCTGGCCTGTGCAGCAGTATCTTTTCACATGCTAGATCTTAGGTAGTATCATCTGTTTTGTGCATGAATATTTATCACACTTTAATATCACTGTTGTATTATAGGTTTGGTTTATTTAGGAAAAACATCCTAAGAAGAAAAAAAAGTGGATTTGTGAAAATGTATAGCCTGTGTCCTATGAAATCTGTGTTGTTGCATCTTTGTATTAAAACAAATGACAGCTAGGTAACTAACCCATACCTATCATGTCATACAAACACTTGACATGTGCAATAGAACATGCACAATGTAATATTTATGACTACTGATTCATGGCATAGTCTACTCTGTTATAATATAGATTGTGTGTATATGCTTATGTAAACATTGAAAACTGTATAGTGCTTATGTTACCTGCTTTTGTATTCACAACGAATGAGCTTGCAGTATTTTGCAGGCACTTTTAGTTTCAGTTCCAGATGGACGCTCACAGGGTTTAACCCCGACAAGACTTCAAAGCATTATATTGCTCACTTGCCACAAACTTAGCTGCATTAGTTACTGTGCGATTAAGATCTAACAAAAGTATTTTTATTTTTTATTTTGAAGAGTTGGCCTTGTAACACCCTGCTCTTGGTCCACACCAGACGGTCAGCAGATTAATCAGAGTAGCCTCAAAGTTACGGTTTATGTGTTGGTTCATGCCGGGCATAAAGTAAAAATATTTGTGTACTTTAGTTTACTGTGTGGGTTTCTATATTCTGTACAATCTTTGCAGTATATTTAAAAGAAGGTTTTTGGAGTTTAAAATCATGCACAAAGGGAATTACAGCGGGCGAGTGACGGGGTGGGACGGGATGGGGGCTGTGTGGTTGTGCCATGGTTTACGTGCTGGTGAGTCTGCTTCAAAACCTCCTGTTGGAGGTCAACGAGTGTAATGAAGCGTTGGATTTACACACATATGGATATCAATATAGACTCCTGTTCATTCTGTATACAGACAATTAAAATAAATCACCTTATGAAGACAAAGGTGTACATTGTTTTCATCACAGCTAACTCTGCTACATGGATTTTGTCTGATCGTCAAAATTAGAGCTGCCACTAAGGATTATTTCATTGTTATTAATCATTTTTGTCTGTAAAATGTCCTGTAATGGGCCTTTTTCACTATCTTCTAACATTTTATCAGCTAAACAATCAATGGATCAATTGGGAACAGAAAAGAAATAATTGGGAGATTAAAAGATAATGAAAATAATCATTAGTTGCAGCCCTATTGTGTGTAAGGCATAAAATTCCCAATCGTGATCTTCTTTAGGGCTGAAACAATTATTTTCATCATCATTTAATCTTTTGATTATTTTTATGACTATTTTTGTCTATAAAATGTCTGAAAATAATGAAAAAATGCCCTTTATAGTTTCCCAGAGCCCAAGGTGACGTCTTCAGATGTCTTGGATGTCTCAGTTTACAATCATATAAATCAGAGAAAAGCAGCAAATCCTCATATTTGTGAAGCTGAAACAGGAGAAACTTTGGCATTTTTGCTTAAAATAATGACTAAAACGATCAATTGATTATCAAAATAGTTGAAAATTAATTTTCTGGTGAACGACTAATTGATTTATTGACTAATCATTTCAGCTCTAATTAAAATACCATTGCTTTGGTTGATAAAGAAATATAATAACATTCATTGTAAATACTGTAATATTTTAAGTTGTAGGTATAGGTGAATATTGGAAACGGCCAAGATCTTTATTGCTTTAAGTACTTGTGTACTCTATGTGCTGTATGTAATTATATTTGTCAAAGGTACTTTACATTTTATGGCAGCTTCTTTGCAAGAGTTGTTCATTCCTCGGAGTGTCATGATAATTTGTCCTTTCTGAAGTAACAGACAGTGATGGAGGAAGTATTCAGATCCTTTACTACAGTAAAAGTACCAATACTACACTGTGTAGTAAAAGTCCTGCATTGATCTCATTAGATGATTATTCCTCATCATTCATTCAGCAGGATTTTACTGTTGGAGTTGGTTGAGGTGGAGCTCATTTTCAACTGTTTAATGATTCTATTAAGTAAATAAAAGTAGCTCCACTTTTACCAGCTGCAACATTAAAGTGATGAACGCATGAATGCATCAGTAATTATAATCCAATAATATATATTATTGTGAAAAGGGTCATTCTGCAAAATGAAGACTTTTACTTTTGGTACTTTAAGTATATTTTGATTTAGTACTTTTACTTGAGTAAAATTTTGAATGCAGGACTTTTACTAGTAACAGAGTATTTCTACACAGTGGTATTACAATAGTAGTAGAACGGAGTACTTCTTCCACCACTGATTATGTGTAGGCTGTTTGTGGCAAAATATAATCAAATCAATAATGAAATTACAAACTCGTATATGTTTTTTAAGCAGTTATTAATACAGTATTTAAAGACATTTATATCAAGATTTTAGCGTATTTATTTTTTATGTCACGGACAGTTATTCAAGTCACTGAGCCTCTTGATTTACTTCCGGGTGATGTTTACCGCAAAAGGGAAGACCATCCTGGGTCTGCTAACGAACCGCTGCTAGATGTACCACCACCACCACCCATTTGACACAATTATTAAGTCACTGATACTGCTGATATTATACACATTATTAATAACTTTAAACGTGGTGGAGCTACATCGCTTTACGGAGAGCAACGTACCGCTGGTGCTAACGAGCTAACGTTCATGTCGGGCGGACTTCCCCTGAGCTCGGATATTTCTACGACGAGGTTAGCCGGCTAACTTTAGCCGCGTTATTGATTTCACATTTCAGAAATGTCGATACTAACAAATAGCTTTTAGTCTATTAATGTTTCTTGTACTAAAACACGTGAATTTACGATCTATGTGAATATGTATTGGTGCATTCAAGGTTCAAATTTTGTGATTTTGTGTTTTGCTAAGGAAGCTAGGTCACCGTAAGTAGCTAGCTAGGTTAGGTGAAATGATCGTATATTATGCTAACGCTCGCAGATTTGTTTAAATGTTGAAATAACTCTGCGGTAACCAGCAAGATGAATGTTAACTCGTCTCTCATCTACGTGTAAATAGTAGCTATGTGTCCGGTGTAAAAGGCCCCGGAGAGCCCGTGTCGTGACGGGCTCCAAACACAGTTTTGGGTCTAACGTTATAATAAACTGGTTAGTAGGCTTTGGGGTATTTAGCTCTGACAGGTTTATACAATTAAACCGGACACCGGAGGGTCTTTACATTAATCTAGTCCTGGTTTGACAACTCCTAAGTACAGTGGTATATGAGCTAGGCCTGGTTTAATGTACTCCGCATAGACAAAATGCAATGGAATCACAATTTTTGTCTGTTTTTACTGATATTAAATAAAGGTTTTACAAATCTGAAACTGGGTTTTTAAAAAGTCTTCATATTCATATTAATCTGGTCCAGGTTTGGCAAGTAGTCTAAATACACTGGTATTTGATCAAGTCAAATGTAGTCTGGACGGAGTAAAACAAATTGTGAAATTGCCCTTTTGTCTCTTTTCACAAATAGAATAAATACATTTTGCACAAATCTGAAACTGGGTTTGAGTTTCTGTGTTAATCTCGTCCAGGTTTAATGAGTCTAAGTACAGTGGATTGTGAGCTAGGCCTGGTCTAATGTGGTCCGGATAGACAAAATGCAGTGGATCCACAGAGAGAATAAAGGTTTTACAAATCTTGAACTGTTTTTAAACAACAGAATTCATGTTAACCTGGTACAGTGGTATTTGGTCTACACCTTGTCTGTTGTGGTCTGGATGGAGGAAAAATGCAGTGAAAGGACCATTAAATAACTTAAAGGTTTTACAAATCTGAAAAGAGAGTTTTAAACAGTCGGTGGACTCACCTTGTCCAGGTCTGTCAAGTCTAACTTCACTGGTATTTGATCTAGATCAAGTCAAATGTGGTCTGGATGGAGAAAAAACTGTGAAATTGATCTTTTGTCTCTTTTCACAAAAAGAAAAATGTATCAGAAATCTGAAACTGAGTTTGTGTGTAAATACAACAGTTTTTGGATTTATTTTGGTTGGAGATTGCCCCCTTTTCCTGTTTTCTCAAATAGAAAGTAGAATAAAGGTGTCACAAATCTGAAACTGGTTTTAGAGTCTCCCATGTTTATCAAGCCCAGGTTTGACAAGTCTGAAGACAGTTGTTTTTAAATTAGCTAAAGTCCAATGTGGTCTGGATGGTGAAAAAGCAGTGATGTTGCCCTTTTTGTTTTCTTTTTTTCCCCTGTTTTCACAACCACAATAAAGGTTTCTAAAATCTGATAAGGGGATTATGACAAAATGTATGCAGGTTTAGGGAAGCTGGTTCTGACAGGATACCGGCACGTACCTGTCACAAAGTGGCTGTTTGTCCTGTGTGACAAGGGATTTTTAGAGTTAAAGTCTCCATGTTTATCTAGTTTAGGTCTGACAAGTTTAAGTACTGTGGTTTTTCAGGTTGACCTGGTCTAATGTGGGCCCAGCGGAGCAGTGAAAAGCAGCGACACCTTCAGTCTTTGAGTAAGTCTAGTCCAGGTTTGACAAGTCTAAGGACAGTGGATTTTGGTGTGATGTGGTCTGGATGGAGAAAAAGCAGTTAAATCACCTGTTTCTTTCTGTTTTCACAAATCAGAAGTTTCACAAATCTGAAAAGAAGTGTTTCTAAAACAGAGTTAAGATTGTTAGTTGATTAATTGATTAGTCAGTTGACAGGAAATGAATCTGCAACTATTTTGATAACCAATTAATAGTTTCTCTTGTTTCAGCTTCACAAATGTGAGGATTTGATGCTTCTCTTTGTTTTTAAGTCTCTTTAAGTTTTCATACTATTTTTATCCCTTGTTTACTTATTTTATTGACTTTTATCTATTTTTAACATCTTATTGTTTTAGTTATAATTTTTAGTCTTACAAAATTCCATTTATTGTTGTCTCTTTGTTTTTTGTCTGTGCTGTTTTGTTCTTGCTCTGTGAAGCACGTTGGGCTGCACATTTGTATGAAAGGTGCTATATAAAATAAATAAAGTTGAGATATATGAAAGTAAACAAAATATTTTTGGGATTTTGGACCAATGGTCGAATAAAACAGCAATTTGAATACATCACCTTGTGCTGAGAGAAATTATATATATTTTATTATTTTTACATTTTATGGACCAAACGATTCATTGAGAAAAGAATCTTCAGATGAATCGGTCATGAAATGTATCGTTAGTTGCAGCCCTACATCAGATCAGAAGCCAGCTTCAGCCTGGTTGTTATTGCATCCTTTAGCTGCGTTTCTGTCCTCTTCCTCAGCCTCTTCTCCCTCTTCTCTCCTGTCGTCCTGCAGCTGGCGGGTCTTCATCCCTTCCTGCCTAACATCCTGCTCAGGGGCTTCACACACTCGGTCATCGTAGCTCTGTCAGTCTGCACAACTGCTGCGTCAGACCGGCCTGACGCCTTTCATCAGAGGGCGCAAGCAGCCAAAGCCCATGGTCAGCACAGCACAGGCATCTTAGAGCCACACATTCTGGAGAGTCGCTGCGCTGCCTTCCAGTATCGAGCCAAGAAGTATTTAGAGGGAGGTGAGGGTCCCCGACACGGAGCCGCAGAGCTAGCGATGCCCGGATCCACGCCGGCCAGCAGCAAGGCTCGGGTGTACACCGATGTCAACACACAGAAGAACAGAGAGTACTGGGATTATGATGCACACGTGCCAAACTGGAGGTAAATGTTCAATATGTCACAGTTCAATCTGTAAACACATGGTAACATGGTACCATACTCCATCATTGTTGCTGCAAACTGTTGAAAACATCTGCATCGTATTAAGTCACACATCAAGCAGTGAGTTTATCAGAGCTTCACAACATTGTGTTCGTTCATCACTGCTTTTAATAATTGTTATTTTAAAATATAATTTTCATTATGAAATAATGCTGCCAAATGACCGAATATGTATTAGTAATTTCCTCAAGAATATACAAAGGGTAATGAGCAAAAAATGCAATTTATACAGAAATTATGTGGAATAAGAATGACTTTTGAAATTGTTCATTTTATTTATTGCATATACCATAGACCACAAACTTTGTTTTTCTTCAAGACACCAAACGTTAGATTAATTAAGTAATCATTATACAATAATCAAATTCTTTATTTACTTCTTTATTAGTAATCACAGTATGTTGCAGTGAGTCTCACATGTTCACAGTCACATGTTCTGTGTTTCATTGACAGAAAATAAATCTGTGACAATTCTGATTAATCATTAATGTAATTTATTAAACTAAAATGCCAAACAGTCGCTGTGAGGATTAGTTGTTTTTCTCTGTTTTATGTTGTACATTTAAAACTTTTTTGACAAAACAGTTTGAAGAGTTCACCTTTGGGCTTTGGGAACCTCTGATGGGCTTTTGTTGAATAATCTTTGATTAACTGACTAATTGTTTTAGCACTAGTCTTCTTATTGATGATCGGACCAGTTGTGTGTGTGGTCATGATTTGATTTCCTTTGTTTAATTACTACTAAATGTTTCCACTCTTTCTCAGCAATCAAGACAACTATCAGTTGGTGCGTAAACTGGGTCGAGGGAAGTACAGTGAAGTATTTGAGGCCATAAATGTGACCAACAATGAGAAGGTCGTGGTGAAAATCCTCAAGGTGAGCCTTAGACGTCTGTTCTTGTTTTGTTCCTCATCATGTGAGCTTTTCTGGCCTTTTTCCCACCTGACGGAGCTCTCCACAGCCTTCCTTTGTCCGCTGTTGTTATCATATTATCAGCTGTGTTCTCCACATGTAAAGTCAGTGTTGGCGTTTATTTCCTCTCAAAAGTGGTTGAACTGGATACGTGAACTCTGTTGTTGGAAGTGCAGTTATTATTAGGCTTTGTGCCAAAGTAATCCCAGCAGGTGGCGCTCTCACTCCCAGATGACTTCAGTCCCACACTCTTGTAGAAAAGTTACAGCCGTCCATTGAAATGTTGTCAAATTTGATTGTGTTGACTCAGCAGAGTTCATTAGATTTCTCCAGTATGAATCCTCTCAGACGTCTTCTGTGACAGTTGTTATGATAGTTAGATCTGATGAGTACAGATGGACAGTGCTGTCTGAGACAAACTGCTGTCAGTAGTCAGTTTATTTTTTAAATGAACGCTCTGAAGCTCCACATCACGCTGTGGCAACATCTGCTGGTCAAATGTTGGTAAAAGCAAAGGGACGATACAAAGATACAACCCTACAATGATTTAAGATAAAACTTTATTGATCACGAGGGAAATTGTTGTGCAGCAGTTGCAGTACAAAGTAACTATAAAATATCAATAAACAGATATCCAAAATCCAAAATACATGCCAACAAATCTATAAACAAAGTTAACGGTAAGGATCATAAGTTGCTTCTTGTTGATTTAACTGATTTGTATAAAATAGAGAAATGTTCAGTTTTTATTTCTCCAAATCAACAGAATCTCAGAATATCACAGAAAATGTCTTTTCAACAACATGAAGACCCATAAAATCTGTTTCCTTTCACCTTTATTATAAATACTGACACTGATACGCTTATCTCCCGATTTAATACTATTACGATACTTGGGTGCCGATTCGATATGTATTGCTCATACTTAAGTATTGATTTTTGATTTTACAATTTATTGTGATTTTTGTTTGCACTAGACCATGGGAAATATATATATATATATATATATATATATATATATATATATAAAAATACCGATTCAGGAATCAAAGAATCGATTAAAACTTTTTAAAAAAGGAATCATGATACTGATTTTTGATACTGAATTGATTACCCACCCCACCCCCACCCCCCACCCCTATTAGTTTATCTACAGGAAACCTGGAGTCATTGACTTCACATCAGCCCAAACTTGTTTGAGTTAAATGACACGGTGTATTTGAATAGTCTGATAGTCAGATTTGGCCACTTTGAAACACACTTCAGTGCACTATTACAAGAGCAACGTTAGATCAGTTTCAAAGCATTGTGAAGTCACCAGGCTGTCACTGCATCAAGGTATGAGGAGCCTTTATTTGACATAACATCCACTGAGTTGCCAGTTTATTAGGTCCAACTAGCTTAAATTAAAGCAGGCTAATCCAACAGTCCTGCAATAAATCCTACTTTCATGAAGGTTGTAATGTTCAGTTTTTGTTGAAACTGTTTCAGAAACGTTTTGCAGTTTTGTTTCTAATAATCTTTCTTTGAGGTTTTTATGTGTTTAGGTATCAAAAGATTGGTTCTCTCTGCAGTACTTAGTAGTTATAAGTAGTAGTAGTTGTTTTTTGTTTAATTTGGTTATATTGAATGTGTGTCTTTCTTTTCGAACCACTCCCTTCCCCTCGCAGCCCGTCAAGAAGAAGAAGATCAAGCGGGAAATCAAAATTCTTGAAAACCTGCGCGGGGGAACCAACATCATCCGCCTGGTGGACACGGTCAAAGACCCGGTGGTGAGTCCGATTCCTGCCGTCACTTTGCTGCATGTCGGCATGTTAGCAGCGGTAATCCAGTCATGTGTGTAACTGTGTGTGTGTGTGTGTGTGTGTGTGTGTGTGTCCATGCAGTGATAATGATCGTCACCTACCTGCTGTTCTCCTCAGTTAAGCCTTGTGTTGTCCTCTCTTTGCAGTCCAGAACACCAGCGCTTGTCTTTGAGTGCATCAATAACACAGATTTTAAGGTACTTGAGTTTGGCCGACATCATACATGCTGAACTACCAGCAGAGTTGCCATCCATTCAGAGGCATTGATATCCATTATTAATAACACGCATAACCCTCCAGTTAATGTTAATGAGCTGCTGACATCATGTAACTAATGCTGTTTCTAAACACTTTATTTTATACGCGGACGTCTTCATGTTGTTCACAGGAGCTCTACCAGAAGCTGACAGACTACGATATCCGTTACTACATGTATGAGCTGCTCAAGGTAAAAACGTCTTCTTTACATCACAACTACTCTTATGTCAAGTTATTTATTTAATCGTGATTATTCACCACTTTTAAAGTAAAAACGTTAAATGTGCAGGGTGGGATTGTTGTGATGAGTTATCGTCTGTGGTTGACGGGAAGCAGAGTGATGTGTACTGCTCAGAAAATTTAAAATAGACAGGAAATGAAAGGTTTGTTCAAGCCAAATTAGTGCTGAAACAATTAGTCAAAGGACTAAAATGAATCAGCAACAACTCATTTGATTGTAAAAAAATTATCAAGCAAAACATTTGCTGTTTCCAGCTTCTGTGAATGTGAAGATTTGCTGCTTTTCTTTGTTTTATATCAGTGTAAATTGACTAACTTTCAGTTTTATGTGACATTGTACAGGGTTCGTACAAAGTCTTGAAAGTCTGGAAAATGCTTAATATTAACTGTTATGTTTTCAAGGTTAGGAATATCCTGGAATCAAATATACTCCTTGAAAAATGCTTGATTTTCCAACATAATCTGGTGTTTCATCATTGACACAATCACTCATGTAAACCAGAAATCTGTTAATATTTGAAATGAAACGATCCCGTCGTCATATTTCTTTATTGTCTCCTGGAATTTATAGTAACTATTTAGATGTGATGACAAAGGCTTCGAGAGTCTGGAAATGTTTGGTTTAGGTACCTTGAAAGTGCTTGAATTTTACTCTTAAAAAGCTGTATGAACCCTGATTGTAGAAAACACGATCAAGTAACAATAAAGGGATTAATCGACAATGTAAATGTGGAGGTTGTTTCCTTGTTGTCGTCATGCGTCCTGATCTGTCGGTCCGGGATGACTTGATGCACACTTGGAGGAACCAGCACCAGCAGATGATGGTTTCAGACTGGCTGAACATGTCTCTGTCTCTTCTTTAAGGCTCTGGACTACTGTCACAGTATGGGGATCATGCACAGGGACGTGAAGCCCCACAACGTGATGATCGACCACCAGCTGAGAAAGGTACTGCTGACTCTGTTGTTACTTAGTGACCTCATCAGGGATAACACCCTACAGTAAAGATTGTTTTTATTATTTAGAGAAGTGGATCAATCGAGAGCTGAAATCAGAACCCACAAAGTGCCAAATAACAGTCAAATAATGCACAGTGTATCATAAACCAGTAGTTCCCAACCCCACAGCCCTGTTATCTGAACTCACTTACCCCTTCATCGATTGCCACCTATCACGTTCCAAATGTAAAACACTATTGATTATATAAAAGAGGATATTGTTACAATATTTGTTTATACAATTGAAGTGTCAATATTTAGGTTGGTTTGGTCAGCAGTCGTGCTACTAGAGTGACGCTGAATGCTCCAACCGTTTATCCATTACTCTTAGCTAACTATTTTATCTGTTAACTCATTAGTTTTAGCTAACGTTACCTGTTTAGACTAGTTTTCACTCACTCTTGCATAATTGCAACAGGTAGTGTTCAGGTGTTACAGCTGCCTTAATATGATGTGTCATGTACAATATACATACATTTATGGTCGTTTTCAACCTTTAACACATTGTAGGAATAAGTGAGCAAGTTTAATACGTCGGCAAGGAAATTGCTCATTGACATGTTCAGACCAAAACTGTTGTTTTATTTGATATAAAGCTGCACTTATCAATGTTTTTATATGAACAATGGGTCAAACCAGCATCTTTTGGCTCATTGTTTTGGTTTTACAGTCCAGAACTTTACTGTTGGTTGGGTCTCACCGCTCTGATAAACCGGCTGTACATCACCTGCCCAGCACCAAACGACAATGTTAGCCATTATCTGCTGAACATAGTGGAGCGTTTAGCAGCCAGAGAGCCAGATATTTCCCTCAGGAGCTGGTGGAGACCAGAACCAGAGCTAACAGAGAGGGAATACTGGACTTAACATTTGTCAGCTGGCCAAAAACGCTCCAAATGAAAGATTGTGTCCATGTCTGCTGGATGTGTAACAGGCAGCCCTTTGATAACAAGTTCACCAACTTTATAAGGTGAAAATATGTCAAAGTTGTGTTTACAGCTTGTTCTGCTGCCCCCAAGTGGTCAAAAACAAATAAAGTGATGCTGCTGACTTCTCAGACTATATGATCAAAAATCTATATCACAGTCCATGACCATGATAATGAAATAATGATTAAAAGAAATGGCAGCTTCCTGAGAACTACAAGTCTTCATTATCTTTGTGTAATGTATAAGATGATGTCTTAAATATGCTGTTTTATTAAAGCAGTTCTTGTTTTAGCTGCTTTGTTTGATGACCTTATTTAGGGGAAAGCTCCTAAAGGCAGACAAGCTTTATGCCAAACACTCAAAACAAATGTATTCATTTTTACTTCTTGTTTTAAGGTGTTTGATTTGTATATGTTTTCCAGGTGTTATTCCAGCCAGCAGCAGTTCAGCCTGTAATTAATATAAACCAGATTAATGAGTATTTTCTCTCTGCGTCACAGCTGCGTCTTATAGATTGGGGTTTGGCAGAATTTTACCATCCCGCTCAGGAATACAACGTCAGGGTGGCCTCCCGCTATTTCAAAGGCCCTGAGCTGCTAGTGGACTATCAGGTATTTATTTATTTGGGGGAAACGCAGACCTACGTTGAGGGTTTGTTACAGCACAGTCTCTGTCTTCTTTTAAATAATTCTTGGTGTGTGATTTACTCTCTTTTTCCCCAGATGTATGACTATAGTTTAGACATGTGGAGTCTAGGCTGCATGTTGGCCAGCATGATCTTTCTGAAGGAACCGTTTTTTCATGGCCAGGACAACTACGACCAGGTACAGAAAGATTCACATCCTCCACAAAATAAATGAAAATAATGTCACTTCTAGCTGAAATCAAGACCCTACAGATTGGGACAGAAATGTATGCGTTTTCTTGGACCTGTTATACATTGGAAGTGTAATAAAATGTATGTAACTAATGTACTGAGTGTGCATGTGTCTTGTTTTCCAGCTGGTCCGCATTGCTAAGGTTCTCGGCACCGACGAGCTCTTCGGCTACCTGCACAAATATCACATAGAACTGGATACCCGCTTCAAAGACCTGCTGGGACAGTGAGTATCAGCAGAGGGAGGAGACGAGATTTTGTTCTGAACCGTTAAGCAGAAATTCATTCAAATGTATTCAAAACACCTGAAACTGAGACATGCTGTCTGACTGTAGAGATGTACAGGTACTGTAAATGACTCAGGCAGAACAGAACTTTTAAGCTGCAGGTTTTGATTGAGCCATAACAGAGTGTGTGGTTGAAACGCGTTACAAACTACTTCAGACTGACAAGTAATTTTTTCTGACTGACTTCATCAAGCTGCTTTTGTTTAGATTTGAAAGTGAAACTGACAAAAAACTGTAAGTGGAGAGTTAGAAAAGAAAACCGATGTGCCGGTATTCATGAGCAGCTGAAAGATGGTTGTTTTCGTACGAATTCAGCCAACATTCACTCACATCCAACCTCCCCCGACTGTCAGATTGTCACCGTGCTCGCGTGTTTCACGTTAAACAGGAGGAAGTGCTGAGTTACATGTTGGTCGTTTGTGTCCAGGCAAACACGGAAGCGCTGGGAGCAGTTCATCCAGTCAGAGAACCAGCACCTGGTGAGTCCGGAGGCTCTGGACCTGCTGGACAAGCTGCTGCGCTACGACCACCAGCAGAGGCTGACAGCAGTGGAGGCCATGCAGCACCCATACTTCTGTTAGTACCACCTACACACTGTCTTTCTGCCTGCCTATCAAAACCACCGCTAACATGGGAAGCTAACAGCAGTGAAGAGTAACTTAGTAAATAGTATGAAAAATGTACTTTTAATGTGCCGTTCATCAGTTAATCAGTGGGATGTTTCCTCACTACTGTAACCAGTTTATTACAGGTTATTATAAGAACTCATAATTAGTGAAAGAATGTGTCCATAAAAGCTAAAATAATAGCAGGTTTCACCTTTTTGGCTGCAAAGATAATTATT